>JADLZK010009224.1:1200000-1658514 GCA_015847255.1 Hyparrhenia diplandra | reverse complement strand
CCATGAACCATTATTGCTTCTTTGTTGACACATGTTAACGTATACTTTTAATTATCAATTAAACATGGAAAAGGACTAAAATATATTTAGATAACCTTATTAGGGTTTCTACTAATGATTTCCATGAGTTTTGGTAAAGTTGTGATTTTGCGGGGACTTAACGTAAAAAACAAAGAGGATGCGACGTGTCATAACAACGCAATCCAACTCCGAAACAAGTCTAGAAGGCTCGAATACACCCGACGTGAACGAAACTTGACACCAAAGAAACATCATCTAGAAGACTCCGAGAAGCCACGACGCATCGCGGGGCCCAGTGGAGCCCACCCCGGGCCGATCGGCTAATAATCGCCGATCGCCCCGGCTTAGCCAAGTTGTCCCTATTTCGAACGTTCCTCCACCGCCTCTAAGACGCAATCTAATCCGGGCGTTTGATGTCGGTTTAATCCGAGGGCGTCGGTTAAGCACCTAGATGCATGAAGGTTTAGTACCATATTGCTTGCTAAAGGTGGAGGGGAGGCCGGAGACTCCTATATATGTAACCCTACACCCCTAGGAGCCGGTACGGATTGACTTGAGAGTTGTCCCATGAATGGATGGTCTCTCAAGTAATATTAGAGAATGAAATAGCTACAATGTAATAGAATAGATCTAGTAGAGAGTTAGGGAGAGCGGAGCCGCTGCGTTCGATTAGGAGAAGTCTTCAGTGTTTGGTATGTCTTTGTATCTTTTCATTGTAAGACTTATGCTTTAATATATTTATCTTCTCTAGTTACTTTTATGCCCTTCATTCATTGATTAGAATATAGTTGTTATATATTGCATGGGATCTTCGCTATCGTAGTGCTTTAGTTATAAATTGTGACTAGAGTAGTAATTAATAGTGTAGACGTGGTGTCTAGACTAGAGGTTACCTTAGATTGCGCCCAATCCCACGGTTAGTTGTGGTAGCCCCTGGGGTGACGGCCATTGCCGGTCTTTGTATTCCACCACGTTCGGGTTGGTGATTCGTAGAGCTTTTGGCGGCCTTTCTCCCGATCACCCCTTCCCAGTCTTTCGAGATCGGACGGTACCCATTGCTCAGAAGTGTTCTTATATAATCGCTATATCCTTTTCATGCCTTAGTTACTCAAGAACCAGGAAGTACTAGAGAAGAATACGAGGAACCTAGATCTCTCCCGTTGTCCTCTGACCTAGCTATCTATTCTATATTATAATATTCTCTCGTTAAAGTGTTATTAATTGCCATTCTTATCATATATATTTATTTACCCCTCACTTTAGTTTAATTGGTATATTAAGTTAGTAGATACATGATGGTAATTTATCATAGTCTTCACCCTTGCTTCCCTCGTGGAAAATATAAATAACGATACTGAATACTCCCGGGGTAAAAGCTACAATGGTATATGTTCTCCGTGGCGCTATGAATCCTTTATATTATTTTGCACTTAATAAATACCAACACTTACCCCTTTATGAACATTTTGGTCTAAGCAAACACATGTTCCTCTATTCGATGCCATGCTAATTTATTAATCACATGCCTTCCTTTGGGAAAATATAAATAACGATACCCTAATACTTCGGGTGAAATGCTACAATGATAGATCCGTGGCGCTTATGGATGAATATCTAAGATGGCAAGATCTATCCCGTTAGATGATTCCATTTCGGATCACCGACATGGTGGTTTACTTAGGAATGTCGGCGCATTTATTGCGCTCTTATTGGGATGGGTTTTATACTGTTTCCTTTGATTGCGTTAAGAAATGCCAACAAGCATTTTAAGGCGCGTTCTTAGGGAAGGCATTGTGAAAAAAAAAAAAAAAATAAATAGGCGGCTATGAATATGAAGCGTGTCGCGTGGATACCATTTGCTCATACAAAGCTAATCTTTTATGTTTTCTCTGTTGTGGATGAAAACGGGGATAGTGTATGTCGGGTTTCCTCACGGCCGGAAAACTTCATCTCCGATCCGGAGGCACTCCTAAGGAAGAACCGTCTCGTGCCTCTTCTTCTTCGGCCGGAACCCCCGCGGTCGAGGCGACATCCACGCAACCGCAACTCAAGCCGTGGCCCGAGGGGGAAGTCCTGTTGCGATTTCTCAACTCCCTTTGTCACCAACATGCCCAGGGCGGACGGTGAATGTGGCGGACAAAACTTCGAGCTTCGTCTTTGGCTGATCACCATGGTGCCGGGCCGTCCATTTAATGGACTGCCTAGTGAGGGGGCGCAAATGCTCATCTCCGGCACTTCCTTGAGGCACATGCGATACTATCGTCATCAAAGATGTCGCGTGAGGGCGTCATCGGGGCTCCGTCTGTTTCCCTTCTCCCTCGTGGGGAAGGTGAAACGATGGTTCTACAAGGACAAGGAAGTCGTCGATGCGTGGGCCAAGTGCTCCGTGGCGTTCCTCAGCTAAATTCTTCCCCATGGGCAAAACCAATGCCACGAGGGGAGGATTGCCAATTTCCGGCCGGAACATCAATGGAACCCATCCGGAGGGCGTGGGAGAGGCTGCGGAATACATTCCGCATGCCCGCACCATGGGATGGAGAAATCGCCGGTGCTCCGTAACTTTACAATGGTCTCACGGCCATATCCAAGGGGCACCTCGGCCGCCGGCCGGTGGCGCATTTCTATCGCCACCATCGATCGGGCAACAGCCCCGATTGATAAGATGGTGGCAAACCGTAGCCGGGGCGAAGACAGAGCCAGCGAAAACACAAAAAGGCATGCATACCGTGAAGGAGGCGGATATGCTTGCCGCAAAGATGGATCTTCCGCTAAAGAGAGGCGGAGGAGCGCAAAGACGGATGCTACTGCCCGGCGCCCCGAGTCTATGCCACGCACGCTCACATGACTTTGTGAGGCGTGTGGTGAGGTTGGCCACTCGGGGGATAACTACCACGAGACCCGTGAAGAAGCCTTCATCAACAACGAAACGGGTATCGCCAACCGCAGCGGTTGGAACAACCGCCCAGGCCACCATTCAAGGCAACCCGAGGGGTACAACTCCAATTATAACCCTGGTCACCATCATCATTAAAGGACTGCGGTCTTGGGCGGCGAAAAATTAACGAAAATCTCACCAAAAAGATGAGCCATCGGGACAAGATCCTTGAGGGTGTGAATAGCAAGCTTGAAGGGTTGACATCGGTACGTGAAAACCAACTCGGCTTCAACAAGATGATAGAGACGCGGCTAGCCCGGTTGCGGCCCAAGTGCGATTAATCGACTTCGGGAAGGATCCCGGGGGCAACCTTGAGGGTCCCACGAGTCGATTAACATGATATCTCGAGGCTCGATCAACCCGCAGAGCTGAAGAAGATCCCTGTGGACTCATCATTCATTGCCAAGAAGGGAGATCCTGGACGTCCGAGCATCAGCTGTGCCATTGGCCCCCATAATTTTGCTAATGCATTTTGTTACACGGGAGCCATATTAATGTGATGTCCAAGGCTACCTTCAACAAAATCCATGGAGGGACACTTACTCACCTTAAATTAGTCCTCCAAATGGCGGATCAATCAACAAGGCGGCGGAGGGAATTACGGAAGACATGTTAATTAAAATCCAAGATGAATACATCCCTGCAGACTTTGTGGTCCTAGACATGGGCCCAAAAGAGGATGTGTCTCTCCTCTGGGGAGACCATTTCTCTATCTGACCAAAGTGACATCGGTTTGGGGAAGGGCTTCATTGTCTTCCATATCGAGAGACAAGGCGGTAAAATGCCCATTCATTGGGTACAAGCAACAACACACCGGCAATCATCATCATCAAAACCGGTGTGTGTGTTGAAGGATCGACTCAGACCCCGGGCAGGTGCTTCCCGCCGATGAAACAGGGGAGAGTCGAGCGGTGACTATAAATAACCTGCTCAAAAGAAAAAAAAATGGGGTATATTTCAAAAGAAAAAAAAAAATGGGGTATATTCAAAAAAAAAAAAAAAAATGGGGTATACTTGAAAAAAAAAAAAGTGTTTTATAAAATGTTTTATTATCAAAATAAACAAAAATATTTATTACATAAAATCTATAAGTAAATATTTTCGAAAAACTAAAATAAAAAGTTTTTATAAATAAAATGAATTCTTTCATGAAAAATGAAGAAAAATATTTCTTACATAAAAAGTATATATAAAAATATTTTTAAAATAATTTTTCTATTCAAAAAATAAATTTATATTTGAAAATTTTTGGAGAAATTCAAAAAAGGGAGAAAAACGGTCGAACCAGGGACAAGCAAACAACGGCCCACGAACTTTTAAGTGACGTTGTGCACGCCATGCCAAGGCGCAACAGTAGACGCTCGGGAAGGGTGCGTAGCGCACCCCAAGGTGCGCCCACACCCGTCTTTGGCGCCCTTCGGGTCCCGCCTTAAGCCAACGGCTCCTAGCCGTTGTGTGGAGCGACCCCTCGGCCGTTGGCTCGCTATAAATAGCCCGAGCAATTGTGTGAGAGCACCCACCTCTCATTTTCATTCTTTCTCACTCTCACACTCTCTCCCACTTGTTCTACACTCCATTTTTCTCCACCAAAAACATTGTGCCGAAGCAAGATCACGGGTGTGAAAGTTTATACTTTCAACTAACCCTTACACACCCGAGGTCTCGCTCAATCGTTTTTGCAAGTAGCCATGAAGATGGACCCAATTGGAGTCCAACATGGCTACTCGCATAACCTGCAGGAAGCATTCTGGAGGTACCAAGGCTTCGATCCGTCGGTAGGCCTCGGATAGCTTGGGGAGGACCCGCACGGGTATCATTGCATTGCATATTTATTTCCCTCAATTTTCATTTTATTTTAGCATGTTTAAATTTCAGCAGTCTTGCATTGAAAAAAAAAAAACTAAAACTAAAAAAACCAAAAATAAAATAAGTAGCTCTTCTTTGTGCCTTAATGCTTATATATATGAGTTATAAAAATGTTTAGTCTTAGCCCCTTGTTGAAATGATGAATAGTTGCTCTGTCTTATGCTTTGCACATTGCCTAGTTTATAATTAATTTCTCTAAAGTTTGGGTTTAGTGGCTAATTCTAAAAACTCATCCTCGAAAACCTGATTCATGTGGGTTGCATATGCTCTATCTAGTCTAAGTTGTTGCCAAATACGATATGGTACAAATGGATTTGCTATGACTTCGATCCAAAAAGAGAAACTGGACATCCGAATCTATACTTTGAAAAGAGAAATGTTTTGGGCTATGCTAAAAAAAAAATTGAGATGAAAAATGGACAAGTGTCCGAGGGCGAGTAGAACCCACATCTCTAAAAAAAAAAGAAAAAAGAAAAGAGAGAAAATAAAAGACAAAAGTCTACGGCGAAAGCCCACCCCTCCAAAAAAAAAAAGCAATAAAGCCCATGCTTTCTCGAAAAAAATAAATAAATATTATCTAAATAAAATCCGGATAAAAAGTTGATCAAAAGGATGAATGATAAGCACCTCATTTATAACCGTTCTATCGGCAACCGCCCCAAGGCTTTGAGAAAAATTTGAAAAGCCCCGCTACGATGAAAGGTAATAAAGGGTGGAAAAAAGATGTGCCATTTTATTCAAACTCTAGTAGAAAATCTTATTATAACCACGGCACTTGTAAAACGTAATCGGCATAGTAGCAACTCCCGATCAACGACCAAGTACTTATCTCTTTTTTGCTCGAGGGCGTGCAAAGGGTAAGCTTAGGGGGAGTTTGTTGGCGGTAACCAACGACATATTTTTTCCCGTCAACTTACTACCATAAAGGGAGTAAAATTAAACCTTTTTTTATACTCATATACATTTATCACTAATAAATTCCACTTGTAGTGTCTTGTATTTTATTTTGCAGATTTCTAATAAAAGCAAGTGGAAAATCGACTAAAGTATGCCTTCCGGAAAGCGCATTATTGCAAAATCAAGCCTAAGAGCAAATCGACCCAAAACATCAAATCGGGCGAGCAAAGCCCGGCCTACAACTTTTCGGGCGAAAGAGCGACACCCCACGAGACCGGGCCAGGCCGAGCCCGGGGGTGCGCGGCGCACCACCACTGTGCGGCCGCACCCTCCCCGAGGCGGTTTCGGCCCGACCTCGGGGGAGGCGGTTCGTGCACCTTCAAAAGGGGGTTTCCCGCCCTTAGTTGGTCGGTTTTGCGCATACAAGGAAGGTTAACCAGGTCGGTTTTGGTGTAAATTAGCACTTAGGCCCCTCCTCCAAGTGTATAAGTAGGCCCCCTCTCTCCCTCTCTCAACACACACCACTTGGAGTCCAGCAAACCAGCAATCTCTCTCTCTCTACCACCTCTACCTCTCTCTCTTCTTCTACTTCTTCTTTCTTCTTCTTCTTTCTTCTTCTTCTTTCTTCTTTATTCTTTCTTAGTTAACACTTGGAGTAGAAGAGCTACAAGGAGGGCTTGTCTCCTAGAAGAAAGTGCTTTGGTAATACATCTACTCTATGGAGCATTCTTCTATTTACAAGTCTTATATCTATGTTCTTGGCCTAACTTATGAACTAGAGTATAGTTTTGTTCATGTTCTTGTGTTGGTATATGAACTAGCATATAGTTTACATATCATAATCTTGACATGTTCATCACATTTCTTCATCGATCATCATATGCCTAACTTGATTAGAGGTGGGATATCGGTTCGTTGTTCCTTCGGGTTTGCTCTTGTTCTAGTCCGTCCATTCGACGAGTGGGGATCTGGGGGACAAGAGTAGTGCTCTAATATGCGGGCATGGTGCTCGGGTATTACGACACC
The DNA here is from genome assembly GCA_015847255.1 of Hyparrhenia diplandra. Lineage (NCBI taxonomy): Eukaryota > Viridiplantae > Streptophyta > Magnoliopsida > Poales > Poaceae > Hyparrhenia > Hyparrhenia diplandra. The sequence goes on along the minus strand of JADLZK010009224.1, from coordinate 1,651,769 downwards.
TGCGGATATGAGGGCATGCCACGGTTGAGGGGGTAGGCGGCTTGGTCGTGACAAGCCTTGGCCGCCCCTTGAAATCCCCCCCACGTTAGTATGTTACGTAGGAGTTCGTAAATGCTTCCTATCGGGCCGTATGGTATCCGAGGAGTCTCCCCGCTATCCTAGACCTAACCATGATTAAATCGGTTTGCATATGATCCTAACTATTCATTTGTATGGCCATGACTAGATACATTAGAACTACTCCATTAGGTTATTCATTTATTCATTTATTCTTTATCTATTTTCTTTTCTTTGGTGGATTTTTAAGTGTGTGTCACACTATCCATGAACCATTATTGCTTACCCCTGTTATGAACATTTTGGTCTAAGCAAACACATGTTCCTCTATTCAGATGTCATGCTAATTTATTAATCACATGCCTTCCTTTGGGAAAATATAAATAACGATACCACTGAATACTTCGGGTGAAATGCTACAATGATAGATCCGTGCGCTTGCGGATGAATATCTAAGATGGCAAGATCTATCCGTTGGATGTTCCATTTCGGATCACCGACATGGTGGTTTACTTGGGAATGTCGGCGGCGCATTTCTAACTCTCTTATTGGGGATGGGTTTTATACTGTTTCCTTTGATTGCGTTAAGAAATGCCAACAACGGCGATGGCGACGAGTTCGTCGCCGCGGGCGGACAAAAGCGCAAGGCGGCCCCAAGGGTGGTGCGAACCGTGCCCAAAGAGCGCCGACAAAATGCTTTCGAGGCACCGTGCCCGCACCCACGAGGGCCCGGTCAAGCACAAGATGAAGGATTTGCCGCCTCATGAAGAAGCACGTGATGGGTGCGGCGTGGGGGGAGGAGGCAGGGCGGCGGCGACAAGGGCGCCAAGCGGCCCCGACAAGTTCGGACGGCGACATCTACATCGAGGGCGGCGCCCGTCAACGTGGTCTTCGGGGAGCTCCCGGCTCTGAGTCCAAGCGTCGGCAAAAGCTCACCCGCCCGCGAGGTCCTCTTCACCGAGCCGCGGCGCCCGCCTACCTCAAGTGGTCGAGCTCGGCGATCACCTTCGACAAGGCGGATCACCCACGACACATCCCATACCCGGGGAGGTACCCACTCGTCGTTGACCCCATCATCGGCACCAAGCGCCTCGGCAAGGTGTTGATGGGCGGGTGTTGACGGTCACTAACGACACATTTTTAACGTCAACATTCTACCAATAAGGGGTGGAACTATACCTTACTACACACATATATATTTATTATTGACATATTTTCACTTGTAGTATCCAAATTATTATTGTGCAGATTTATATAAGAGACAAGTGGAAAATGCACCAAAAAGCGCCTCCAAGAAGCGCATTCCCGAGGAACATCAAGCCCAAGGGAGAAATGGACCAAACACGGAGAACGGGCCGAGCAAACACCGCCACACAACTTTTCAAGCCCAAACACGCCCGGCCTGCCAAGGCCGGCCCGAACAGAGCCCTGCACAAGTCTTGCGCGCACCACTGCGCGCGCTTCGCACCCCCGGGCGGTTCGGGCCCGTGTTTGCGGAGCGGCGCGTACCTTCCATAACGGACGTCTTGGATGTTGGATGGTCGGTTCAAGCAGATTTGGAAGGTGTCCAAGGACGGTTTTGGCTCTTTCCATGTGGGGAGGGCATTTTCCAATGAGCCCCCTCTCCTCTACCTATAAAAGGAGGCCCTCTCCCCTCATTCAACACACACCACACAATGTAGCCTCTCTCTTCTTCTTCCTCTTCTTCTTCTTCCCCCTTCTTCTTCTTTCTTCTTCTTCTTCTTTCTTCTTCTTCTTTTTCTTCTTCTTAGTTTGTATTTAGGAGGAGTATGGCAAGGAATATAAAAGAGAGCAAGACATTTTGGAGCTATTCGGTATGATCAATTTAGAGTTCTTCATCTTGTTCTTGTTCTCTACTTATCAATATAGTCATGTTCTTGAATTAGAGCAAAGTCCTTTTGACATAATCTTGATTGATGAACTAGTATATAGTTTCTATATCATGATCTTGTCATTTAGAATATTGTGCTTAATATATCATGCATACATGCTTAGACCTAGAGCTAGATTGAAATGTTGAGTTCTACTTTTGAGTTAGACTTGGTTGATGTTGGGTTGCGGGTTCGTCGTCCGTCCTTGTGGCGGTTGCTCTGGTAGAAAGACCCCGTTTACGGGTAAGCCTTGTACACGCCCGAGTATGTAGTCAATGGCGTAGACATGGTGTCTAGGCTAGGGGCTGCCTTCGTTTGCCTCGGCCATGTACGGTTGTGGTGGTGGCGGCGGTGGTGGTGGCCCCTGTCCGTCCCCATGTAATCCCCCACGTCCGTGGTCGGGCGAGAGCCGTAGGCCGGCAACGCCTGGCAGACCAAGTGTTATCCGGTGCCCGAAGTAATTCAGCAGAGATCTTGGCTTTCTTGAACTAGAATCTCTAACAGTAAAACATGTGTGTATCTCGCTATCTTGACATGACTATCTAGGATATGCCTGCTCCATATTAGATTTATTCTTTTATTCATTATTTTTCCTTTATCCTTGAGATTGGCTTGAGTGTGTGTGTCAAGTTTTCAAATTACCTGTCCTATTTTACCCCTATTATGAGTATTGGTCTATTATACATTCGTGTTATCTTGACCATGTCCGAATTAGAGACTTTTACACCATGCCTTCCCTTGGGAAAAATATAAATAACGATACCCTGAATACTTCGGGTGAAATGCCTACAATGATAGACCGTGGCGCTTGTGGATGAATATCTTGTTTGGCAAGGTCTATCACCGTTGATGTACCTAGTGTTATCACCGACACGGTGGTTTCACTTAGGAATGTCAACGGCGCATTTCTGGCGCCGTTATTAGAGATGGGTTCTAAACCTGTTTCTAGTGATTGCGCTTAAGAAATGCAACAGACGGCGGCAGCGGCCTTAACCTCCTCTACATCCACGCGCTCCAAGCCCTTGGCATCCCTAAGGCACGACTCCGCCCCTCGTCGGAACCGATCCACGGCGTGGTGCCGGGGAAGCAGATGGTCCCGCTCGAACGGATCGATCTCCCCGTCACCTTCGGTACCCCGGACAACTTCCGCAAGGAGGTCCTCACGTTCGAGGTGCTCTCTTTCAAGAACGCCTACCACGCGCGCTGTTGGGGCGGCCGTGCTGCGGTTCATGGCCATCCCCAACTACACCTACCTCAAGCTCAAGATCCCGGGCGAAGGGGTCATCACCGTCGACTCTACCTTCGAGCACGCCTTGGTACGCGAAGCCGCCGCCGTCCAATGCGCCGACGCAGCGATCAAGATCGAGGAGATGCCGCCGAAGATGATGGCTCGGGCCAGCGAGGACTCCCCGAGCTCAAGTAGGTGGCCAGCGCGAACACGGCCGGTGAGCTCAGCAAGCTGGGGAGCACGAGCTCTTCCGGCGAAATCGACAAGGTCACCGGCGCATTCAAGCCCGAGAAGGACGCCAAGGAGGTCAAGATCGACGGGGACGGGCGCACCCTCGTGGGGTCCGAGCTCTCTCCCAAATAGGAAAGCGAGCTCGTCGACTTCCTCCGCGAACCTCGGCGTATTGGCGTGGAGGGCCTCGGATATGCCCTAAGCATACCCGAGGGAAGTCGCCGAGCACTCCTGAATATCAAACCCGGCTCGGCGGTGAAGCAAAACTTAGACGTTTCGATGACGATCGACGCAAGGCAATCGCCGAGGAGATAGATAAGCTCTTAGCCGCTAGGTTTATCAAGGAGGTGTATGTTGGTATAAATTAACGCGAACAGAGAAATCCGCAAGCGCACGGATACCGATGTAGCTTTCACCCGGGAGTATTCCAGTATATCGATTTCCACGGGGAACGTGAAGTGTACTAGAAAGAGTAGGAACGTCCAAGAAGAAAAGAATAATGATGTGGGGAGAGAGTTTAGAATTTTCTAAGTATTCTAAGTTGATCTAAATAATCAAAGGCTTGCTTTACTTTACTTACGTCGGAAAGCAAATGGTACCGTCCCGATCCTCGAAAAAGACTGGGAAAGGGTGATCGGGGAAGGCCGCCAAAAAGCTCTCTACGAATCACCAACCCGAACGTGGTGGATTACAAAGACCGACGGGGCTGTCACCCACCCCCGCTACCACAACTAACCGTGGGATTGGGCGCAAACTCGGGTAATCTCTAGTCTAGACACCACGCCTACACTATTAATTACTACTCTAATTTCACGTTAAAACTAGAGCACTCAATACGAAAGAGATCCAATAAATATTGTAAAGTAAGAACTGAAATTAATTGAATAGAATAAATAGAAATAATAAATGAAGAACCCGGAGATTGTTTGAAGACGAACTAGTTGTTTGTAGATGTACAATGTTGATGAAGATCCGGCGAGTCCGGATCTCCAAACTTCTCCGCTCCTCTCTCCTTGATCTTACAACTAGATGAACTAGAAGAACTAGATCTAGAACTAGAACTAGATGAACTAGACAACTAGAGGGACCTCTCTCTCTTCTAATATGAAACCCTAGATTTTTCTCTCGTCGATAGCTAATGAGGAGATGATGTCTCTTGGGGGCGCCTTGGGGCTGCTTATATAGTCGAAAGGAGGTGCCACGTCTTGGACTTGGATTACAACTCGTACTCTTCCCATCGTCGTCGGATCAAACCGACATTAAACATGTGGTTTAGATCGCATGTCAAAGTCGGTTGAGGAAGCTTCCGGCGGCGGCCGATGACGCGTGGGGGGAGGCCGGCCGGCCTTAATATTAGGCCGGTTGGCTCAAGATGGGCCCCACCTGGGCTGAGCTTTTGTGGGTGCGTGCGTGTCGTCGTGCCGTTTCCAAATTGTATTAATTCGCGTCAAACGGAGTCCGGATGAGGGAGTTATGCCCGTTTTTACCGAACCCCGCTCTGCGGTGATATCTTCTGATTACGGACTCGAATATGGCAAATGATATATCCGTTTCGATCATCTCGACGAGCTCTTTGCAATGTTGTACTTTGATTCTTCATTTGAAGTACTTCTATGTTGCTCTTTTGTAGGAGTTGGATCGAGTATGCGATTGGGACACGTCTTGGAGTCGTATGTCTTCATAACTCTCATTTGTTTTCTGTTTAGTCCCCGAAAATCACAACTTCACCAAAACTCATGGAAATTGTCGATGTAAGCCCTAATAAGGTGATCTAATTATATTTTAGTCTTTCTTCATATTCAGTTGACAAGTAAAAGTATATGTTAATATGTGTCAACAAGCTCCCCAAGCTTACCCTTTGCTAGTCCCTAGCAAAGCTATATGCTATAGTAGGATCGGGAGTTGCTACTACGCTTTCATTCCTCCGGCAATCTTTGTGGTTATCGAAAAATAATTTCTCCTCTCAATAAGATTGCTCTCTCATACCTTTTACCATGGGGCGTAGCCTTTTCACGAATCATAAGCAATTAAGAGACGAAACAATCAAGTTAAGTACCATGTCTCAAGCTCTTCGATCAACTATCATCACGGAGTTTTTGCTTTTTTTTTCAAAGAAACTTCGGAGATCCTATGTATGACCCTCTCAAATAGGTGGTATATATAGTGGAGTCACACGTGGTAAGATACATATGGTGGGATGGTAATGGCGGAATGAATGAGGATGAAAGGTAGTAAACAGCCTTTAGCCTTTTTCTAGTATTTTTTTCTTCTCAAGCATCTTGGACTATATCTCTCTTTCTAAAAAATTGCTAAGACCTGGGCTATCCATTCTTGGAGAGGTGGGCTTTGCCCCGGACTTTGTCCATTTTTCTCTCTCCTTAGAGATGTGGGCCCTACTCACCCTCGGACACGTGTCCATTATTTATCTCTAAAATTTATTATTATTAGGGAGGTAGGCCCTTCTCGCCTAGTATGACATTTGTCCTTTACTCTCCCTCTCTCGTCTCACTTTTTTCTCTCTCTCTTTTTTTTTTTTTTTTTTTTAGAATGTAGCCTCGAGTCCTTTTGGCATAAAACATTGAGAGAGACATATCCAAAATTGCTAGAGTTCAATTTTTATAAAATGGCTAGAGGTGATGGAGTATGGGAATGCGTACTTTCGGGTTAAAAGCAAAATGTATTTGGTGGAGTGGGATGATCTTGATGTGACCGGTGGACTCTTAAGGGTCATAGCTAAGGAACTCATCATGTAATATTTTATAATTTTTCAAAGATAAAATCAGGGAATCAAGTATCTCTAGGAATATGATAAATGCAACAGCTCAACTTTTCATGTATCTTTATCCTTCAACGCTAAGACTCGAGATTAAGCATGTGCTTCCCACAGTGTTGGGTTTAGAGCAAATTAAGCATTTAAAGCTTTGAGAGAATCTAAGTCCGAAGTGTAAGTACTTTTAAGAGGAACTATGGCGGAGCAACTATTCATCATTTCCTTAGCATATATCATCAAGATCAATATTTAAAGAGAAAAGCCAACTAGCGAGACTCTAGCATTTATTTAGACTCTCACAAACTAAGACTCTAATTAAGACTCATTATATCTAGCAAAGCAAATATATATAAAACTAGCTAATAAGACAAAAAGGGAAAGAATACTTACGGATAGATGGGGATGCCCTCCCCAAAATTTGGACATTGACATAGTCGCTTGGTGATGGTGAAGTGAGGTAGACAGTAGTAGTGGTGTTGGCCTTACTTGATGGCGCACTGATGAAGATAGTTCTTTTGTTAAGTAGTAACACGTCTCTACTCCGTCGTATCTTACTCCTGCTGGTCCTTCAAATCCTGCTCAACTCAAATAGACAACAAAACTTGTGGAACTGGTTAAGCGTTAGCGGTTGGCCACTTAAGCCTTTGTTGCCTAGTATTTTTTTTTTTTTGATTGATTCTATTAGAGTGGATCATTGAATTGCAAGAATTCAATCAAATCAATTTCTTCTAAGTTCTCGGGTTCTAGAAAAACTTTCAAACGATGGCCATTTACCTTAAATGTGTTTACTGTATCATCTTGAAGTGTAACGGCGCCATGTGGTGCGACCTCAATTACTTTGAATGGCCCTTCCCACTTGCTTGAAGTTTTCCATGACCGAAGAGCTTCACTCTTGAGTTGAACAGTAGGACTTTATCTCCAGGCTTGAACTCCTTATGCTTGATCCTCTTGTCATGCCACCTTTTTGTTCTCTCTTTGTAGATCTTGGAATTGTGATAAGCTTTTTTCTCCCATTCCTCTAGCTCGATAGTTGCATCTGTCGGTTCTTGCCCGGCTAGATGGAGATCCATATTCCATTTCTTGATTGCCCAATGAGCTCTAAATTCCAATTCCACGGGCAAGTGGCATGTTTTTCCATATCTGAGTGATAAGGTGACATGCCTATGGGTGTCTTGTAAGCGGTTCGATATGCCCATAGTGCATCATGGAGCTTGTGTTTCCATTTCTTTCCCATCTCATCCACGGTCTTCTGTAGAATGTTCTTGATCTGCTTATTTGATGTCTCAGCTTGACCGCTTGTTTGAGGATGGTAGGGAGTTGCTATGTTGTGTTTGACTCCATGTGCTGCTAGAAACTGTCTGAAGGATTTGTCAATGAAGTGTGATCCTCCATCACTTATGACCATCCGAGGTGTGCCAAATCTTGGGAATATCACTTCTTGGAACATCTTCTTGGCATGCTTTGAATCATTGGCACGGCATGGTAGTGCTTCTACCCACTTGGACACATAGTCGACGACCACCGGGATGTATTCAAATCACACCGGATCTTGGAAATGGTCCCATGTAATCAATCCCCAAACATCAAATAACTCTACTTGAAGGTTGTTACGAAGGGGCATTGCATCTCGAGTATTAATGTTCCCATGCTTCGGCATCTAGCGCATCTTCTCACATAGTCTTTTGTATCTTGATACATTGTTGGCCAATAGAATCCACTTTGCGGATCTTAGCATGTGTACGGAATGCTCCATAGTGTCCCCCATAGGGTGAGGCATGGCATCTATCTATTATCTTTAAGCCTTCTTCTATCGGGACACATCTACGTAGCAATCCATCGGAACATACTCGGTAGAGATTTGGATCATCCCATAAATGATAGCGAGCATCATATTTGAGCTTCTTCCTATCCGCCCCGGTGCTACATAACCTGCAACCATGTAATTCACAATATCCGCGTACCAAGGGTCGGAGTGTGTGACCTTGAGGAGCGTGTCGTCCCTCAAATAGTCATTTATAGGTAACTCATGTGGTTCCTTATAATCAAGCCTAGACAAGTGGTCGGCTCACCGAGTTCTCTACTCCTTTCTTATCTCTTATTTCTATGTCAAATTCTTGGAGTAAAAGAATCCATCGGATTAACCGTGGCTTAGCATCTTTCTTAGTGAGGAGGTATTTAAGGGCAGCATGGTGCGTGTAAATAATAACCTTTGCCCCACTAAGTAAGATCTAAACTTGTCTATAGCAAAGACGACGGCTAACATTTCTTTTCAGTGGTAGCATAGTTGAGCTGAGGTCCGTAAGGTTTTGCTAGCATAGGATATAGCATAGTGCTTTTTATCCTTTGTTTGGCCAAGAACGGCCCCAACAAAGAAAGTCGCTAGCATCACACATGATCTCAAAAGGTAGCGTCAATCGGGTGGTTGGATGATTGGAGCTGAAATGAGTGCATTCTTGAGGATTTGAAAGGATTCATAGCACTCATTGTTAAAGACGAAAAGGTGCATCTTTGGCTAAGAGGCTAGTCGGGGGCCTAGCGATTTGGGAAAAGTTTTTAATGAATCGCCTATAGAACCTGCGTGGCCTAGAAAGCTTCGGACTCCTTTCACATTTGTGGGAGGTGGAAGTTGTTCAATAACTTCTATTTTTGCTCTATCCACTTCTATCCCATGTTTGGACACCTTGTGTCCTAGCACTATTCCTTCTGAACCATAAAGTGGCATTTTTCCCATTCAGACTAAGTGCTTTTCCTCACATCTTTGTAAGACTTTGTCTAAATTCTCCAAGCAACCATCGAAGGTTTTGCCATAGATGGTAAAGTCATCCATGAACACCTCCATAATCTTTTCAATCATTTCGAGAGAAGATAGACATCATGCACCGTTGAAAAGAAGGCGGAGCGTTGCACAACCCGAACGACATTCGTCGGTATGCATAAGTTCCATACGGGCATGTGAAAGTTGTCTTATTTTGGTCATCGGGGTGGATCGATTTTGATGATATCCGAATACCCATCAAGGAAACAAAAAAAGAAAGAGTGATTTGCAAGCCGTTCGGCATCTCATCGATGAAGGGTAACGGAAAGTGATCTTTCTTTGTGGCCTTGTTGAGTTTTCGGTAGTCAATGCACATACGCCACCCAAAGGATGATCTTGTTGAGGAATGAGTTCATTTCTCTCATTTCTAACAACCGTCATTCCTCCTTTCTTTGGCACTACTTGGGCAGGGACTAACCCACTTTCGCTATGTGGCACGGGATAGATAATCCCTGCGTGTAAAAGCTTGAGGACCTCTTTCTTAACAACATCTCGCATAGCATTGTTAAGCCTCCGTTGTGGTTCCCTCGATGGTGATGCATCGGGATCGATAGGAATACGATGAGTGCGAGAGGCGGGACTAATCCCGATGAGGTCTTCGAGTGAGTAGCCTATGGCTGGTCTATGTCTTTCTAGGGCGGTGACAAGCTTATGAGTTTCTTCTTGGGAGAGCTTATCACCGATAATGGCTGGAGTTTCTCGATTATTATTGAGAAAGACATATTTTAGGCCAGCCAGGAAGTGGTTTCAACTCAATTGAGGGTCGTGGTGGGACCTCCGTTGTATCTAGTTTGATAGGCTCTGCCGATTCTTCCTCTTCTTCTACGAAGTGTTCAACATCAAAGACTGGTTCGGCCATTTCTTCTAGAGAAGCCATTAGGACTTCCTCAAGAGGGTCTTGTTTGGGCTTGGGTTCTACTATCGCATTATGTGAGCGAGCAAAGAGAAACATTGATAGGAGAATTTCCTAGCTTTAAATTCAAGAGACTCTTGTTGGGTCGCTCTTGAAAGAGTGTTCCAAAAGGTACACCAATCAAGAGAAACGTGTCTGCGAGATGTCATAGATGTGGAAATCTAGGCGATACTCGAGCCTCCTATGCGCAAAGGAATTGACCTTATGACCCCATAACTCTCAAGAGTGACTCAGGGGCGGAAGTCTTAAAAGTTTATGAGATGGGATCATAAACTCGTTGGGACAAAGATCTTCAGCTACGGACTTTGAAATTATATTCATCCCAATGGTAGGGCTATAACGAGCCTTTATGATCATTCCTTTAAGTTGGCGAGAATAGAGCTTTTGAGGGGGCAAAGGATTCGGGCTACCTCGATGGATAGCTCCGTTTACGCCAACCATTCACGGCTCATAATGGCTGAGAGTCCTTTAATGTGCTCCATTAAAAATGGATCATTGTGTGGACCATCCTCAAATGGTGCGAGTACACGGAGGCTTCGCTGAATTGGAAAGTTCGAGGCATTCCCAAAATCTTCAAAAAAGATCTACCTCGATTTCCGAGAGGAAAGTGTTGGGATGGGGTTCGTCACTCTCTAGAGTGTTGTCTAGATTGTGATGTGTTCCCATCGTGCGAGGTTCTATGGCAACCAATTCATTAGAGGGGTTTATAGGAATTTCAGATTCGGTTCACGTGTGTCTCCTCTTGTTGTTCGGGGCTTGGCTCGACTTCTTCGTCTTCTTCGGGTAACTTCGTCAAAAACGCCCGGTGTAGGGGGTGTTGTCAAGGATTGTCTCAAGAATGGCTTTCCCTTCACTAACAAGTTTATGTGAGAATGATCCTCCCGAGCGATATCGAGATGCGAGCGACTTCCTTGTTAAGACCGAGATAGAAGTGATAGAGCGGGACATGGTCGGGCAAGGAAAGGTTTGGGCGGAATTGGTAAGGCTTGTAAATCTAGCCCAAGCTGCTCCAAGAGTCTCCTTCTCTTTTTTGTTTGAATGTAAGCACTTCGATTCTAAGGTCAGCAATTTTATAAAGAGGGAAGAAAGCAAGACAAAATTTGTCTCGAAGTTCATCCCAATCTCCATTTACGCTTCCTACAGTGAGCATACCATTTTCTCGCTCTTCCCTCAAGGGAGAACGGAAATAATTTCCATTTAATGGTCTCTTGTGTCATGCGAAATATTTCGGCAGGAACACAATTGCTCAAAATCTCTAAGGTGGGTGTATGGATCCTCATCGGCTAACCCGAGAGAAGGATTGCTCCCCGAACCATGGCTATAAGAGCGGGCGAAGCTCGTAGCCATCTGTAAGAATAGGGTGTGAAGATGGTGAAGGCTCCAACATGTCGCCCCTTTGGAGCAAAGAATTTAATAATAGGAGTGAAATCCATGTGGTATGTGAGTGGTAAAAGAATAAATAAAAGATGGACGATCGTGGTTCTAACTAGAACAGCTACCGTTCCCGCAAGAACGCCCGAAAAGCTTGTTGGTATAAATTAACGCGAATGAGAGAAATCCGCAAAGCGTCGGGATACCGATGTAGCTTTCACCCGGGAGTATTCAGTAGTATCGATTTCCACGGGGAGGCGTGAAGTGTACTAGAAAGAGTAGGAACGTCCGAAGAAAAGAATAATGATGTGGGGAGAGAGTTTAGAATTTTCTAAGTATTCTAAGTTGATCTAAATAATCAAAGGCTTGCTTTACTTTACTTACGTCGGGCGGCCCAGCGGTACCGTCCGATCCTCGAAAAAGACGGGAAAAGGGTGATCGGGGAAGGCCGCCAAAAAGCTCTACGAATCACCAACCCGAACGTGGTGGATTACAAAGACCAGCGAGGCATCACCCCCAGGGCTACCACAACTAACCGTGGGATTGAAGCGCAAACTTCGGGTAATCTCTAGTCTAGACACCACGCCTACACTATTAATTACTACTCTAATTTCACGTTAAAACTAGAGCACTCAATACGAGCGAGAGATCCAAGAAATATTGTAAAGTAAGAACTGAAATTAATTGAATAGAATAAATAGAAATAATAAATGAAGAACACGGAGATTCTTTGAAGACGAACTAGTTCTTTGTAGATGTACAATGTTGATGAAGATCCGACAGTCCGGATCTCCAGGCTTTTCTCCACTCCTCTCTCCTTGATCTTACAACTAGATGAACTAGAAGAACTAGATCTAGAACTAGAACTAGATGAACTAGACAACTAGAGGGACCTCTCTCTCTTCTAATATGAAACCCTAGATTTTTCTCTGTCGATAGCTAATGAGGAGATGATGTCTCTTGGGGGCGCCTTGGGGCTGCTTATATAGTCGAAGGAGGTGCCACGTCTTGGACTTGGATTACAACTTCGTACTCTTCCCGTTGTCGTCGGATCAAACCGACATTAAACATGTGGTTTAGATCGCGTGTCAAAGTCGGTTGAGGAAGCTTCTAGAAGCGCGGCCGATGGCGTGGAGGGGAGGCCGGCCGGCCTTAATATTAGGCCGGTCGGCTCAAGATGAGGCCCCACCTGGGCTGAGCTTTTGTGGGTGCATGCGTGTCGTCGTGCCGTTTCGAATTGTATTAATTAAGGTCAAGCGGAGTCCGGATGAGGGAGTTATGCCCGTTTTACGAACCCCCGCTGCGGCCGATATCTTCTGATTACGGACTCGAATATGGCAAATGATATATCCGTTTAGATCATCTCGACGAGCTCTTTGCAATGTTGTACTTTGATTCTTCATTTGAAGTACTTCTATGTTGCTCTTTTTGTAGGAGTTGGATCGAGTACGATTGGGACACGTCTTGGAGTCGTATGTCTTCATAACTCTCGCTTGTTTTCTGTTTAGTCCCCGAAAATCACAACTTCACCAAAACTCATGGAAATTGTCGATTGTAAGCCCTAATAAGGTGATCTAATTATATTTTAGTCTTTCTTCATATTCAGTTGACAAGTAAAAGTATACGTTAATATGTGTCAACGATTGTATCATCCCGAGTGGATAGCCAACCCCATGTACTAGTTAAGAAGAAGAATGGGAAATGGAGAATGTGTGTTGATTACGGGTCTCAACAAGGCATGCCCAAAGGATCCGTTTCCTTTGCCGCTTTATCGACCAAATTGTTGACTCCACCTCGGTGCGAGACACTCTGTTTTTCTCGGCGCCTACTCCGGCTATCACCGGTCGCGATGAAGCGAGCTCGACCAACTTCGCCACCTCTTTCATCACTCCGTTTGGCGCGTGCATTCGCGTAACAATGCCCTTCGGGTTGAAAAAAGCGCCCGGCGCCACCTTCGAGGGTGCATGCGAAAAGTCTTCAAAGAGCTCCTCGGAAAGCTCCGTAGAAGCATCGTCGGCGACATCGTTGTCAAGGCGAAGCGCTTCGAAGAGCTCATCCACGACCCGCGAAAAGGTTTTTAAGCCAAGCTCCGAGTTCGGAGTCAAGCTCAACCACGAAAAATGTGTTTTGGGGTCCCTCGAGGAAGTTGCTTGGCTTCATCGTTTCGAGCAGCGGCATGAGGCCAACCCGGGAGAAAATCGCCGCCATCACGAACATGGGGCGATTAAAAAGCGTCAGAATGCGTTCGGCGACTCACGCGGGTGCCTAGCGCGCTAAGTCGTTTCATATCTACGACTCGGGGAGCAGAAGCCTCCCGCTCTACAAGTTGATGAAGAAGAAGGCGAGCGCTTTGCACGGACCGGCGAGGCCCGGCAAAAGCTCGACTTCGGCGAAGGCTGCTCTGGCTAACCCGCCGTGCTGCGTCGCACCTGCATCCTAACGGCCGATCCTCCTCTACATCTCGGCCACCTCAAAGGTGGTGAGCACGCTTCGTCGTCGAGAGGGAGGAAGAAGGGCATGCGCTCAAGGTACAGGCCCGATCTACTTCATCGGCCCGAAGTCCTCACCGACACAAGACTCGGTACATGCAGCTCAAAAAGCTTCGTCTATGCTTTGCTGATCACCGGGCACAAGCTCGGGACACTACCGACTCCCACCCGGGTCAAGGTCGTCTCCAAATACCCCCTTGGCGAGGTCATCCGTAGCCAGGGTCACGGGCCGCATGGCCAAGTGGGCTATCGAGCTCATGGGGGCTGACATCACCTATGCCCCCGAGGCGCCATAAAGTCGCGCGAGGCTCGGCCCGACTTCATCGCTGAGTGGACCCCGAGGTCGGCGGCCGCCACGGCCAGCGACATGTCGAATCTTGGGCCATGCCGGCGGATCCGTAAAAAGTATGGCGCCCGGCGTCGGGCTCATCTTCATCTCCCGAACAAGGTGTGCATGAAGTACTCGATCCGCTGCACTTCCACTGCGTCCAACAACGTGGCGGGTGCGAGGCTCTAGTGAATGGCCTGCGCGCCGCCGCGAGCTCGGGATCCGGCACCTCGGGTCGGGCGACTCAGGGCTCGTAAAAAACCAAGTCATGAAGGAGGTCGGCATTGCGTCAACCGAAGATGATGCATATCATCGGGAGGGTCCGTGAGCTCGAGGAACATTTCCACGGGCTTGAGGTCAACCATGTACATCGACACCTCAACAATGGCGCCCGGCGTCCTCGCCAAGCTTCGCATCGGATCATTGCCCGGTCCCGCCGCGGCGTCTTCATGCACAAGCAACACAAGCCCTCCATACGGCTCATGGGAGAGCCCGCGGGCGGATGCGGCTCGATCGCCGACGCCCGGGCTCGGACCCTATGGAGGTGGACACTTCATGAGCTTCGACCCCCCCCGAGCACGAAGCGTGCCCAGCCCGCGAGCTCCCGCCATGAGCTCGGGGGCTGGCTCGAGGCTGGATCACGGCCGACCGCGGCGGCTCCGGCTTGGCGGCGGATCCCGCTGCTCCAATGGCTCAAGGAAGGCAAGCTCCCCCCCGGGCGGGGAGGAATCAAGGCGCCCTAGCGCGAAGGGCCAAGTCATTCGTCCTCGTTGGAGAAGGGGCTTTTGAGGCGCGGGCCTCCGGCGTCCTCCGTATTTGCATCACCTTCGAGCAAGGGAAGAGCTCATCAAAGAGATCCACTCCGGCCGAATCGCGGCCATCATGCGGCGCCACGAGCTCACGGTCGGAAAGGCATTCCGGCGGGGGGTTTCTCTTGGGCAACACGCCGTCGCGGGGCGCCATTCGAATCGTTCGGCGCTGCGAGGATGCCAGTTCTTCGCCAAGCGACGCACCTCCGGCCCAGTCCCTCTAGGCGATCCCTCTCACGGCCATTGGCGGTCCGGGGGGAGCTCGATATGGTAGGGCCCTTCAAGAAGACCGGGGGGGATATCGCACCTCCTCGTCACCATCGACAAGTTCTCCAAATGGATCGAGGTCATGCCCATCGGCGGTGTCGGCGCTGGAGAGACCGTCAAGTTCTTCACCGGCATCATCCACCGCCCGGGGTCCCGAACTCCATCATCACCGACAACGGCCGCGAACCGTGGGAGAGGTCTTCATCGGCCCATGCAGCGATCCGCGGCATCAGCGTCGACATGTCTTGATCGAGCCACCCGAGGACCAGCGGCTAGGTAGAAAGGGCTAACGGCATGATCTGCGGGGCATGAAATCTCGCATCTTCAAGAGGCTCAAAAATGCGCCCGCCGATGGCTTGCCGAGCTCCCTTGATTTGTATGGAGTCTTCGCTGCAACGCCGGCGAGCCCGCGGGGCGGGGCGCCGTTCTTCCCTCGTCTTGAGATCCGGGCTGTGCTCCCCACCCGATCTCGATGCGGCTCGCCCCGCGTCGAGCCTTCAACGAGCACAACAACGAGGAAGCGCTCGAAGACGCTGCCCGATCAGCTCGGCGGCTTCGAGACACGCCCCCTCATCCACTACGCCAAGTACACGCAGTCCATGAGGCGCTACCACGACCGCCACGTCAAGGGGCGAGCTTTGGCGTCGGCGACAACGTCCTACGTCGAGTCGAGCTTCGAAGGACAAGCACAAGCTCTCGGCGCCATGGGAAGGACCCTTCACCATCGACCAAGTCTTTGAGGCGAGACGCGTACAAGCTCAAAGACCACCAAGGCCGAGTCCTCACCAGCGTGGAACATCGAGCGGCTACGTCGCTTCTACCCCTAAATGTATTTCGACATGTTGTAGCTACGAGAGCTCAATAAAAGCACAAATTCGATGCAAAAATATGTGCAAGCATTTCGAATTCTTTCCTTAGCACATCGAGCAACGGCGGCCTTCCCCGGCGAAGACCCGCCCTTTTCGGGGGCTACAAGGAGCGGGGTGCACACCCCACGTTTTTAACACACCGTTTTTTCGCAAAACCTACAAGTTCAGAGCTCAGCGACGAGCTCAAACTCACGAACTCACACTCTCTCCTCTTAACTCAAACGATGTTCCGAAATGACTAAGTCGTGAGCTCACCGCTTTAGAGTGTGGCGTGACTGCCTAACAACCTCCGTGCCCCTGCGGCCGGCGAGAATGGCCGCCATCCGGCTCTCGAATCATGAGCTCACCAAAAGTCGAAGAAGAAGCGATGCGATAAAAAGAGGAGAGCGACTCAGTTAACTACCACATGAGCTTCCATAAGTTTTTTACAATTTGCCTCGACTACGAGGACTTAAAAAGCTCACAACCAAAAGAGGCCTAGCCTCGAGCTCCTATACGTGCGGGCGGGTTTTGGTCCATCGGCTCGGGGCGGGGGCGTCTGTGCGGCTGCCTCCTCCTCCTCAACGGGCTCCTCGGCCGCTTCACCTCCGCCCGGCGGGGGGCTTGAAGACCTCGAGCTCCTCGGTGGCGGCTTGAAACTCAACGGGACAGCTCAGCGGTGGCGGCCGGCGGCGGCGGCTTTCCGCTCCACGTCGGCATCGTCAGCGCCCGGCGCCCACCCCTTCTTCCGCGATGTCGACCTCGAAGTAGGGGTAGTGGGTGAAGCGACCGATCGCCTTGTGAACCCGCGCGGCTGCGTCGCCGTCACCTTGCGGCGGGATGGGCGACACCGGCTCGGCGGGTTCGCCAAGTCCTCCCACCCGAGGGCGTCGCGGGCGGCCTCGACCTGACCTTGAGACCTTCACGCGCTTAAGGCTCTCGGCCTCCTCCACGGCCTTGGCGGCCGCGTTCTTGAAGGCTCCCAAGCTCCTTCCGCACATCAACAAGGTCGGCCCCGTCCCTTTGCCTCAAGTCCGCCTCCTTCTCTGCGGCCACGAGCTGCGTGTGCTTCGAGGGGAGGCCTCGGCGGCGAGCTCCCGACCCTTGTCCTCGGCTTCCCGCGTCGCCTTCAAAAGAGCCCCGCTTCTCATCTACAAGCAAAAAAAGGTCGGGTCGAACATAAGTCACGGGACTACGAGGATACAAAGGCGAAGACAAGCCGCCCGCTTACTCCACGGCTCGTCATAGAGCTCTGCTCGTTGCACCACGGCTCGTGGTTTTTCGGCCTCGGCCGATCCTTCTCCGCCTCGAAGCGCGCGCATACACCACCCGCGGCTTCGGAAGCCGTGGTCATAGGCTAAAGCCCCGCCGGCGAGGACAATCAGCCGGATCTTGAATAAACGGGATAAAGAGGATCACGGAGCACTTACTCTCGAGCTCGGTGTCACGGTGGCGGAGTTGCTCGGCGAGCTCGTCCCTTGTCCTTCGGAGGAACTCGCGCACTCAGCTCAAGCGGCCCGGCGCTCAAGCTCCTTGTCATCGGCGTCCGGCGAAGGAGTCGAGCTCCTCATCATCTTCTCACTTTGTTGCTTATGGGCGAGCTCGAGCTCCTCCCTCCCGCCGGGGCCGCCTCTGCGGCAGCCTCCTCCACCGGCTTGGGCCTCCTTGGCAGCCCGCTCCTCTGCTCCTTGAATGAGGTCGGCCGCCTCCTCCGCCCGGGCCTCCGGGAACCGGTACTGGGGCTGCGCGGGCCGCACATCTCGTCGCACATCTCCGCGCTGTCGCCCTCGACCGCCAGACGAAACCACCGGCCCTCGGGGAGGTCTTTGTCGGGCGGTTATGTCCCCCGATAGCCTCACATGCGCCACCCAAACCACAAGCGATTAAACGGGGTAGAAGGCGCGAAAAGCGAAGCCCGACTACGCGACATCGACAAACCTCGAGAAAGGCGACGGGCGCACTTCGCCCGGCACCAGCGGTCGGCGACCCGCCTCCTCGGACCAAGGCGACCGCCGGCGGGGCGACCGGGCATAAGTCGGAGGAATAGCGATGTCCACGCCCGGCGAGAGGGCGCTCGTCGCGACGGCGGCCCGCGGACACCTTTGGCCCCCGTCAACCGATCGCCCCTACGGCAAGGGCGGCACTGCGGGCGCGGCGGCAGCGTTCGGTGGCGGCGCCTTCCGGCCTCGTCCCCTAGGCCCTCATCTCGGACCGCACCGCCCCCCTCCTGCCCGCGCCGGCATCCCCTCGTCATCGGAGATGTCGGCGACCTCCTCGGCCTTGAGGGCGGGCCTCGACCTCGCGCGGGCTCCTCTCGGCGCTCCTCGGTGGCGGGGTCTCCTCGGAACCGCCTTCTCCGTCTCCGTCGCCACCGGGAGCTCGCGGCGGCCTGAGTGCGAACGCCCATGCCGTCTCCGGTGAGGCCGTTGGCTGAAGCTCTTCGACCGAGCTCGGCCACGGTCCTCAATGCGGCCCACGGGGCGGTCGGCGCGAAGGGCCCGGGCGCGGGAGGCCCGGAGGTCAGCGGCCCGGTCGATAAGCGTCCCAAAGGGGAACGCCTCGCCATCATCTTGAGCCCTTCGCCGCTCGCCGTTGTCGCCCCGCTCCCGCCGTCGAGCTGCGTCGTCACCGTCTCTCGGCTTCGCCCGGCGCCGCGCTCGAGCCGACCGACCGAGCTCATCGTTGGCGGCGCCAACGAGCTCGTCATCTCAAGCCGGGCCCATACCGGCCGAGCTCGGCATGTCCGTCCTTAGGCGTTTCACGAGTGCGCCGCCGCCGCCCCAACATAGCGGGTCGATGCGTGCGACCAACCATTACAACCAGCGGCGATCGAGAAGGGGAACTCACGCGGCGGCCCACCCTCTTCTTCTTCTTCGCTGCCCGGCCGGCCTCGAGTCGTCCTCGACCGGCGCCCGACCTGCCCGGGGGCGGGGGCCGGCACCGGCGTGGCCGGGGAATGGGCGCCGCCGCGCTCGAGGCCACCACCGGGGCGATGGAGCTCGCGAGCCCCGATGAAGCCCCGGCCGCCTCGGCCGAGGCATCGCCGGCGTTGAAGGCGCCCCCTGCGACTCGACGCCGGGCTCCACCTCCTCGGCCGCTGTTCCACCGCCACCGCCCGGGGCCAGGCCCGCCCCCTCGCTCCGAGCGAGGCCTCTGGGCCGCCGGCGGATGTCGGCCTCGGCTCCACGGAAGAGGGGGTTGAGGCCGAAAGGGCGCTAACGCCAACTGTAGAGCTCGAGCTCATTAGCGAGGACGCAAAGGCGGCGAAGGAATGAGCTAAGGCAAAGCGACGAGCACTTACCAGCGCGAGGGTCTTTGGATTAGGGGAGGATCTCGGGGCTCCTCTGGCGCCCTCACCCCCGTCTTCGTCACCGGATTCATCCGAGCTCCACGGTCGACGGTGAGGCCGGGGCGTTTGCCGTCCCCCACGAGCGGGCGTCCTCCTCCTCATCTCCCACATCCGGAGAGTTCGACCTTTGGAGAGGCACCACCGCCTTGCGGGCGGGCCTCGATGATGTGGTTCACCGTCGGCCCGGCGTCCCGAGCAACTTGATCTTGCTCCGCGGCCGCCTCCACCTTTCCGTGGTGTTGTCGTGCGGACCCTCGCGCCTGGCTTGCTCCCCTTATCGAGAGGTGCGGGCGGTGAACCGGCGGAGGATGAGAGGGGTCGTTCTTTAGGTAGAACCACTCCTCCCTCCACCGGGGTTGGCCCGACGGAAGTCGTCCTCCTCGGGAAGGACTCTCGGACCTTCCCCGCCCGCGGCTTGCATCGGCACCGCGGGCGATCGGGGCCGGGCCGCCTCCCCGCCGGCGGTGGCTGAATCTTCGCGTAGATGTGTGCTTGAAGAGCTCCCGGTTGGGAGGGATCCCCAACCACCCCTCGCGAGGCATCGTGAGAGCGAGGAGGAGCGGCACCACCGTTCGGCGTGTAGTCTTTGGGCTCGATGCCCCATGCGTGATGAGCCGCCGGAAGAAGTCATCCGCGGGCATGCCGAGCCAGCGCTCGTGGAAGCGATGAATGAGGCGGCGTACCCGCCGGCTGGTCGGGCACCGCGTGGGGACGCCGGCGGGATGATCCACTCCTCGCCGCCGTCAGCGGATACGGCCGCCCGCCCGGCGACGCGCACCTCGGACGGCGCCTCGGTCGCCGTCGAAGGCGACCAAGAACCCATCTCGGCCATCGGAACAAGCCGGGCCGTGGGCGAGGGGTGGAGGATCGGATCTGACGGGCAGCGGTTGATCTCTCTCTCTCTCTCTCTGCAAGGAAGGAAGGCAAAGTGGGAAGGTGAATCCGCTCCCCGATCTACGCGCGCCTATTTATAGAGCTCAGTAGCGACGGAGGCGCCGGGAGAAACCGCCGGGAGGCCCACCTCGCGTCACGTCCGCCTCTCGCAGCGGATGCCACGAGATCGGCGGCGCGCCCGCCACCGGCGGAGCCCGAACGGCCGTGGCATTAAAGGGATGACTCCCCACCAACGGTAAAAACCTCAACGGTAAGATCCCAGCGGCTATTCTTTACACGGGGTAAAAATCTAAGAGCTCGGCGCAGCGGTCGGATTGCCAAGCTCCGAGAAAGGAGCTCGAGGCGCGGCTCACACGACTCGGGGTTCGAGGCCGGCTCGGCTCGAGGCTTGAAGGCCGCCCTAGAGACACCACGGCGGGGGCGCCTTGGGAGCGGCGCCCGGCAGCATCACGCCACGAGCTCGAAAGGGCTCGGGGGCTTTTACTTGCGCGCGTCCGGGTCGGCTGGGGCCCGCGATCGACTCGAGCAAACCTCATCGATGAGGAAAGCACCTCGCTCCCGGACATCGCTCGGGGCTCGAGAATCTCGGAGTCGAGCTCGGGGGCAGGTCGATCCACCACCGGCATCGTGCGAGCGAGGCTCGGCTCGGGCCTCAAGGACTATCCGACGGCGGCTCACCGAGCACACTTTCGATCTTGGCCAACGAGGCAAGACCGAGGCTCGAGCTCACCACCTCCGTGACCCCGATCCGCGAGGGAGCGGGAGACGGCGAACCCACGAAAATTCTAAAAAGCCTCCGCGAGAACTTCTTGTTCTCCGCGGGCCTCGAAACTACACCCGGCGAATGCGCTTCAGCCCAGCGCACCGCGATCAAACATCAATCATGCAACGAGGGCTCCCCCACGACAAAGTCACGTGCGGACGGCATGCGAGAGAGCGAGCGCTCGGGGCTCGTGTGGGGATCGATGTTGGGACACCCGTAGCGAGCTCTAACCCGTCATCGGCAAGCAAACGCGACCCGGGTCTCGATCACGCGAGAGGTGTAGCAAGGCGAGACGACCGACCACGGCGCCGCGAGGTCTTCACCGCGGGTGAGCTCCCCGCACGCGGACGAGCTTCCTCCTCGCTTGAACTCCCACGCGAGCTCCCCGATAGGGACCCACCTTCCCTTCATTCGAGGCTCTCCTTGACGAGCTCCCCGTCTTCATCACGCTAGACCTCGCCTCGGGGACCTCTTTTCAATTCGCTCGAGGCTCTCCCGCGACGAGCCCCGTGGCGGCGACCGCGAGAGAGCTCATCCGCCTACCTTCTCGAAGAAGTCTGCGGTGCGGGAGTTGGTCAACAACTCCGCGACAAGTTCAACCACTCTCGGCGTGCCTTTGTAGCCACGTAGAGCTACGGCTACGAGGGGAGAGGTCATTCGACCACCTCGCCATACCCGTCGGCTCCAACAGCTCCGCTACGATTGCCGCGCAGGTACATACGGGGTACGCCTTCCCATCGACGGTATGGACGCCCCCATACCGAGAAGACATCTTCCAACTGCGATTAGAGACAAGGCGACGCCTGACCACCGCCCAAACCGCAATTCCCGCGTACGACGACGACCAATTTCGACGCCCAAGGCGCTCAGGAGCTCGTAGGGAGCTCTCGCCCGCGCCGGGAGCTCGTCTGAGAGCTCTTTCCACACAACTACTGCCCAGCACATACGTTCTTGTTTCACCAAGTCCTCAACCCGAAGGGAGCTCATGTCCCCTACCCCCCTTGCGACTATAAAAGGGGAGGTAGGCCTCTGGGTTGAGGCAGGAGAACAACAAGTTCACTCTCCACAGCACAACACCCACTCGATATTGGCACTAGCCTCAATCACAGAGACTTGGGAGCCCTCTCCCTCTCTCGACTCGCTTGTACTCGCCCCGGTATGAGCGTTTGAGCTCGGATAGTGATCACACTGGACTAGGGAGCGCGATTTGCCCCGAACCAGTATAAACCTTGTGTCATTGTCTCTAGAGCTAGGCCATCGGAGCACGCATTAGCCAGACATTACTGTGACGGTGGTATTAGACCACGACAATATCTTTCCCTCCCTATCACGCTTCCGCGCTCATTTGTAAAAACTATCTCCTTAATCAAAAAGATATGCAAGTCTTTTGCGTGTTCGAGAAAAGAAATCAAAATGGAATGGTTTTAATTCTCTAGCAACTAAAAATACCTGATTTTTTATTTAAATGTTAAAATTAGACAAAGACAAGAATTGAGAAGCAACAATAGATGCAATTGGTACGATTCTAAAGAAAAAGTACAGTGCGGCCGTTCAATCAGATTCGGAAAGGCAACATGAGCTCACCGACCCACTTGAATCTTAGAAGCCAACTGGCATGGCACCTAAATTACTATTTTTCGGTTTCATCTAACAAATTTCCATTATTTTTAAGAGAAATTTAAAAAGTCAGATGTCCCTGGCAGCTCGCCATGTGCGTGACGCCGCAAGTGATGGACGAGGACACCTTAGTTTACTCAACAGATCCATTGACTTGACTTAGTAGTCCCAATGCATGGTTTAGGACCTTCCTTTTTTTTTTGATGGCAAAACAGATCCATTGACTTGGGACCTAGCTAGGGCATTAGGTTAGTCCCCATGGTAATATCATACACAAACACAATAAATGACCATTATTTGCATTGGATCTTCGTTGACTTTGCTGTCAATCATTCAAGAGAAAGGAAGCTTCGTGATGGGGAATTATTTCACCTCTCTTCTGAAATCTACCATGTCATCAAAGCTGCTTACATGATACCCTTAGAGCATCTCTAGTGGGAGATCCTGAATTGGGACCTCAAATTTATATTTGCATGCCAATCTGAAAAAGAATAGAGGGTCAAATTAACTCCCAACTCAATAGGAAAAGCAAATGGCCGGGCGGCGTCCTGCTTCCCTAGACGCCGCTAGCTCCCTCGGCGACCGGCGGCGCCCCCCCCGCGACGGTCGGCGCGTCCTCCCCCCACGGCCGGCGCCCCTCCGTCCCCGAGCAGCTGGAGCTGTAGTTAGATGTCGCGGCGCGCGGGGCGAGCATGTCCGTGGTCGATGGCGGCATCGGCACTCGTGCTCTTCAGCGTCGCTTCAACGGCTTGTGGAGGTACGATGTGAGCATATCGCTAAACATGGCGGTGTCGATGCGAGGCGAACAGTCTTGGGGACGGCGGTCCAAACAGCGAGCTCCGTCATCGGCGTCCATATCGACCAGAACCTGTCGTCATGGGCTGCTCACGGCAGCGCTGCCCGATCACCACCACCCGCGACGGCGGGCCACCACCCACAGGCCGCGGGCGGCGCTTGCGGCGGGTGGAGAAGATCCCGCCCCATCACCACCACCGGCGACAGCAGGCCACCACCCACGGGCGCGGGCGCGCGCGCGGCCCGGTGGAGAAGATCCGCCCGATCACCACCACCGGCGACGGCGAGCCACCACCCACGGGCCGCGGGCGGCGCGGCGGCCGGGTGGAGAAGTTCCGGCTAGCGCGGCGGTGGCGGGCGGGCTTGCATGTCGGGGATCTGAGTCCCCCCCGCGACGGGCGGCGGCGAAGAGGAAAAAAGGTGGGACCCACGGGAGTAGGGGCCATCCGGATCTTGGGGGTAAAAGCCAAAATTTGAGGTTTTATAAAATTTGAGGTCTCATTAAGGGGCTCCATTGGAGTTGATTTTCTCCCCAAACCCCCTAGAATTTAGGGTAGGGGCTCAAATGTGGGGTGAGCTGGAGTTGCTCTTAGAATACCAAAAAAAAAAAAAAAAAATAGTACCTTGTCTGTAGTGAACACTCTCCCACCCAACATCGTTGAATCTGCTCCAAGTAAATGAGCACTAGGTCGCTCCCTCATACACACGAGGAGTATACTATCATTTTCTCCTTACCGCTTATATTTCCATTATTTTAGAAAATCAAGATGTGCTTAGCCAAGGTAGCCATGTGCGTACATCTGAACTCGTGATACAGATCTTGACAAAGTGGATCTCTAAGTACTAGTATAAATGGGCAGCGCTCTCCCCCACATAAGCATCTAGTTTCGCCATTTGTTGCCAAGCACCCCACCAGAATTTACTTACCAAGCACGCAAGACAAACCAAGAGCAGTCACGGATGTGACCTGAGATCGAGCTTAACCATGGAGCTTGCCTTGGGGGCCTTGGCCGGCCTCGGCCCCAAGCTGGGCGACCTGCTCAAGCAGGAGTACGTCGTGCAGAAGGGCCTCAAGCCCGACATCGAGTCCCTCTCCAGGGAGCTTGTGACGAAGAAAGCTGGCCTGGAGGACTTGTCTCGGGTTCCACCAAAGCAGCTAAGTGAGGTGGAAATGCTTTGTGCACGGCACATCCGGGAGCTGTCGTATGACATGGAGGATGCTGTGGATGACTTTGTCCGGTGCGTGGCCGGCGGAGAGTCCGCAGCTGATGCCAACGTCTTCAAGAAGATGCTTGGCAAGGCCACCGCTGCGGTGATGAAGGCCATGCATCTCCATCAGATCTCCGACAAGATTAAAGACATGAAGAAACTCTCCAACGAGCTGGCTGTGCTCCGTGCCAAGTACACAGTTAGATGCCTGGGAGCTCATCTTCCCCGGAGCACTGGCATCGACCGTCGTGTCCTCAATCTGTACAAGAACGAGTCAGATTTGGTTGGCATCCAGAAGTCAAGGGACGAAGTCATCAGGATGTTAGATGATGGTGATGCGTCCGACCAAAGCCTAAAGATAGTCTCTATTGTTGGCGTTGGAGGATTGGGTAAGACTACTCTGGCAAAAAAAGTGCATGGAATGCTTAAGAAACAATTCAGTGCTTCTGCTTTTATTTCTTTTGGTAGGACTCCTGATTTGCCTAGGGCATTTACGAGAATGCTAAGGTTACTTGATCGTGAAAAGTATGGCTCGCTTGACACATCAACATGGGACGTAGAGATTATTCGAAGAACTGAATACATTCTTAGAACACAGAAGGTATGTCCGTGTCACTCTCTACTATTCATTAATGAACTATGATTAACTTGTGTACTCCCTCCGTATAGTAACTAGTGGATTCCCAGCGCGTTGCCGCGAGTATGAAGGAGAATTGTATGAGTTACAATATTAGTATCACCCTCCTATTCTTTTTCTTTCTTCTTTTTTTTTTTTTATTTCCTTTTTTTCTCTATATCAACAGGTCCCACTTATAATTTTATAAAATATATACATGTGAGATATTATTTTAAAGGATTTATTAAAATGAATTTAATGCTGTAATCAGAATTTGATTTATTTTTTTGGTTCATGAGTTATAACCTTTTTCGTGCCCATAGGCATATGGGGCATGTTGATGACGTGGCGCAAGAAAGTGTTAGTGGGCTGGTGAGGTGGCATGCTAGTGGAGTGTTAATGGGATTGGTGAGGTGGCGTGCTTGCATGTCAAGAGAATTATCTGATGGGGGTTGCAAACATAAGTTTTATAGATTTAGAAGTCATTTAAAACAAGACAGTCTCCAAAAGTATGACTTTGACTTCATATTTTTGTAAAATTACTCATCACAAAGTGATATATTTATACTTTTGTGAAAGCATTTATCAAGACAAATCTATGCTTTTCACATTTTCAAACTCAACAACTTAAAAGTTATTCATAATTTATGTTCTCCATGTTGACCAAAAGCTTGTGCAATATCTAATGTGCAATATTTTTCTAGTTAAGGTAGATTTTCTTATTCTTAAGATGGGACGGCCATATATACTGTGGAATGCAAAAAGAGAGAGAGAGAGGCTATTTTTCTCTAATATTCAACATTTCACGTGTCAAGCAGGATAATTTTTCCTCATGTATTCTGTATCTAGAACAATTTTCTATTTAACTTGGAACACTTTTCCGCTAGTAACAGTTTTGTTCTTTTGCTAGAACAATTTTCTCCTAAATCTCGAGCAAGTTTCTCTTAGAATAGCTTCCCATGAAGCTAGAACATTTTGCTTCCTGCCTAGAATATTTTCTTTTCTCGTGGCCCAGAACATTTTAATACATCCTAAACTTGTAGCGATTTTATTTTAAATGTAGAACAATTTCCTTACACCCAAGAAATTATTCTTGCACAATAAAGAGAAAAAAATGTTCTACATACAAAATGTCATCCAAATAAACTCACGTGTGCTGCTGTTTTAACGTATTTCTTGTAAGAAACAAAATGTTATAAACTAAATTTAATTTACATGCACGTGCTCTGTTTAAAAAGCCATTGTTTTTTTTTTTGCATCTGGATCATATTAGCAATTTTGTGTTCTTATTGAAATTAAATAAACCTAGAAGATGCTGTGGCAGATAACGAAATGGGCCTGTTTTCTTTTTTAAATGTGCAGCCTGTTCACGCTGGTAGAAAGAGAGATTAATTAGAGCTTTATTCAGAATCCAGTAGATAGGTCTGGGCCGTTGGCCGTTCCTGTTGGACTATCGCCTTCAGGCTGTTGTCCTTGTACATTTGTTTTAATACTCTTAGAGTAACTCTAATGGAGCCCTTATTTAAACCCTACCTAAATTCTATGGGGTTGATAAAAAAATAAACTCAATGGAGCCCCTAATTTAAGCCTCTATTTTCCATGCCCCTCAAATTTTAATCTCAACCCCCCCGCTGCTAGGGTCCCCTATTCAGTGGGCCCACCTCAATTTTTCTTTCCACCTTCCCCATCCGAGCGCGGAAAACACCCACGCCTCCGCCCCGCGCCGCCGCGCCGGCCCTCACCCCCTTCCTCTCCACCACTGCCGTCACGTCGAAGGCGGCGGGCGCGGCTCCTACGCGCCCGCGCGGGGGTCCAGGGGCTCCAGCGAGAAGAGGTCGAGCACGGCGGCCGCCACCGCCCGGGGGCGCAGCGTCGTCGCGCCAGCGGAGGAGGCAAGAAGGCGGCGTGGCGGCCGGCGGCGAAGCGCCTTCGGTGCTCCGTGGCGCGGGCGGCGATGGGGGCGGGGGCGGGAGCCCTTGGCATCGGTGTCGGCGCGTCGACCGCGACATCAGCGCCTGGACAACGCCGCTCCGCCGTGGGGAGGGCCCCGGCCTGACCACCGCGGCGATAGCCCCGACGATGGCGGTGCGAACGCGCTTCGCCCGGCGGAAGTTGAAGGGAGGCTGCGCTCGCTCGGCGGTGTTCTCGGCGGTCTCGGCCCCACGCGATCGCCGCCGCCTCCCCACACGCCGCCGCCGCCGCTGAGCTCTCAAGATTACGGCTTTTTCTTTGGATTCGAGTCCTCCTCACGCGGCGTGAAGGCATCCAAGGTGCTCCTATACGCGTCCATCGGGGCGGTCGCGTACCGGCGGCGGATGGGATTCTCGGCGGCGGCTGCAACGAGACCAGGGCGGCGGCGTTGGCCACCTTAGCGGACCCGGCGCCTCTCCCTGGTGGCTACGACCGCGGCGTACCACCACGCTCCATCGGGAAGGTCGGCGTACCGCGGCGCTGAGCTCCGAGCTCCTCGTCAGCGGGCGGTGCAGCGGCGCAACCGAGCTGAGGCCGCAACCGTGGCGTGTCGCGCGCTCATCGGCGGCGTGCCCCGACGCGTTCATCATCAGCTCCGCTGTGCGGGAGTATCAACTTCGCCTTCGGCTGCCATGGCATCGAGCGAGGAGGGCCTGCAGCGCGGTGGTGCGGCGGCGCAACGGGTTAAGGCGGCAGGGGCATGGTGCCGGCGTTGGAGGACCGGGGCAGGAGGCGAAACCGGCGTCGGCAAATCCGGCATCGGGAGCGGGGAGGCAGCGTGAGATTCTGTTTGGGGGCCAATTTGAGAAGCTCCACTGGAGCTGAGCCTAAATTTAGACCCTCAAATTTTATAAATTGGCTCTTATATTAGAAATAGAGGCTCATGTTTAGGAGGGCTGGCTGGAGATGCTCTTAGGGCCCGTTTGTTTCCACCGAAATGGAGGCCTGGAACTATTCCAGGCGGAAAGTTAAGTATATTCGTAGTAGCAATTGTGGTCTGAATTAATTCTAGCCCTCAATCCTCTCTAACCGAACGAGGCCTAATGAAATATGGGTGAATGCCCTCTCTCGGAAAAAGACATATAGATTAATTACTGTTTAGAGCTTTCAAACCCAAGGGTCAATGAACCCATCACCAAACCTAGCTTTGAAGGGTGGAACAACTTCCTAAGAACAGAATGAAAGTGCGGTCTTTCATCTTGATCAACTTTTTTTTTGACCCTACAACAGTTTGAAAGCATGATCGGTCGGGGGTCAGAGCACTGTCTCTCCGACTCGGCAGATCCTAGTCCCCACATAGCCAGTGTCAAACTAGACTTCTCATCTTATGACAAATTGTATTTGTAGACTACAATGTGCCCCACCAAACATCTAGGAAACCCACTGTAATTCCCAAAATTAATAGATTGGATCTTTAAGTTGTAGTACAAACTAAATTAGCAGATGTTTGGTGGGGCACATTGTGCTCCCGATTCAAGATCCGAGACCACGGCGGAGGCAACACGTTCCAGATCGACGCCATCCGCCACGCCGTCGCCAAGGGGCTCGTCGTCTACTACCAGAATGTCGCCGTCAAGATGGTGATGAAGGATGTGAACACACCCTCCTCGGCGCCGACCCCAGCCGCTGTGAGTCCAAGAAATCCGGTGGTCGCGCCGCCCGTGCGCTGTGGAGAAATTATTTTTTTGGCTTCCCTGGGAAGCCGAGATTTTTTCGGTAACTCCACCATGGCCGCCCATCTGCCTGGCCCCACCTCCAGCTCTGGGCCCCACAGGGGACACATGCACCTCATGCCAAAGCCTGGCGTCCACTCGCTGTCCTGCTTGCAGATATCTGTGTATGCTGAGGTGTCTGATGGACAATTCCTCTACGACACGCCTCATCCCAGCTGATACGCTGCCGCTGCTGCTCGCCCCTGCTTCCCCCCTTACCTTGCAGCCATGGTTACGACACATTCAACTTCCTATTAAGCATCTCGTCTTATGGCGCTGCATAGTCGACATAGCCATCACCAGGGTTTCGACGTTGAGCATCACCTTCTACCTCCGACGACGGCTTTCTACATACTCTTCGTTCATCTGGAATATTTTTTTCTAGCTCTATCGACCCACTTTCAACCGTAGCTCTGCACGGTCACTCCATCCGGGTGTATGCGCCTTTTGGCGCGCTCGACCCCTCCCGGCGTGTTCGTCTTCGTCGGGCATTCAATGTTTCATTATGCTTATCTGGACTATGGTCCACAATGTAACCTGGTCTTCTATGAGGACCTTCCTGTAACTTGGCTGCTTCTATAATATATAAAGTTTGCAGTTTGTCAAAAAAAATATTTTTTTTTGTACAAATTGCCTAAATTATTCATAGCTCTACATTTTTCTATGACTTATAGGTACTTCATTGTTATTGACGACATATGGGATGTAGTATTGTGGGAAACAATCAGACATGCTTTGAAGGATAATAACTGCAGGAGTAGAATAATCATGACTACTAGGAATTTTGAGGTTGCCACAAAAGCAGGAGAGGTTTACAGACTAAAACCACTTTCTGATGAAATCTCTAAGAAATTATTCTATAAAACAATACAAAAGCAGAAAGGAGAAAGTCTTGATGATGGTGTATTAGGTGATTTGTCTGGTAAAATAATAGATAAATGTGGTGGCATACCATTGGCTATCATTGGAATGGCTGGTTTATTGGTTGAAAAACCGTATGATGGTCAATGGTTGGACTCTATTGGTCTTGGGAATGGAGACAATACATTGAAGATATTGTCATATAGCTTCTATGATCTACCTTCTTATCTGAAGCTATGCATATTATATCTAAGCAAATTTCCGGAAGATTATATCATTGATAGAAACAATGTGATTTGGATGTGGATATGTGAAGGTTTTGTTCATCTTGAGAAAGGGGAAGGTAGTCTGTTTGAGGCTGGAGAAAGATACTTCAAGGAGCTTGTCAATAGAAGCATGATCAAGTAATGGACGACGGACATGATTGGACCAAACAATATTTCTGTATTCATGATACTGTGTTTGATTTCATCCGTAAGTTGTCGGGCATTGAAAACTTTATTACTATTTTGGACAGCAGAGAGCAACATGCCTCTCCAGATAGTTTAAATCAGAAGAAAATAGGCATGCCTCTTTCGGACAGCAAGATACGCCGGCTGGTTGTCCAAAATCACTGGATGCAGTGCTTCCCTGAAGACACCATATTCATGCCAGAGGTGCTGAGGTCACTTTACATTGAAAATGTTAAGATCAAGATTATGGCCCCACTTCATAGATTTAGAGTTTGCCGTGTGCTCCATTTACATGATGGCCACGTCCCGATCAGCTTAAACCATCTAGGGAGGTTATTGCATCTCAAGTACTTACAGATATCTCACATAAGTGTTGATGAGCTTCCTAATGAACTTGGGCTTCTAAAGTCTCTACAGGCACTGGTGTTAATGTATATTGGGCTAGAAGAGCTACCTTTGGCTGTGTGTTCACTTAAACAACTGATGTGCCTAGTAGTTCAGGGATTCAAATGGTTCCCAGCTTACAGGATGGGAAACCTAACATCCCTAGAGGAGCTGCGGTTGGAGACCATAGTTGGCCGGAGTGCCACAGAGGACCTTGTCATAGAGCTTGGCAAGTTGACGAGATTGAGGATGGTCGAGATCACCTTCTCCGAGGTAATAGATGAGAGATTGCAACAAGCTCTAGTGCGATCTCTGTGCAATCTGCGGAAACTCCAGGAACTAGTCCTTTTTGTAATGATGAATTACTCCAGCAAGGAGCCATTGTGTGGGAAGATTGAGAGCCACCCATGCAGCTTCGGCGCCTGCTTATAGTAGGCATCAGTTTCTCGCGGCTGCCTGGGTGGATCAATGACTCCAGCCTGCCATGCCTCTGCTTCTTATATCTAGACATATACACTGTTGAATTTCAAGACCTAGATAGCCTAGCGAGATTACCTGAGCTGAGCTACCTCAAATTATGTAGTTTCGGCTGGCCTCGAGGTTATACTGTTGGTATGGATGGCTTCAGGAATCTGAGGTTCTGCGAAGTGGGCACAGCGCTCAAGTTTCATATGGGTGCCATGCCAAGGCTTGAAGAGCTACTGTTTCGAGTTTTGCAGGGTATTGGAGTCAGGAACTAAATGGTGTGCCGGTGGAGCAGTTCCCAACAAAGGATGTAATTGAAGGTCTTGACATGGGCCTGGATAACCTCCTTTCACTTGAGAAAGTCACCATCGTAATCGACTGCGTTGGTGCTAGTGCGGCGGAAGTGCAGGAGGTGGAGGCCATGGCCACGAGTGCAATGGAAAATCATCCGAACCGTCCAACCATAAAAATGGATCGTGTATTTGAAGAAGATATCTTATCCGACGAACTCAGGGAAGCTCGGGTGAGGCTGTCTCTTCCAGTCTGTTAAAAAAAATTATGTTCTCTTAATTATATGTTCGTGAGCACTATTTACTGACCTGTATATTGCATTCTGTCCCTTGCAATTCTCAGCTTCAGCAACACACTGAAGAACATTTTGGTGTGCTCGAGTGGAAGGATAAAACTGATGCCCACTTCATCAGCTACTTGCGGTTGTACCGAAATCTTCAGAAAGGCGTTATTTCCATTGACTGTGCATTTGCCAGTATTTTAGAGGTGGAGAAAGTGGAAGCAGCTCTTGTGCATGCAGCCGAGGTTCATCGTAACCATCCTACTATCCAACTGATCAGAACGAACACCCACAAAATGGTCACCTCATCTTACCATCCTGACATAGAGGTAGTTGCCTGGATTCAACTTTTTTTCAGTAGTATGGAAACCGTAGCATTGAGTATATAATACCACCAACGCTTAATTTTTTTCTCATACTCCTATATATACTGCATTCTTCTCCTTGCAATTCTCAGACTCACCACATAGAAGTACGTTTGGTTGTGCTCGAGTGGAAGGATAAACCTGATGATCTCTTCATCAACAACATGTTGAGGTACCGACATCTTCAGAAAGCCGTTATTTCCATCGACTGTTTTGGCGCTAGCATATGTGAGGTGGAGAAAGTGGAAGCAGCTGTCAGACATGGAGCCGAGGTTCATCCTAACCATCCGACTGTGCAACTGATCAGAATACATGCCAATTGCATGTGTGATATGGAGGTAACTGCCTCTCTGTCTGACTTACCAACATGAATTAAAATACGTCCTCTTAATTATATGTTCGTCGGTAGTACTTACTGACTTGTATATATACTGCTTTCTGCTCCTTGCAATTCTCAGACTCAGCACATAAAAGGACATTACGGTGTGCTCGAGTGGAAGGATGAATCTGCTGTTTTAAGCAGTGCCCTGGGGTTGTACCAAAGTCTTCAGAAAGCCGATATTTCCATTGACTGTGCGGGTGCCAGCATGCGTGAGGTGGAGAAACTGGAAGCAGCTCTCAGACATGCAGCTGAGGCTCATCCTAACCATCTGATTATCCAACTGATCAGAACAAACACTGACGAAATGGTCTCCTCATCTGACCATCCCGAAACAGAGGTAATTGCCTGAATTGAACTTTTGTCACTAGTTAATGCAAACCTTTAGCTTTGAGTATATAACATACCACCAACACTTATTTTTCCTTCCCAAACTACAGCTGGACGATGATCATGATGATTCACCAAATAATTTGCTTCGCGGACTCCAGGTCGGGGATTTGATCACTGTTTGTTCATTCCTTCCTGTTCGACAGGTACGTCTTATGTTCATGCTAATCTACGTCAGTTTTGATTACTCTAGTTACCATGATTTACCGCTATGATTGATGCAAAGAATTCACCTCAGACTCACGAATAAATATTGCATATGCATGGCTCATACATGCACGGTCTTTCCTTTACTGTAACTCTGAATGTGCAAACTGAATGGTACTGGCGCCCGAAATACGTTTACAATTGTATAAAGCATGTACGTATATGCATTAGACACCACTATTATTTGGAAAATAAATGTTAACCGCTTGGTCTCACAAAAACATATACTTTTTTTTTTCTAAAATAGGCACTTGCCCATTCTGCATTAAAAGAAGTGGAAATGTCTTTTACATCCTAGCGAACTTCCATAACGAGGTGTCAGAGAGCCCGCTAGGCGAAACACACAAATAGAAGGCACCGGCTTTAACGGTGCCGCTTAGAGTGGTGCACTAAACTGGAAACCAATGAGCGACTAGCGACTAAGCGAAACAGTCCGCCTCCCCCAGTGGGGCGGCCACGACGTGGGCAGCGCATGGGAAAGAGGACCCGGACCGCCTGCTGCTTGTGATGTGGGGCGGAACCACCGAAGTGGCTGAGGAGCCTCGTCGCGACTGCCGAGTACGGGGTTCCTGAGCTCGCATCATCGGGCCGTCCCTCCCACTTGTTGAGCATGGCGCGGCGAGCCCGCCTCTCGGGCGTGGATGCCTCGTCGCGAATGCCGAGTCCGGGGTTCCTGAGCTCGCATCATCGGGCCGTCCCTCCCACTTGTTGAGCATGACGCGACGAGCCCGCCTCTCCGGCTGTGGATCCCGGAAGGCGGACTTCTCCACAAGGTGTACACTACGCCTTGGGATCCAATCCTCTGGAACCCGCGTGGACGGGGTTCCTGAGCTCGCATCATCGGGCCGTCCCTCCCACTTGTTGAGCATGACGCGACGAGCCCGCCTCTCCGGCTGTGGATCCCGGAAGGCGGACTTCTCCACAAGGTGTACACTACGCCTTGGGATCCAATCCTCTGCAACCCGCGTGGAATGAAGGTGTGGTGGCGACGCGAGCAGTTCCTCCAGCGGCATCTTTAAGCAGTCGATGTAGACAGTGATGGTGGCGCAGGAGGGTGTACGTTACACAGGAGACGTGGCCGGCGAGGTCACTGCAAAGAGCCCCTGGGAGGCAAGGGAGGGCGCCGCGACCCTCACGGATGGTAGGGGTGCCGACCTTCCCATGTCGCCGGCGAGCTCCGTGGCCACCAGGTCGCTCCACCAGTCCGTCTCGACCGCGCCCTTCGTAGCCCCAGGTCGTGGAGAGACGACCACCGCCCGAGATGGAAGGGGTGGCGGGTGGGGAGGGGGAGGGGATGTGATACATTCGGCCCAGGTGGGGTTTGCCGAGGCCAAACAAATTAAGGTTGCCCGGACCCCAAAAGATTTTTTAGGACTAATCACCCCAAAAGACTAGTCTGATAGGGGAAGGGTGACTCTCCTTTTTAAGGTGGCTTCCTCCTCCCAAGCTAAGCAAGGTGGGATTAATTTGGACGTGTCTACACTGTTATGCGCTTGAGCAAATTGTGCCCTAAGATGTCCTCATCATTCTCACCCCCCTTAACAAGGGCCCAACTTTGATACAAATGATACATTCGGCCTAGGTGGGGTTGGCCGAGGCCCAACAAATTAAGGTTGCCCAGACCCCAACAGTTCTTTAGCTCACCAGGATTGGCCCAATCACCCCAAAAGACTAGTATGATAGGCGAAGGGTGACTCTTCTTTTTAAGGTGGGATTAATTTGGACGTGCACGGCTGCCGCCTACACTGTTGTACGCCTAGCCAAACCGCATACGTGGCTGCCGCCAACACAGTTGTGCGCCTGACCAAATCGTGCCCTAGGATGTCCTCATCAGGGGGAGGCGGCAGAGAGGGCACATGGTGGGTGTCTAGGACGGGCACTGGGTGTCGAGTTTGCACGCACGCAAATGTATAAAAACATATGCAGTTCTTAAGATGATTTTAAGTGAAATTAAAATAATCAAAGCAACAAGGGAAACAAATATATATCATGCATGCACCTATAAAGGTGGCTCATGTGTTAATCAAGTACTTTTTTCTAAATTTGATTGTTTTGGATTTGGTTTAGGCGTGTTACTCGGTAAAACCACCTTATATCGATATGCTCTGCTTAAAGAAATTTTGTGATTATATTTGCCTTTACATGGTTGCCCCATCCTTTGCACTTCAACTTATTTACTATGCAGATCTGTATCTCAGGTAAATAGAGCCGTTTAAGTACTGAAGGAGAGACGTTATAGTACCATTCAGCAAGATGATTACAAGCAAAGGAAGAGCTCGCTTGATTTGTGGTTCTTAGCCTAAAATCACATTGAAGAGGCAGCAGATGGACCACAAGTGACGCAGTTTATGTGTTAACTGTATTTGTCTTCTCCTTTTGCATTCAAAAATAAAAATAAATTTGTCTTTGTTTTCAAACGACGGGTCATATATTTCTTTGTTTTTGCTCATGATATATTTTTTCATGAACTATATTTTCTTTAACATGGGTCATGTATTTCCATCCATGGAGACGGTCATGAGAAATTGTATGTGAACTATGTTGTCCTCTTTTTTTTTCTGAGACGGGTTATTATTACGTATTTGCTTGAAAGCCAGAATGTGGGATAATTTTCTTCAAAATAAATCTTGAGAGCGTTTGGACTCTAATTTATTAAATGAAGTGATCTTTGTGGATAAGTTGTTTGCACCGTTTAAGCAGCAGGTGAAGTAGCTTTTGCTTAGGCTAGGATAAGATTTTTGCACAAGTGCACCTATACGTTCACAGTGCTGATCAGCTGTTGCAATTGCAACTCGCTTCGGCTGGTCGGTCAGGTTCGTTCTTGTGGCGTGCGCGCTCGGGCGCAATACCTCCAGCTCCAGCACCAGGCTCCAGCCCAGCCTTGCTGCTTCTCGTCCGACGATCAGGGTGGTCGTCTGGATCAGGGACAGTGACGACAATGGTGAATTTGATGATGACTACCTGCGCGTACGCGCTTCAAACATGTGGGGAGGATCGTCGGAGACCTTCCATTCTGCACTGACGAGTCTGAGATGCTGTGCGTGGCTGCGTGCATGTAAAACAAACGATGCAATGGGGCAGTCAAAAAGCTGGAGCAAGCGATGCCGTGAAGCCCACAGACCAAAGTAGAGGTTCTTGGGCTGATTGGCTGGATTTGAGGGGGCAAAAATGCTGAATGCATTTGTCACTTTGTCAGCCTAAGTCAAGGTCCGGCAAGCAACGCGAGGAAGCCAACGCAAGATGTGCGGCAGCAGCAGCGGCGATTTGCCGGTGTACGCAGTAGGCAACCTGCTTGGCTTGGGCCAAAAAAATGGAAAAACAATACGTTACAGACTAGGCGGAGATCAGGGAACAGAGCACTTGTTGTGCTTTACCCGGAGCAGAGGACTCAGTGTGCAAGTATTCTCTGATAAATTGCAATATGGATCGGTGCGTTTGAGCACTTCAGCGAGAAGAGCTTGTCGAGAGCTTGTATCCGAGCGGGAGGCTGAGAGCTAGACGGCAATAGGATCAGTTCCAGCTGTTGCTCGAGACAGGACATGCAATTTCCATGGTGCTTCAACAATAGTCTTGAACAGAGTTACCGACCGTGTCAGTAGTCGCCTCGCTGATGATCACACTACAGGTCCGGATGCCAGGCCTGCCAAGGCGAAGATGGTCCAAGAGTGTGAAGGTTTCTGGGCCTGGATGGGCGCTATGAATTGTAATGAGAGCAAGCCCATTAGTGGCTAGTATTAGATGGGACAGAGAGCAGGAGTGGAACAAGCTTGAACAACTTGTATTCTATTTCTTCTTCCTTGCAATAGAAGTAGAATAGCATCGTCGCCGTTCTGGCGCCACCACTGTCGTCGAATCTAATGTTAGTCGTTGTAGTAGCTAACATTGGTATCAGCTCCACCGTTCCACGGTCGTGGGACTGGATTCCCACACCCCCAGTCATGAGCACTTCACCCACCTGCAGTGCTCACGCGGCGCCATGTATCCCGTCTGTCAGTTCAAAGTTCAACGAGGTGTTCCATGTCCTCTCCGACCTCCGCGGCGAATTCGAGTCTTCCACGGGTCGGATCGAGCAGCGCCTCTCCGTGTCAGAGGCGGAGCACCAGCAAATCGGCCCCGTCACCGCGCGCGTCGCCGAGCTCGAGTGCTACGCGGCCAAGCAGTACACCGCCGCTGTTGTGGCAGACAATTGGGGCGGCCGCCCGAGAGGGTGTCGGATCTGGGAGCAAGCGCATCCTCAACCTTGAGCTCGTCCGCTACATCGAGATCCAGGACGCCCGCGACGAATGAATGGGTGCCCTAGAATCTGCGGCGGCGGACCACGCGTCGTGGCGGCCTCGGAATTGAGAGCTCCATCTTCTACCTCCGCTCGGAGCTATACGCCTTCATTAGAGGGGAGCGCTCCGCTATACACCTGCATGCGGCTGGATCGCCTGAGTTGGTTGTCGACCGCGTTCCTGCCGGAGTCCCTACCGACTGGCCCGGCGGGCACCGTGATGTAGCGACTACACAGGATGCGGGGCATGGATCGCCACGACCATGGCACCGTACTCGGCCATGGTACCAGACTGCACTAAGAAGACCACAGATACGCGGATGGAGTCAGCACCTGCACATAAGTACCCTAGACCCGAAGAACCCTAGTGAAACAAGGGAACCAAGAGCCATAGAGTTCCAAAGCTGCCGCCCTAGGAAAGAAGAACCTTAGAAGCAAAACGCCCAAAGCGAGTGAAGAACTCCAAAGAAGGTGCGGATGGTGGTTCCTCAAGGCCCAAAGGCAGAGAGACTGGAAAAGATAACCCCCTTGCACTAGGCAGTAGGTGCTATCCTCTCTCGCGTCGATGGACGTCACAAGAAACAGACGAGCTACCAAATAGGCCACCCAAGCTCGCTGCAGGCTAGTGTGGAACTGGAAGCAGCCCACCCCGCTCCTCAATAGATGCCGGCGAAGTGGGATAGGACAACAGCACGATGGAGAACTTGATATCGGATGACTGAATCCCCAGCGCAAGGCATCCCTTTCCCGCCGCTAGCCACGTCCCGAGAGTGGATCCACAACCGGAGTAGTCCCCTTCTGCTCCGTCTCACAAGACATCCATCACTCACAAGACGAAGAACCCAAGAAGCTTCAAGACCACGCCCGGGGCTCATCGAACTTCGCTCACGGCGCCGCCATGACTCGAGATGCTTAGAAAGGATATTCTACATAGAAGGGAGGCTCCAAGAAGAAGAAAGAGAAGCAAAGGAATGAAGTGATGATTTTCTATAGCAAAGGCGCCCCAATTTATAGGCGGATGACAGCATGCCTATAAACCAGGTCCATGGAAGACGAGGCAACCAGAAACGAACAATCGCCTCAAATCAAGCAACAACCAATTCAATACATTGATTGCCACACGCATGCACTTCCTGAAAAGTCAGGCGCAGTAAAAGCACACTGTGCGACCCGTGATTGCACAGAAAAAGAGAAGCGGTCAAAACCGGAGGAACTCAAGAACCTCTCAGAGTTCTATCTGCGAAAGTACTCAGAGACGCTTGGGGGCTACAGGATACCGACAGGATTTTTTCAAAAGAGCTCCGGCACGATAAGGAATCGAAGACGGAGGAGAGGAACTCTCACAGACCTTCCAGCTCTTTGTCCAAAAAAGCAAAGCTCGGGGGCTACACCCAATGGGTGCACTTTTCCAAGACGAAAGTGCACACTGTTAGAAGAACTACATGAAGACAGATGAGGAGAACTCGAAGACGGAGGGGAAGAACTCTCAAAGACCTTCCAGCTCTTTGTGCCAAAAAGCAAGAAGCTCGAGGGCTATACCCAACGGGTGCACTTTTCCAAGGCAAAAGCGCACACCGTTTGAAGATTCAAGACCATATCAAGGCTTCATCCCGAGAAGGAGTCAACAACTCTCGAAGACTCAACCTTGAGATGCTCGGGGGCTTGTGGATATGGTATCTCCAAAGAACTCTACCGAGTTGACCGCGGGGGTTCTATCCTAGCCTGCGACCATACGACTCTTGGAGGATAGTGGAAGCGTGGCTACGGTGACTTCGTTGTAATTTGGATAGAACGCTAGTTAGGACTCTATAAGAGTAGGAGTTCAACCCCGCATCGGACTCCCACTTTGTATCGACTAGTATTGTAGCGAGTTCCTTGGTCCCTTCCCGGGATATAAAAGGCGACCGAGGAACACCTCTTGAGGGGAGGAACTAGCAGAGCTAATTAAGACTCGGCGGCTTGTAAGCAACTAGGCCCTGGGGTATGCGCGCTCGGTCAACCCCATCAATCAAAAAGCGGGCTCACGCTGATCGACGGCGTAAAGGTCTTTACTCGATCTCCGATCGAGGGGCCCAGCTGATATAAAAACCCCGCTCTCATGTTAGCTGCGCAACAAATCGGCGCTGGGCTCCAGGGTTCATCCGAGGCCGAGCAAACTGCCCGTTCATCCCGTGGCGGGCTCTCAGCCGTAAAACATTGACAGTTACCTAGGTCATAATCTTCCGTGTGCTTGTATGATTTGTTTTGAGGGGACGTGTGAGAGCTACAAGTTTGATAATTCGAAAGAATTTTTCGAGACTCCTATTCACCTCCTCCTCCCTCTTGTCGCCTTTCTCTGTCCTTTAATCTAGTTTGTAGTTCGGGGTCAAAAGAAATTAGACTTCTTCCATACTGGAATGCACAAATAGCTTGAGCCATATTTTTTTTCCAACTTAAACCCATACAGAAGAAACCAGTGTCTCAAAAATGATGATAAAAAGAGAACAAGAGCCACACACATCGTCTCAAAAAAGAAAAAAAAAAAACACACACACAGCCCATAAACCCACACATATTTAACCGTAGAACTCTCACGACATTCTCGCGTGCTGCGCCTATTGGCTGTTGCCATCGATCCATCACTTATGCAACGGGTACACCAAGAACTGCAGGAGGTGGCGCAACGGCGCGGCCCGCTCAGTATCGAAACCCCTCGAGCTCCACCTCGGCCCGCGCCACCAGCTCGCCGGCGTACCCGCGCGCTCCCTCCACGCCCATGAGCCTCGCGTACGTGCACTTTCCGGCGGCTACGTCCATCCCGGTCACCTGCCCAGTCAGCTCCGTCGTGCCCGTCACGTCCAGCACGTCGTTCACCACCTGTAACAAGAGCCCCGCGGTGAGCGCGCGTACCGTCGCAAGTGCTCCACTTGTGCGTCGCTGCCCCCGCCCACGACGGCACCCAACGCACCAGCGGCCTCCACTACCCGCGCCGTCTTGTGCATATGGATGTACTCCAGCGTGGACTGGCTCATCGCCACAAATATTTAGTATCCACGTTATTTCAAAGAAGCTAACAAACTCATGCCACAAAATATGCATGCAAACGGTCACTGCAGTTAGCGTAAAAGAGCAAAAGTACTTAACGGGTTTTGGCAGTCAACATATACCCAATAAGACTAGTGGGAGTAACTACTCCCGGAGTATATAAATTACACCCTATTTATTAATGCATGTGTTTAATTTAACTTTTCTAAAGCAAAAATAAATCCAACATATATTCTTAATTTAACACATAGTAATGATTGATAACTATATTATATGTTCACTATGTAGATCTATTCACGTAGATTCTAATAAAATTAGATTTTCTCTTTTTTATTATTCTTTTTTGTGATTTACTATGATTTTTTAAAGATTCAATAGAAACAAATAAAAAGAAAAAAAGACAAAACCGTTGTTGCTGTAGCAAACTCGCCATCTAAAACCGCATGGAGGGTAGTTTGAACATGTTTGGACCAAGTTGAGCAGTGGAAAAAAGTTAGGTGGACCCATTTGAGCAAAACAAAAAGTTTATGGAGCCAAGTGAGCGGTGGGAAAAAAAAGTTTAAGGACCCGTGACACATTTCACTCTTTATCAAATGAAGTGGTCTTCCTGGATAAGATTATTGCACCGTTTAAGTAGGTGAAGTAGCTTTGCTTACGCTAGGATATGTTTTTTGCACAATTGTACCTATACGTTCACAGTGCTGATCAGTCTCGCTTCGGCCGGTCGGTCGGGTTCCCTCTTGTGGCGTGCGCGCTCGGACACAATACCTCCAGCTCCAGCTCCAGGCTCGGCTCCAGCCCAGCCTTGCTGCTCCTCGTCCGACGATCAGGGTCGTCTGGATCAGGTGGATTTGATAATGACGTACTACCTGCGCGTACGTGCTTCCAAACATCTGAGGAGGATCGGAGGAGACCTTCCATTCTGCACTGACGAGTCTGAGATGATGTGCGTCGTGGCTGCGTGCATGTAAAACGAACGATGCAATGCGACAGTCAAAAGTTGGATGTGGGCATTTGGCGAACTTGCCCCGCCTCGGCAAGTTGTGCGGCAGCGGCGGTTTGCCGGTGTACGCAGTAGGCAACGGCAAGATTGATGAACCTGGTGGCCAAATGGGGCTAGTCGCTACTGGCTTTGCTTGCCTTGCGCAAAAAATCGAAAAACAATACGTTACAGACTAGGCGGAGATCAGGGAACAGAGCACTTGTGTTTTACTCGGAGCAGAGCACTCAGTGGAAGCATCTCACTGATAAATTGCAATATGGCTCGGTGCGTTTGGGCACTTGAGCAAGAAGAGCTTGTATCCGAGCGGGAGGCTGAGAGCTAGACGGCAATACGATCAGTTGCAGCGCAGTTGCTTGAGAGAGGACATGCAATTTCCATCGTGCTTCAACAATAGTCTTGACCAGAGTTACCGACCGAGAGATAAATGGAGGCACTGGCATGCAGGAAAGGACTGCCACCGGCAAGCAATTTGGTGTTTCTCTTAAAATATTACGCAATTTCCAGATTAATTCCATAATATAAATCGGGATGAACAATTCTACTAGATAAAACATGTGAAGCATACTAGCAAAACACAAAAACATATCATAGATCATAGCATGATTCAACATCATATAGCATAGCATGGTCAAAACAACAGGTGTAAGCACAACTAGCACACCGGATAGATTTGTCGATTGAACATGACAAATACTAAGATTACATCTTGAGAATAATACCTGTTGGACGTAGATGATAGCTTGATGGAGAGATTCTCGAAAGCGAAGCTTAGATCCTCAAGTCGCTGTCACTATTGTCGATCAGCGGTGGAAGAGGTCGGCGAAGTTGACAATGAAGACGACACCAAGACAGTCCGCCGTGTGTGTCCTTCCCGGAAGACGAGCCGTGGCGAAAAATCAGGAGCAGACGCGCGAAGAGTGCTTCACAAAAACCTTACTCTCCTTCCGATGAGACACTGGCCCGATCTTCCGTGAGGTAAGGGGTAAATTTGATTGGTGGAGATCTCGGCGTTGGCGATTCGGCTTCAAATCAACACGATTCGAACCCCGCAACCGCTACACCACAGCTCCGATGGTTATCAACCAAGCACGACTTGATTGACCTCGCCAAGAAGGCTTTTCCTGCAAGCGAATCGACAAATACAAGCAATAACAGGTAAGCACGCAATCTTATAATTGCAAGTATGAATGATGAACTAAAGTTATGAGGTTTAAGAACTTCGGTTCCAAAGGACTAATCGAAACAGTGGAGAAAATTAAGAACGGGGCCCTGGATCACTTTGTAAGCGGAATTGGCTTCACGGTTAAAATGAATCAATCAAGTTTCTCGATGGAAAACTCAAACTAAACAAAACCCGAGTCTAAACGGTGGCGGCTACTGAGTTTATAACGTAAGGGAGGACGCTAGGGTTGAGAGCGACTAGCATGACGGCGCCCGCAACTTGGGCTTAAGGCCCGACTCGATACATGGCCAAGTTGGCCTACAAACAGGTGACGCAACACCTTGCGTGGGTCACACAGAATGATCCATGAAGCATCTGGAGCTGGGACCAAAACATGTAGTTCAAGAGATCAAAACATGGTTTGCTGAGCTCCAAAATTAATCTCCCTGCGGGGATGAAAATGCACCATCACTATCCCTTAATAGGAGAACTTTCTATAAAAAGAATTTTATGGGGTTAAGGGCTAATTGCC
The DNA here is from genome assembly GCA_015847255.1 of Hyparrhenia diplandra. Taxonomy (NCBI): domain Eukaryota; kingdom Viridiplantae; phylum Streptophyta; class Magnoliopsida; order Poales; family Poaceae; genus Hyparrhenia; species Hyparrhenia diplandra. The sequence goes on along the minus strand of JADLZK010009224.1, from coordinate 1,608,757 downwards.
ATCTCTACGTGTAGGTGGATGAGTAGAGCAGCTAGGCTGGAACTGGAGTGTGCCACGTTAGCCATGACACAAGCTCGACAAGCTACCAAGCTCACCATACAAAGTTAATACTAGTTCTCAGAGCTTAGACAAAGACAACTTCCTCTTCTCAACAATCTGCCGTACGATCATTCCCAAGCTTCATAATTGTGCGATAAGCATTGCATTTCTGAATTTCACTCATTTCTCAACAATCTTCTCGACTTTCCAATTATTAATGTTGTTTCTTTTTTTTCGAAAATTGATGTTGTTTATTGAAATATTAATATCTGGTTTCGGTACGGTGTTCATCCCTAGCATTGAGCACGGGTTTCGAAACTATATGGAGGGGTGAAAAATATCCGGTTTACATATTAGACTTCTTCCATACTGGAATGCACACAAATAGCTTGGGCCATATTTTTTTTTTTCAACTTAAACCCATACAGAAGAAACCAGTGTCTCAAAAAAGATAAAAAAAGAACAAGAACCACACACATCGTTTCTAAAAAAATAATAAAAAACAAGAACCACACACATCGTTTCTAAAAAAAAAATGGCAAAAACACACCGCACATAAACCCACACATATATTTGACCGTAGAACTCTCACGACATTCGATCGCGTGCTGCGTGCCTATTGGCTGTTGCCATCGATCGATCACTCTCGATGCAACGGGTACACCAAGTACCGCAGGAAGTGGCGCAACGGCGCGGCCCGCTCAGTATCGAAACCCTCGAGCTCCAGCTCGGCCCGCGCCACCAGCTCGCCGGCGTACGCGCGCGCCCCCTCCACGCCCATGAGCCTCACGTACGTGCACTTGCCGGCGGCTGCGTCCACCCCGATCACCTGCCCGGTTAGCTCGGTCGTGCCCGTCACGTCCAGCACGTCGTTCGCCACCTGTAACAACAGCCCCGCGGTTCGCCCGTACCGTCGCAAAAGCGCTCCACTTGGGCGTCGCTGCCCCGCCCACGACGGCACCCAACGCACCAGCGGCCTCCATCACCCGTGCCGTCTTGTGCATATGGATGTACTCCAGCGTGGACTGGCTGATCGCCTGATCCGGTATGCCTTCATTCTCCATGTCTGCAACCTGGCCCGCCGCGATGCCCCAAACGCCAGTCGTGCGCGCGAGCTCAATGATGATGCGGGCGTGAGGTCGGCGGGGATGCCACCAGCGCGAGCGACATGCTCGAACGCGAGGGGCGACGACTGCGACGCCGGCCTGCAGCGCCACTGGCTCACCGAAGGCCACATGGCATGAGGGGACGCCGCGGCGGAGGGCGGCGTCGTCCATACATGGCATGTCATCATGTATCAACGAGGCTGTGATGATCATCTCAAGGGCGCAGGCCAGGGGAGGACGGCTGACGAGGTGCCACCCACGAGCTCACAACAGGCGATGGCTACCATGGCGCATCTGTGCCTGCCACCGGCGAGAAAGTAGTAGCGCATGGCGTCGCTAAGGCGTTCCGGGCAGTGCAGGGATGTTAGAGCCTCGGCCAGCTCATTCTTCATGGTCTGAATGTGAGCCGACAGGTAACGCTCGAAGTCGAAGCTGTTGACGCCGTCGTCACAATGCGGATTTGCGTCGCGGCCTGCAGTGTTGTCGACGACGCTAATGCCTTTGGCAGCTGTGCCGCCGTAGGGGACTTTACAGACGGATCGACTGCGAGGTTTTGGATTGTGAAGTGGTAAACTCAACCTGTGTTGAAGGGTGGAGAGCCCTAAGCTCTTAGCTGTTGATGCTGATGCTCCATATTGAAGCAAGCAGGATGCCAACATGATTTGAGTGGTGAGTTACTACGACTACGTGGATGATCGAGTAAGCCTATTTGGGACCTGAATAAGTAGAAGATCAGGTGCCCGGTGCGTTTTATCATCTTTGAGGATGTAGTACAGTATAAATAGGCGTACACTGGCAGACTGAATCCTAATCTATCAGATCATTTTTTTTTTGTTTAATCTTTTTTTTTTTTTTTTTTTTTTTTTTTTTTGTATAACAGTTCGACATGTCGATGGTGGAGACCACCGCGCTGCGTTCTTTGATTTTGCTTTTTTCCTTTCATATTTTTCTGCAACGGTGCGTATCACATGCAATCACAAGGTCCCCGCCATGCGCCGGGCCGTAGCGGCCATCGCCCAATGATTTAATCAGTCATATAACCTTGCACGCCTCAGTCATCCGCACCTCTGTTCTATATTATATTTTGATCATGTCAAATGATTCTGTGCGTATCATATGCAATCACAGGCCACCGCTGCGGTGAAGGTCAAGCATTGTTGTCTGATCTCTGACAAGAAAAGACATCAAGAAACTCTCTAGCGAGCTGGCTGGGTTCCGTAACAAGTACACAGTTAGAGGCACAAACTAGTAGCGAATCACTGCTACAGAATCGTTCATCACTACCGCCCGTATCACTGCCGAAATTTAGTCCACCGGCAGCGATGAACTGCGCTGGCGTGATGAACCGTTCAAGCGCGGGAAAATCAGAAACTCCACGGACTCGACCAATTCCGGCGGTGAAGATTTAGATCACCACCGGTTGAATCGTTCCCGGCAAAGGGTCTTGATGGACACAGATCACTCACGGGTTTGAAATAGAACCGATAGCGATTTGAAGATTGACACAACCGGGTTGAATTAGAAACGATAGCGATTTAGGAGGGGAAGCAAAATACGATGACAAGGAACAGTAAAACAAACGGCGAAAACGAAGATTAGCACGCATCAGTTAACAAGCGACTGATCCATTAACAAACGACACAAACCAAATTAAACTGTCATACAAACAACTGATATAATAAATTAACATAAAAAGAAAGCGGTTGGCCTAATTAAGCCGCCTTCTTGGCCTTCTTGGCCGCCCGCCCGGCCTTCTTCCCGGGCGGCCGACTCATCTCCTCCCGGTTTGGCGGTATCCCCTCGGCGAATGGGGTATCGGCCAAGTACTCGATCCCGGGAGGGCGATGATGGACTTCTCCTCGAAGGGGTGATTCACCGTTGGCGAGCCAACTTGGTCGGCCAGCCGTTGAGCTTGTTGAGGGCGGCGCCGAGGCGGCGGGTGACCTTCTCCGCCCGGTTGGCGACCATGTCGATCGTCGGCGGCGTCGGCGACGACCGCTTATCATAAACGGGGTAGAGAGGGGAGTGTGTTTGGAGAGCGGAGTGTTGGAGAGCGGACCGAGAGAGGGGGGGGTTATGTACGTATAAATATGACTCGGTAGCGATTTCTAAGACGAGGAACAAAGAGAACGCAAATGATAGAAAAAATTGAAGATTAACACGCATCATATTAAACCGATACAAGGAAACAAGAGAACACAAATTAATGACGATAAAAGAGATTGACATGCATCGATTAACCAACAACCGGTTCCTTAGCAAATTAACCACACGTATCATTGTATCTTACACATCCACACAAATCGGACAACGAGATAAATTAACATAAAAAGAAGAGAACCTAGGCGCCTTCTTGGCCTTCTTGGCGCCAGCTTGGCCGGTTCGGGCGGCGGCCTTCCCGGCCTCCTCCTCCATCTCTTCCGGTTTGGCGGTATCCCCGGGTATCGGCCGGAGAGTCGATCCGGAGTGCGTAGAAGTTGGCCCTCTCCTCAAGGGGCAGATTCACCTTTGGCAGGCCAACATCGGCGGCCGTGCCATTCAGCTTGGTGAGGGCGCGCGGAGGCGCTCCATAGCGAACTTCATCTCCTCCCGGTTGGCGGCCATGTCGTCGGTCGCCGGGGCGGCGAGTCCGGCTTCCCGTGAGGGGGCACGAAAGAGAAGTTAGTGTTGGACAACGGAAGGGGCGGGGGGGATATAAATGTGGCGTTTCAAAAGACGGTTCCTCGGAAAAACGTTAACGGCGACCGCTACCCCAATGGCCGTCTCCTCGGCACTCAACGGCGATCGTATTTTCCAAGGCACAACCGACGACGCTTAATTGTTTGTTTTTGACAAATTTTACATTGAACAAGTTTAGATTCAAATCAAATTTAAGCGCTATTTAATTTTAATCGCTCTTTGAACTAGAAAGCGAAAAACAGTCTGGGACAGGAGGGAGCAACACACAGCAATAATATATATAATATAAAAAAACAAAAAAATGTAATATATTAAAATGATAAAAAAGGAAGGCCGCCGCCTAGTCCTCGTCCTCCTCCTCCTCCTCCTCCACCTCGGGGCGTCGTCCTTCTTGGCCAAGGCCTTGAGGACGCGATCCCGCCAACTCGTCCACTTTGGGGGCGTAGTGGTTGATCTTTTTCTTCCGAGGTGGCTCCACCTTTGGAAGAAGACCATGGCCGTCCGCCCGGCTCCTTCAGGCTTCTTGAAGGCGGGTAGACGATCGAGGGTGAAATTCCTCTCGATTATCTCCCCCCGAAGCGGCGCCGATCGGCTAGCCGATCGGAATTGGCCGCCTCCTCTAGCCGGGAGGCCGAACCTCCATGCGGTCCCGCTTAGGAGAGGGCGGGGCGTAGGAGTCGAAGTCGCTCGAAATGACCTCGTTCGAAAAACTTTAGAATACAAACATGTTAGGACTCATCAAGATCTACAATATTTATATAGGATATTTTTGTTTGAGAAAGTGTTTGGAAACACTAGTCACAAAATCATGAATCTAAGAGAGAGTTTATGAAACTACTAGAGACAATCGTCAATTTAGAACTATACTTTCCAAACACTTTCTCAAATGCAAAATGACCTAAATAAACTTTGTAGATCTCGATGAGTTATGAATTTTTGGTATTCATGACTTTTCATTTTAAAAACATTTAGAATTCGAAAAACTAAAAATTCTTTAAAATTTTTAGAAATTCAAAATTTCAATGGTTCAAAATTTGTCAAATTCAAAAATATCCAATACACAGAGTGTAGATCTTGAAGAGTTAAACAAACGTGGTATTCAAAACTTTTGGATTTGAAGCCACCTAGGGGTCCAAAAAGTAGCTCGAAGTCTGTCTTCACTTAAAACTTCAAAATTTTGACTTGGTCAAACCTCGTCAAACGGAGCACCTAAATGACCTCGTTCGAAAAACTTTTGAATACAAACATGTTAGCACTCATCAAAATCTAAAATGTTTATATAGGACATTTTTGCGTTTGAGAAAGTGTTTGGAAACACTAGTCACAAAATCGAAATCTAAGAGAGAGTTTATTAAACTCACGCACACAATCGTCAATTTACAACTATACTTTCCAAACACTTTCTCAAATGCAAAATGACCTAAATAAACTTTGTAGATCTCAAGAGTTATGAATTATTGGTATTCATGACTTTTCATTTTAAAAACATTTAGGGTTCAAAAAAACTAAAAATTCTTTTAAAATTTTTAGAAAATTAATATTTCAATGGTTCAAAAATCTGTCAAATTCAAAAATATCCAATACACGAGTGTAGATCTTGAAGAGTTAAACAAACGTGGTATTCAAGACTTTTCGATTTGAAGCCACCTAGAGGTCCAAAAAGTAGCTCGAAGTCGTCTTCACTTAAAACTTCAAAAATTTAACTTGGTCAAACCCTCGTCAAACGGAGCAATCGAAATTACCTCGCTCAAAAAAACTTTTTTGAATACAAAACATGTTAGCACTCATCAAGATCTATAATTTTTATATAGGACATTTTTGTGTTTGAGAAAGTGTTTCAAAACACTAGTCACAAAATCGAGAAATCTAAGAGAGAGTTTATGGAACTACTCCGCACAATCGTCAATTTACAACTATACTTTCCAAACACTTTGTCAAATGCAAAAATGATCTAAATAAACTTTGTAGATCTCGATGAGTTATGAATTTTTTGGTATTCATGACTTTTTATTTTAAAAACATTTACGGTTTGAAAAACTGAAAATTCTTTAAATTTTTGAAAATTCAAAATTTCGATGGTTTAAAAATCATCAAATCCAAAAATGTCCAATATACGAGTGTAGATCTTGAAGAGTTAAACAAACGTGGCATTCAATACTTTTCGATTTGAAGCCACCTAGGGGTCCAAAAAGTAGCTCGAAGCTACGATTTCCAATCAAGTAATGATTTCCATAGTTGAAAACGTAATCATTGATTACGCTAAGGTTGGATTGAGAACATTTAAAATCGTTGAGGTGGTTTGTATAAAAATGAAGATTGAAGGTTGCGAACGAAAAATGCCCAAAAACTTCTACTCTCGGTTTGGGTGAAGAACGGGAGTAAAGGTCTAGCTTTATTCGGTTTGGGTGAAGAACGGGGAGTAAAGGGCTAGCTTTATTCGGTTGGAGTCCTCAACCGAATAAAGGTCCTCGGGCGCTTGGGGGGCCAGCTTTGCCAGCGGGGGCCTTTTACTCCCGGCTAGGGATTCGAACCGGGAATAAAAATACCTTTACTCCCCGCTCAATTTCGAACCGAGAGTAACCACGTTTTTTAAGCCTCGAGAGTAAAGGTCGGGCTACTGCGAGAGTGGTCGGGTGACTAGCCGTGGGGGCGACACTTGGGACATCGACAAGTGCAAGGATGCATGGCGGGGATGCGTTGCGAACGATACTGTGGCCCGGTTTGTTGGTTTGGGCCTCAAAACCAACGGTGGCGGGTTTCATGATTTGGTCCTCAAAATCACGGCTTGGGTTTTCCTAGGGTTTTAAGCCTCCAAAACCTATGGTGTTCTGATGGCGGAAGGGCCGGCGCATGGCAGCATCGGGAGGTTGCATGGATGCAAGGCTCTTGATGAGGGAGGCGCGCCGACCGTCGATCTAAAATATCTCAAGTCCGACCATAATGCCCCTGGCTAAGTGGTTTTGCAATTGTATCCATAGGGGTAGAGTAGCAATAGCGCGATCACTTCGAACTTAGGCTATAAATATCAAGGAGGTCCCTTCCACGGACTTGCACAATCCAAATCTAGTTTTTCATTGCTAGGTTCCCAGTCTCTAGTTTTCTCTTCTGAGTGTAAGAGGTTCAGACTTTGTCACAATTTGTCTGTAAGAAGTGCTCCCCTAAGTGAGCACGTACCCTCCAGACTTTTGGGATCAAGGCTTGTGTGAATTTGTGAAGAAATTTGTGTTCTTGCCTTCTATTTTCGTTTGGTTCTTCTCATCCCCCTTCTCTTGCCCGATTCACGAGTTGTGCTTCGTTTTCGTTGATTTAAGTTGTCCCAATCCATTTGTCATCAAGAACTAAAGAGATTCACCAAAGGAAATCAGTTGAATCATCAGATTTCGTTGATTTTGGGTTCAAGTTCATGTTCTTAATGTTTTTGGTGAGATTCAAAAATCCCATCGATTTACTTGGTTAATCTCTAAATTTCTTGGGGGGATAAGGTCAAATTTGCGTTGGGCGATTTTCGAGTTCGTGCTGAGTTTTCTAGTCAGGGGAGCTCCAGACTCTAGGCCACCTTGAGCGTCGTAGGCTGTCCAGCAAGGGTAGCTGGGCCGCTTTGGTATCATATGAAATCACAGGCCACCGCTGCGGTGAAGAAGGTCCTACTTGATAGCCTACCTTGGCCCACATGGCAAGCCGGTGCTGACATAGTTCCTGCTTGCTTCGGCCGCCGGCCGATTCCCTCTCGCGTCGTGTGTGCGCTCGGGCACTACCGCTTTGGTATCATATGAAATCACGAACCGCGTGAAGAAGGTCCTACTTGATAGCCTACCTTGGCCCACATGGCAAGCCGGTCTTGCGACATAGTTCCTGCTTGCTTTGGCCGCCGGCCGGTTCCCTCTCGGTGCGTGCGCCGGGGCACTACCTTTGCTGTTCCTCTAGCTCCAGCTCCAGGCAGACCCTTCTAGCTTGCGCGTGCCGCTACCGATAGCAACGCACGCGCCCGCCCATGCTCTTCTCCCTCCCTTGTGTGGCACTATTCATCTTCACCATCTAGGCGATGCCCCGCCGCCCGACCTCGACCACTTGCTCGGGCCACCCATGACCTTGTTAGCATCCAGCTTCGGTCTAGCCTAACACTCCACCATAGATTTGGGCATTCATGCACATCACGCCCACTTATAAGGCAAGATGCCCAATTCCTCCCAAAAGCCCGGCCCGATGGGAGGGAAACTTTCACTTACAAGGTGGTCATGGCCCCCCCTCCTCTAGGCAAGGTGGTACTAACCTTGAGGTGCTAACAGAGACCTCCCGCCCACCAACCACCCCCCCCGGTGAGCCCACCCACCCCTAACTTTGATGGCGCTCTCCACCCACCGTCTACTCATAACCAACCGGTTGCTTCGGCCGCCCTAGCTCGGCGCCAACGACACCAGCGGCGTCTTGGCGGGCCGCCGCCGTGCGGCAGCGAAATCTATAGCCAAGGAGGAGATAGGTAGGAAGAGATAGGATGCTGGAACCCTAACTCACGCCGCCTCCACCTCGCCGCGCCCACTGCACCCGCCCCGCCCGTTCTTCCTCCGTTCCGGCGGCGCGTGTGGGGGCCAAAATAATCGGCCCACGAACAATTCCAGCTAACGGAGAAAATAGCGGCCCATTTACTCCGAAAGGCAATTGGCCCAAGGGCCATCTACGGGTCGAATACCCTCATTCACGCCCAAGACGCGGGCCTAATGACGGAAGACGACGAATCACTGGGTCACGGATCTACAAGCTTGGAGGAATCGACAAATGAGCCACCTTTTGGTCTATAAACCGGCCCACAACGGCCCATCTGCAAACACTCATATAAGAGACTCCAAAACACCTACTCATATATGGACTCGCTATCCTCAAACGCCCACACCGCCCAAGGAAGCACTAAGTGGCCCATAGCAAGTGCTGTTGGGAGTCATCAAGAGTGTGGAGAAAAAGGACCGTATGACCACCGTACCCGTGCTTGATGACACCGTCACCACATGGCCCAATTTAGGCGCCATCCGAGGGGATTAGCCCGATGATCATACTCTCAACATGATATGCTCCTTACCCGGCGCGGGAGGCCCCCCGGACACAATCTCCGCCTCGCCCGAAGACGAGAGGCCCCCCGGGGTGTCTCCACCCCCGCCCAGGGCCGGAGACCCCGCAAGCGAACCTCCGGTCGCCTCGAGGCGGGAGCCCCGGGATAAAACGTCTCGGCTTCGCCCGAGGGGGCAGAGGCCCCCGCGCACCTTGGAAACGCCGACCGAGTAGTGGGGGCAGCCGCGATTAAATGCCTGTTGACACTGTTATAGCATAATATTACTAGTCAACTAAACTTGGATAAGGGCTTAAAATGAATATCAAACATAAATCTAGGGGCTTTACTAACATAATTCCACGAGTTTTGGTGATTTATGTATTTCCAGGGACTTAACAGATAAATGCAGAAAAAGATGGAGAAAGTTTCTAATATACAAGGCATATGAAGACCGGACTTGTCCGTGAAGCAACTCAACCCGAAAAGTGAACTAAAACATTCTAGAAGATACCGGAGGACACGAGAAAAGACGGGATCTTGAGGTGGCACTCCGGCACCGCGCCCGCCAATATCCACCACGGCGGCGCCCGGTGGGGGTCCCCCTGTCGACCTCCCCTTTCTAGGTCGGTTTACTACCGACTTTGAGGTTGTATCTACACCGTTGCCAAGGTCGGTTTGATCCAAGGGCTATCGTTCATCGCCAAGCCCTATATAAGAAGACCCCCTGCCCCCAGGGCTAAACCCTAATTCATTCTATCTCATTCTATTCATTATCTCTCAGTTGTAGAGGTGTCCCAATGTAAGGATAACCTCTCTCTAGGATTAGTGAATTAGATGTAGATTAGAAGAAGATTAGCAATGTAATTAGAAGTAGATTAGACACATAATTAGAACTAGATTAGATCTAACTTAGATCTAATCGGGGAGTAAGGAGAGAGGGAGCTATGCTCCCCGTTGCCGAGATGTCTTCAGAGTATGGTATGTCTTTGTATCTTCCCTACAAGACTTATGATTCATATATTTATCTTCTCTATTCACTTCCATGCCTTTCATATATGGTTAAGTATAGTTGTTATATTATTGCATGGGATCTCCGCTCGTATTGAGTGCTCTAGTTATTCATGGTAGCTAGAGTAGTAATCTATAGTATAGATATGGTGTCTAGGCTATAGGTTTTTGAGGTTGCGCCAATCCACGGATAGTTGTGGTAGCCCCGGGGGTGACAGCTCTGTAAGGCCTTTGTAGTCCACCACGTTCGGATTGGTGTTTTTCAGAGAGCTTTTGGCAGCCTTCTCCCATCTACCTTCTTCCCGGTCTTTCGAGAGATGGGACGGACTGTCGCTCCCAAAGTGCATTAGTGTAATTGCTATCATAGAACCTAAGTAATAGAGAATTACTCAGAAACTTGATCCCTCCCTTTGACCTCTTGATTAGTTTAATTACTCTTTGATATCTTAGGTAGGTTAATATTTTATGTTTTACTTATCCTTTAACAATTACCCCCTCACTATAGTCCAGTGGTTTGCTAAGTTAGTGGATACATATGATTGTGACTTATTAGAATTCTCTAGCCAAAGCTTCCCTGTGGATACGATACTCTAGAATACTCATCCTAGGGAAAAGCTACAATGGTAGGTGTTCTGTAAACTGCAGAATCCTTCATATTCTTTTTAGCATTTAACAAATGCCAACAATGCCTCTCGCCTCACGGGGCTACGGTGATGGGGCAATCGATTGCCTTCGTGGATTCGCTGCCCGTTATCTCCTCACGCCCCTGTTGATGGGACATAAAGGGAGCGGTTACTTAACACGCCACCGGGCACGGGAAACCATGACGGCACTGTTCATCTGCTGAACGTTGCATCTCCCCGCCACGTATCCGACGGCCCTCGGGGCTTTGACACGCAACTGCGACGCTTCGAGAGAAGCTCATCTCATGCAAGATTCAGGGGACCCCCGGGGTCCTCAGAGCTCCTCTTCCGGTCCAAGGACACGCGCCCACGGACCAACACTCCAGCTGAGACACCCCAGCCTGGGCCTCGCATGACTGCTCGTGAGGCACGACAAGTAGACACCTTAGCATATGTATTCGACACGTATTGTACACATTATCTCTCCTTTCTACTATAAAAGGGAGAGTAATGGCACAGGAAGATGGATCGACTCCGTTAGGTTTTCATACTTAGCCATCTCAGATCCCAGGGTTGAAGTACTCCTTCATCCCAAAAACTGCTTGTAATCGTTTCGGTTCCCATGCACATTAGTGTGAGGTAATACGAGAAGTCACACTGCTGGACGTAGGGCCCCATGGCCTAAACCAGGATAAATCCTTCGCCTTCATCTCGCACACGCCATCTGGTGGGGAGCGCACAGCCTATAAATTTATTGCCGGTCCTTGAGATACCCGGTTCTCAAAACACCGACAGCGCGCAAGCGTCGTGTGCGCCGCTATCGTTAGCGGCCCACGCGCGCGGAATAAGATTCGTGGCGTTGTACGCGCTTCCAACATCAAGGGACGATCAGAGGCCCTTCGACTCTGCACTGACAGTCCAATATGACACGTAACCATTCTGTGCGTGCATGTAGAAAGAACGATGCAATGCGACAGTCTCTGCATGCAGGCCGGCGGGTCGGTTTTGGTTAACCAAACAAACAGGCAGATAAAACCGAACCAAGCGGCAGTCAGAAAGCTGGAGCTACCGATGGCATATGTAGCTGAATTTGAGGAAACTAAAATGCTTGCCCACAGACTACACGGTACTGGTTCTTCGGCTGGTTGGCCTCAGGCCTGGATTTGAGGAAATAATGCATTTGTCACTCTGTCAGCGCGCCTCCGTCAATGTTCCTACAAGCAATTTTCTGTAGTGTTCGGCCCATGCGTCATGCGTGTGGCCGCGTTTCTCTGTAGGCCCTCGGTTGACATGGCCCACGCGCCACAACTGCATGTGGCCTGAACTGGTGGATCCTTCTTCCCTTGCAGCCCCGCCCCGGCAAAGCAACGTACGCGAGGAAGCCAAGATAAGCACTGAACCTATCTTTTTTGGTACATGACGCTCATCAATGAGTTTCCAGTTACTGGATGTGCGCTCAGTTTTCAAATATATTTTTATTTTATTTAGTAGACATCCGGCCTTTGGACAAAATTGATTCATTACTTAAGTATTGAAGGAGAGACATTATAGTGCCGTTCAGCAAGATTATTACAAGCATTGAACAGCTAGTTTGAACTACAAGGAAATTTTCGCTTTTTGCATTAAAAAAATGTCATTGTTTTCATAAGACAGCTCATATATTTCTTCGTTTTTGCTCGTGATAGAATTTTCTATATTTTCTTTAACATCGGTCATGTATTTCCTTGGAGACGATCATAAGAGTTTGTATGTGAACTATGTTTTCTCCTTTCTTCTGAGACCGGTTATTATGTATTTGCTTGAAAGACAGAATGGGATAATTTCCCTTAAAAATAATGTTGAGACCGTTTGGACTCTAATTTATTAAGTGAAGTGATCTCCTCGATAAGATTTTGCACCGTTCAAGCAGGTGATGTAGCTTTTGCGCAGGCTAAGATTTGTTTTTTTGCACAATTTTCCTTATACGTTCACAGTGCTGATCAGCTGTTGCTACTCGCTTCCGCCGGCCGGCTGGTCAGTCGGGTCCCCTCTCGTGGCGTGTCTAGCTCCAGGCTCCAGCACAACCCATCGGGGAGCAGAGGACTCTGTTTTAGACATGGTGGGGAACAGGGCACAGCAGTGGCGAATTTAGAATATTAGCTCATTGGGTCAAATACTAAGTGACGGGAAACATGCATTGATTTTCTATTTTAAGAGTGATTTACATGTGGATGAGAGGAGTTTTAGTGCTATTTTTAAGAAGTCATCCGATGTATACGCTGGATCCGCCACTGGGGCACAGAGCACTTGTGCACCAGTACGTGGAGCAGAGGGCTTAGTGGAAGCACACTCTAATTGATGGTAAAATGGCTCGGTGCGTTTGGGCATTGAGCTAGAAGAGCCTGTCGAGCTTATATGCGAGAGGCTATGTGATATTAATGATAAACTCTATTTTGTATAGCTTTTTCTTTGATCTAATATAGTTACGCTCTTAACGTAGGCAGTAATAAATAATCCCTAAATTTGAATCTAAATTATCCGTCCCCATTACTATTAAGATTACCTAAACAATTCATGAATAATAGTAGTAACTCAGCCTGTTAAGCATAGAACAGAAATTTCTATTAGAGGAGTGGAGCCGCATCCGCATGATAAATAGACCTGAAAAGATGATATATTATGCTATTATTATTACTGAAAGGCTCTGTTCGGCACTATTCCCGGTCCGGCACGGTGTGCTGTCCCTGTACGTGTAGGTACGTCGGCTTGAGCTCCAACATGGTCGGCCTCCTACGGCAACAAACCACCTAATTTGCTTTTATCAAATTTTTTGTTTGTTGTCTACTGTCACAGACCGGATCGATTCGAGTGAGAGAGAGAGGGGAAGGAAAATTGATCTTTATTGCTTGTTACCCAAAGAGATTATAGACCCTTTACTTATATAGCTCTCCTAGTGGGACTTGTAATCCAAGCAATCTCTCTCAAGGTTTTCTTATAGAGTTGGAATACTTTTTATAAGCAATCCTATTATTTCTTAATAAGGTTTTTCCTTATAGAGTTGAAATATCCCTTGCACACCAAAAAGTCCTAAGATAATCCTAACCGAACTCTTACTTTATTAATTCCCGAAGAAGTCGCGGGAAGACGGCGGCGGCGGGGAGGGCACGCCGCTGCCCCCCGGGCGCCCGCTAGGCGCTGGGCCTCTTGGGCCTGCCATCCCGGCCCTATCCCCTAGCATGTGACATCTACTTTGTGACTCCTGTAATATGTATATATGTAATCACCTCCAATCAATGGAAAGCTTGTTGTTATTGAGTGTGTATCAGAATTAAATCATGTATCAAAGCCAGAGATCTCAAATTAAAATATTGTCCAGCACAATTAGATGAAATAATTATTATCGCTCCTATATCACTTCTAAGCGTGAAGAAGCTTTCACTTACTAGGACTGTTGAAGTACACAAGTGAATTGTTCACCTCATCCTGTCAATTTAAGCTTTTGGATCGAACGGATACATAGTTGCAGCTCAATAATTTCGGAGCCGTTTTATGCCATGGTCCACGGAGGCATACGTTGTTGCACCTTCCTATACTCCTGAACGTGGATCTTCTGGGTGGAAAGCCTGGCTCCTATTAGACAGGCAGCGTCGAAGCTGTCTGTATCGTGAGGGCCCTCCTTGGAGGCACCTGCCACTAAGCGTTTACCAGTTGAAGGAGCCTGCTTCTATTGGGTCGCTTAGATATTATATTCGTGTGAACATAGCTGCATGTTGTGTGTGCACTGCTTGTTTTATTAGGGTCATGAACTGTTTAGTGCCAATCTTTGGTTTAATTGACCGAAACGAGTGGCGCCCTGGTTTGATTTGGTGATACCGATCTGTCGTAGCCAGAGTAGCTTTTTTTACTATGGACATTTTTCTTTTAGGGCGGCAGTTCCAGTTTCCAGAAGGTATTATGAGCCAGCAGCTCAGTCGGTCACAAGCTGATAAACTGACTGCTCACTGGCCTCGTGTGGCTCCTCTGAATTTGACAAGCCAACAACACGCACCTAAAAATATTGCTAGTTTTTGCTTTCATGTTACCATTTCGTATTGCTTTAAAAGTCATAGTGTAGGCATGTGCGTGACGCCGCAAGTGATGGAGAAAGACAGCCTAATTCACGCAACCTAGAGCTATTGACTTGGGATTAATTAGGGCATGTTAAGCTAGTCCAATGTTAGCATATCATATATATACACAATGAGTGATCGACCAACCAATGAAAAAGTAGGATTCTGGTTGACTTTGCTGCATTATTGAAAGTTGCATAACGTTGGTGATACGCTCAGTCGTTCACAATCTGATAAACTCACAGCTCACTGGCCTCGTCGCTCCTCTGAATTTGACAAGCCAACAAAAGGCACCTAAAATTAATTCTTGTTTTTGCTTTCATGTTAAAAATTTCCTATTGTTTTAAAAGTCAGAGATGCATTGTCCTTGGCAGGTAGTGTAGGCATGTGCGTGACGCCGCAAGTGATGGAGAAATGAAAAAGTTAGGGTTATTTAGGACTTTTGTGATCGGTATGACCAACCTACAGTTATTGACTTGGGATTAATTAGGGCATGTTAAGCTAGTCTAATGTTAGCATCTCTACTATAATGACACACTTCTTTCTACTTTTGCCACAAGCAACACCATCCGTTAGATCTCACAACCAAGGGCTAGGATTTAAAGTTTGTCACACAGGTCTTACACGGTGAGACCCCTGACGCCCACGCCTCAGACCCCGACGCCCACGGTTCGAATCCACGGAAATCACGGTGGGAAAAAATTTAAACAAAAAAAAAAGATCGACGAACGACCTAGCTCTAACCGGCGAGCGCCGCGGTTATCCTCCTGCTCGCGGCGTTCCGGCCCGTCGTCGGTGGCTGCCCACGTCATCTGGCCTTGGCGGTGGCGGCGATCTGGGCGGCCCGGCGGCGCTCTGGCCGTCGTTCTGTTCGGGACCGATCAAAAGTATGGGACAACACCTCCCCATCCGCGTGTCGCACCCTATGCTGCCTCCCGATGACTGAGCGCGACTACCTGTCCTCCGCACGCCGCCACTCCGCGAAGGATCTCGGGCTTCTTCGCCAACGTCGTCCGCGCCGCCGCCAAACCATGGAGCCGGTCTCACCCCCACCCCGGTTTCCTGCCCCCGCCGGCGTCGCGGGCTCGCCTTCCCTGCGGCCGCACCTCCAGTTCAGCGGCACAGATGCCGCCGTGCAGGACCAGAGGTACGATCCGAAATTCTCGCTCGTCTCTAATCTCCATTGGCTCGGCACTATCTTCTCTCGGTTATGCATTGACTAAAATGACTGCGGCGGCTATATGGAGAGATGATGACGAGCACCAATCAGATGTGGCTCTCGTGACCATGGCTCGTGCGGATCTAGGTGATGCTATTATTCCCATCTTCACGTGAAATTTGTTCCTGTGATTTTTAGTAATTTGTGATTATTTTGCCCCTTCATTATTTTTTTTTTCCCCTTCGTTTCTTCAGTATATATAGCATTATGCTGAACGTTTCTCCGACTGGATCTTCGTGAATTTCCATGGCGTTCCTTACTCTCCGGCCATGGAGCTGCGCCCTCCCACGGATGGCGACTAACATGGGGTCATTGCAAGAGGCGTCTCTACTTCATGGCTGCAGTAATATGTATTAAATCTCCAGCTATAGCCTCCGCTATCTCCGGCTATAGCTGTTTGAGAAGGATTTAGCTAAGATATTTCATGTACAAGTTAAGCCTTAGCTGCCGATATAGCCCGATATAGCCGGCTATAGCCTGTTTTGACACATAGAAAGCTAAATGTCTTAGCCGGCTATTTAAAACAGGGGTAGTGAGTCTCTTGTTAGTTTCAAGATTTTTCAGCTTTTAATTATTTCAATTCCCTGCACATGCTCAAGGTGGCTCCGCTGTTCATAGTAATTATCTCTAATTCCACCTAGGTAAATTAGAACGGTCCTGTTTGTGACTATAAGAATTTCTGGAATAATAGGTAGATTTTAGAAAGTAATGCAGGTTCATCAGCTAAGCAAGCTACGCGTGATGGGGAAGCAGAGGCTGACAGCATCTCTTTACGTTATCGAGGAAGACACTGATCCTGATAAAATGCTGACACGTGGAATACATATTACTCTTTATTTGCGAGTAAGAAACTTAAAAACTCTTTGTATATTATCTCTACCCTCTAGCAGTTGCCTTGTTGTTTCAGGATGATGACAAATACGAGTTTGCTGACCCTGCGAGGATTCAAGATTTAGTTAAGAACTACTCACAGTTTGTCTCATTCCCCATATATACATGGCAGGAGATATCAAGAACAAATGGTGAAGGACTCTGATATGATTTATTGTAATTCTGCTTCCTTCTACTACAGTTATTGCATTTGCAATTTGCATCTATACCTATATTCCTTGTCTGAACAGGTTGAAGAGGAAGAAGAATCAAAAGAAGGTGAAGAGACTAATGAGGTTAGTTCTGTGTGAGTGCAATTGTATCTGATTTCGAGTTCGGTCTCTCTGTTACTGCTGTAGCACCCTGCATGTATCCTCTTCTATTATTCTTGGGTGAAAAGCAGAAAAAGAAGAAAACTATAACCAAGAAGTACTGGGACCGGCAATTGGCTAATGAAACGAAGCCCACATGGGTAAGCCACTAAGCCAAGCCCAATTTATGTACTACCATGTTGTCAATATTCCTAGCTAAGTCATATCAAGCATGTCATGTCAGGTAAGTACATCTACAAACTTAGGTTTCCATTGACTGTTGGAGTTGGAGATATTGAACTTGGTTATTTTGTTCCATGCAGATGAGGAATCCAAAGGAAGTTGAGAAAACTGAGTACAATGAATTCTACAAGAAGACACTTAATGAGTTTAATCAAAATTTCTTCGTGCATATCTTTCTGATTCAGCTTTGCTTGTTCATTGCTTTTTGATTTGGAATGTGGATCAAGCGAATGATGCAGCCAAGCTCATATTAGAATTCAGATCATGGAGCTTCCTGGCACTTCTTGGCAGACAAGATGGCACTTGGGAAACAAGATGTCACCTACTAGGCACTGCTGGTCAAGATTTTGAAACGTGCTTTTCTGGCACTCTTTATTTTGATTTACAGAACGATTTGCAGATTAGTTTGGTTATTACTTGTTTCTTTGTGCTGAGCTGCAGCCATGAAAAGGGTAAAGAGTTTCGATTTTCCTCTTCTGCGGGAGACCGACATTGGCTGGGTGAACAGTGAACTGCTTGCGCAAGGACCCTTCCATTTCTGCTGACCGGTGAAGCGGCTCATCAGGTGACCAACAAGAACACTTGATTTGTTGGAATATGTGGCCTAATCAACATGTTGAAATTCATTGTAAGAAATTCTATATGCATATTGTTATAAGAAAGTTGATGCAATGCATTTAATTTAGCTGCTTCTTACTTGTTACAAGAATTTTTCTTTTTCAAACAAGAGCAGTTCCAGTTTGATTGCTCGGAGGTTTTTGTTTGTTTGTTTTCAGCATGCGTGTCATTTTGGATGCATAATTGATGTTTACATTTCAGTTTTAGTTTTTTCTTTTCTAGATGTCACCATAGCGTTAGCACGGGTAACATACTAGTGTCATATATATACACAATGAGTGATCTACCAACCAATGAAAAAGTGGGATTCTGGTTGACTTTGCTGGATTATTGAAAGTTGCATAACGTTGCATGGTGATAATGAAAGCCATAGAATTGAGCCAGCAGCGCTCAGTCATTCACAATCTGATAAACTCACAGCTCACTGGCCTGGTCGCTCCTCTGAATCGGACAAGCCAACAACAGGCACCTAAAATTAATTCTGTTTTTTGCTTTCATGTTAAAAATTTCCTATTGTTTTAAAAGTCAGAGATGCATTGTCCTTGGCAGGTAGTGTAGGCATGTGCGTGACGCCGCAAGTGATGGAGAAATGAAAAAGTTAGGGTTATTTAGGACTTTTGTGATCGGTATGACCAACCTAGAGTTATTGACTTGGGATTAATTAGGGCATGTTAAGCTAGTCCAATCTTAGCATATCATATATATACACAATGAGTGATCGACCAACCAATGAAAATGTGGGATTCTGGTTGACTTTGCTGCATTATTGAAAGTTGCATGACGTTGGTGACACTGAAAGCCATAGAATTGAGCCAGCAGCGCTCAGTCGTTCACAATCTGATAAACTCACAGCTCATTGGCCTCGTCGCTCCTTTGAATTTGACAAGCCAACAACAGGCACCTAAAATTAATTCTAGTTTTTGCTTTCATGTTAAAAATTTCCTATTGTTTTAAAAAAGTCAGAGATGCATTGTCCTTGGCAGGTAGTGTAGGCATGTGCGTGACGCCGCAAGTGATGGAGAAATGAAAAAGTTAGGGTAATTTAGGACATGTGATCGGTATGACCAACCTAGAGTTATTGACTTGGGATTAATTAGGGCATGTTAAGCTAGTCCAATGTTTGCATATCATATATATACACAATGAGTGATCGATCAACCAATGAAAAAGTGGGATTCTGGTTGACTTTGCTGCATTATTGAAAGTTGCATGACGTTGGTGATACTGAAAGCCATAGAATTGAGCCAGCAGCGCTCAGTCGTTCACAATCTGATAAACTCACAGCTCACTGGCCTCGTCGCTCCTTTGAATATAACAAGCCAACAACAGGCACCTAAAATTAATTCTAGTTTTTGCTTTCATGTTACAAATTTCCTATTGTTTTAAAAGTCAGAGATGCATTGTCCTTGGCAGGTAGTGTAGGCATGTGCGTGACGCCGCAAGTGACGGAGAAATGAAAAAGTTAGGGTAATTTGGGACATGTGATCGGTATGACCAACCTAGAGTTATTGACTTGGGATTAATTAGGGCATGTTAAGCTAGTCGAATGTTAGAATATCATATATATACACAATGAGTGATCGACCAACCAATGAAAAAGTAGGATTCTGGTTGACTTTGCTGCATTATTGAAAGTTGCATGACGTTGGTGATTCTGAAAGCCAAAGAATTGAGCCAGCAGCGCTCAGTCGTTCACAATCTGATAAACTGATAGCTCACTGGCCTCGTCGCTCCTCTAAATCTGACATGCCAACAACAGGCACCTAAAATTAATTCTTGTTTTTGCTTTCATGTTAAAAATTTCCTATTGTTTTAAAAGTCAGAGATGCATTGTCCTTGGCAGGTAGTGTAGGCATGTGTGTGACGCCGCAAGTGATGGAGAAATGAAAAAGTTAGGGTAATTTAGGTCATGTGATCGGTATGACCAACCTAGAGTTATTGACTTGGGATTAATTAGGGCATGTTAAGCTAGTCCAATGTTTGCATATCATATATATACACAATGAGTGATCGATCAACCAATGAAAAAGTGGGATTCTGGTTGACTTTGCTGCATTATTGAAAGTTGCATGACGTTGGTGATACTGAAAGCCATAGAATTGAGCCAGCAGCGCTCAGTCGTTCACAATCTGATAAACTCACAGCTCACTGGCCTCGTCGCTCCTTTGAATATAACAAGCCAACAACAGGCACCTAAAATTAATTCTAGTTTTTGCTTTCATGTTAAAAATTTCCTATTTTTTTAAAAGTTAGAGATGCATTGTCCTTGGCAGGTAGCGTAGGCATGTGCGTGACGCCGCAAGTGATGGAGAAATTAAAAAGTTAGTGTAATTTAGGACTTGTTATCGGTATGACCAACCTAGCTAGAGTTATTGACTTGGGATTAATTAGGGCATGTTAAGCTAGTCCAATGTTAGCATATCATATATATACACAATGAGTGATCGACCAACCAATGAAAAAGTAGGATTCTGGTTGACTTTGCTGTATTATTGAAAGTTGCATGACGTTGGTGATATTTGTTGGGGGAGGGCATGTGCCTTCACCCCTGACCTCCGGCTCAGGCAAAACCGGAAGAGCGCCTCCTGGCGTGGCATGGTCGAAAGCCAGGTTAACCCCAGAAGGAACCGATGCATAAGGTTTGGCCTGTTAGCCCGAAGGCCTCCTCGGGTGGTGGACAGCCGAGAAACGTTTGGCGTGTCGCCGAACGAACAATGGATTTCGGGCCATGTCAACCTGGGAGGCAACAAGCTAATCGCCAGCGGACCAAGCGACCGAGGGGTCTACCCCGGGTGTGTGCAGCCGGATTCCGGTTTTGGGCTCTGGTCCCCTCGACGCCGCCTGGCTGGTGGCGTGGTCGGACCCCCGCACCGTCGGCTCCTCGTTATCGACAACCGAAGATACCAACTTCGGGGTTGGGGAGCCGAGACCCACGTTTTTCGTTGACTTGTCTGGGTCGCGTGCTTGCAGGTGGAGGTTCGTCGTTGTCGGCGCCGAAGGGTTGAAGTTCGGCACAACCCGACGGGAAGGTGGGCCAAGGTGGTCCCAGGGAGTGGCTGGGAGCCCAAGTCGAAAGGACCAGGATACCCCAAGGAGCTCGGAATATCCAGTATCAGGGCAGTTGAGGTGTAGATTTGTCATGTAAAGTTATACGGATGTGTATAAATAGTACCCCGGGGGCGTTGTAAGGGGATGATGAATAACGAGTAATACAAGCCCAATTGCTACTTTCGTGTCGTTGTTCGGTCGTCTATCGGGGTGGCACGTTTCGGGGCCACTCCAACAATACTGAAAGCCATAGAATTGAGCCAGCAGCGCTCAGTCGTTCACAATCTGATAAACTCACAGCTCACTGGCCTCGTCGCTCCTCTGAATTTGACAAGCCAACAATAGGCTTAATTCTAGTTTTTGCTTTCATGTTTAAAATTTCCTATTGTTTTAAAAAGTCAGAGATGCATTGTCCTTGGCAGGTAGTGTAGGCATGTGCGTGACGCCGCAAGTGATGGAGAACTAAAAAAGTTAGGGTAATTTAGGACTTGTTATCGGTATGACCAACCTAGAGTTATTGACATGGGATTAATTAGGGCATGTTAAGCTAGTCCAATGTTAGCATATCATATATATACACAATGAGTGATTGACCAACCAATGAAAAAGTAGGATTCTGGTTGACTTTGCTGCATTATTGAAAGTTGCATGACGTTGGTGATACTGAAAGCCACAGAATTGAGCCAGCAGCGCTCAGTCGTTCACAATCTAATAAACTCACAGCTCACTGGCCTCGTCGCTCCTCTGAATTTGACAAGCCAACAACAGGCACCTAAAATTAATTGTAGTTTTTGCTTTCATGTTAAAAATCTCCTATTGTTTTAATAGTCAGAGATGCATTGTCCTTGGCAAGTTGTGTAGGCATGTGCGTGACGCCGCAAGTGATGGAGAAATGAAAAAGTTAGGGTAATTTAGGACTTGTGATTGGTATGACCAACCTAGAGTTATTGACTTGGGATTAATTAGGGCATGTTCACTACTACAGAATTGTCCGTCACTGCCGGGCTCCAACCCCCCTTCACTACCGAAAACTGAACCGGCAGAACCATAGCGGTAGTGATGTGGGGTTCGGAACACTACTGGGTCAAAACACCGGCGGTGATTCGAGGAGAGACTGCCGGTTTGATATCGAACCGGCAGCGACCGTCACCGAACACCGTCGGGTGATCCATGGACCGGCAACATTTTTTTGATCCAAGCAATGCCGGTTCGAAGTCGTCACCGGCGAGTTGATATTGAGAGCACCGTCGGGCTTTAACAAACCGGCAGAATCGAGGGGATAACACTATCGGGTTAGATTGTGCCGACAGTGTATCGAAGAGCTAATAATGTCGATTTACTTTGGGCCCGTCAGTGAACTTTACGTGAACACTGTCGGCTGATTTCAACCCGACAAAATAAGTTATTAGAGTGGACACTATCGGTTGGTTAATGCAGCCGACAGTGATGTTTCTGTCATCATTGACGGTTTGTAATTCAAACCGATAGTGTTTGGTGTAGTTACACTACCGGTTTGTTTCTCATTCACTGTCAGGCCCATGCCACCCGGCGTTTTTGTTTTAAAATTTTTAAATTTTTGAATTTATTTGGAATTCAGCTCTTTTTAAACCCACAAACGCATCATATATACATTAAAATCGACGAAACATTACATGGTTCAACGGTTACATATAACTAACTCCGCCTAATGTTCTATGAAATTGAGCCTAGGACATCAACTTCCAAATAAGAAAAACAATGACAATAGCCATAACTGAAATCAAGACATCTTTCATAGGCCAAGTCGCAATTCTCCTAATCTTCATATCTATGGAGAGAGGCTTCTCATCAATCTCCGGGACCGGTTGATAGTCAAAGTTTTCACCATAGTAGGCCCCGAAAGCTTCACTTCCGTCTTGTATTTTTTGTAACAATTACCGGGGTAGCCGAGACTTGAGCGAGCAATCTTCCCAGGTTTGATAGATCCCGCACACTTGACCAACATGTACTACATACCACGCCATGGTTTGCCTATACATGCAACCAAAATAGGATGTTAATGCTATGTCATTCAGAAATGTTGTACAGTAAGATTTTGAATACCACAAACTCATGAATTTCAACATCTATCTCATTTCAATCACACTTCGAGCATTAGTATGTCTTCAATCATGCTGTAAATGACCATAATGTTTAAATCTAATTTGTTCACCATAGACCAAAAAACATTTGCTACTATATAAGGATCCTGAACTGTTTGAAAGCAAAATCTAAATAGAAAAGGGAAATAGCAGGTTAGAGTTATCAACACGGGCATTTCAATGAACAACTCAAAGGCAGTGACCGACACACTCACCGAGCTTCCGTGCGGTCCACGCGCTCCTGTCTTGTCTCAGCGGTGCGAGACGCAGGTGTCCTAGAAGGAAGCAGAGGGCACGGACGGGGCGTTGCTCCGGCGGAATCGAGGAGTTTGAGGTCACGGCAGGTACGGCGTCGGGCCTAGACGGGGATGGCGTGAGGCTGCAGACGGCGGTGCGGTGTAGCGGCGGTCCCCCGTCGACATGGAGGAAGTACAAGCGGGCGAGGCGAGGCGAGAACAACGGCGAATTAGGTCTCATTCTCATAGGCAAAATCTCGAAGAACTAAATGGTAAATTAGTTCTCACCGTGGAAGGGCGCAGGACGCCGACATGGTGTTGGGGACGTCGGAGAAGAAGAGAATGGCGGGGGCGCAGTAGGGGGGTGACGGACGACTGCGGCGTGTGTGGTGGTGGTGTTCCGTTGGCGACGCTGGTGGGGAACGAATGGGGCGCAGGGTTGAAATGACCTGGGAAAATTTCAGCTCGCCGCGCCAGCCAATATATATCGTCGAGGCTGGAACGAATGGCGCGGGGTTCAAATGACTTGTGAAATTTTCACCTCGCGCGCCCATATCTATAGTTAATCACTGCCGGTTGCGCAGTGGCACCGGCAGTGTTAGATTAAAGGTTCACTGCCGGGTCTAAATGTCGGCTGACCCGCCAGTGATCGGACACTGTTGCCTCCTACTACCGCTCACGGTGATAAGACACTGTTGCCACCTACCACCGCTCACGGTGATAAGACACTATTGCCACCTACCACCGCTCACTCCACCTATCACCGCCTATAAAAACAGCCCCGCGCAGAGAGCCATGTATGGCGAACCGTGCGCCGACTGATCTCTTCTGTTATTTGCCCATTTTCCTATCCACATATATGGCCTCTATTTGGGAGAAAGCCCTCCACATAAACATTTTATTATGGGTAGACAAAGGTGTATACAAAGCAGTACTAGAAGTGTGTTTTTGAAGATTAAGCTACAACGTTGCTTACGTAAGGCGGGTGTGATGCTCGTGCAACGCCATTGTTGCACGGACCTCCGGAAGATGGAAAGCAGGAGCCATGTAGCATGCATTCTTGTGCTTCCTCACTAGGAGATGAGCCCTGTCTCCTGTCGGGCATTTGCCGACACGAACAGAGACATTGGTTCTTCATAGAGGTCTCCCATCCGCCTTAATTAGAGTAAGCATAACGGGTTGCATTGTAACCACCTCGGGCATAGGTGCTAGAAGGGTGTTTTTGAGGTGGTTATTTCTTAATGTGTTTGTACACTTTGCTTATTGTACCGTGTTGAACTATCAATTAATTGTAATGCTTTTATGAAGCATGTATAATCCCAGTTCAACCTGTAATTACTCGATGTCGTCGCGTAGAAATTTTGGCACCACTGCTCTCTCATTTCGTGGGTAACCCCAGTTCAACCTGTAATTACTCGGGTCGTCGCGTAGAAATTCAATTTAATTGAAAAAATACCAAACCTTATCCGAAAAATCTCAAACATCATGGTTCCTTCACACATGGCATATGCACGTCTAAGAAAAAGTTTGAGGCCGAGACGACACCGAAATGAAGATGACCCAAAGAAAGCTTCTGGATGTAATTGTCTAGTCATGCTTCCGATGAAAGGGGTCATGTACCTTTGTGAAGCATGTATACTCCCACAATGTAGAAATGTCTTGAATTTTTTTACAACCATGTACACCAAAATTATGCCCCCACACAAGATCTTAGGTTTTTCTTATCGATATTTTTATTATTAGATTTTCCTAGGTGATAAACGCGATAGAAGGTGGTTAATTACAGCTTGCAAACTTATGAATTTTGCAAAGAACCTACACACTGAATTGCCTCCTAGGGCACACAAGATCATGTGGAAAATTTTGGCACCACTGCTCTATTAGTGGGTAACCCCAGTTCAACCTGTAATTACTCGGGGTCATCGCGTAGAAATTCAATTTAATTGAAAAAATACCAAACCTTATCCAAAAAATCTCAAACATCGTGGGTTCCTTCACACATGGCATGTGCACGTATAGGAAAAAGTTTGAGGCCGAGATGACACCGAACAAAGATGACCCAACAAAGCTTATGGATGTAATTGTCTAGTCATGCTTCCGATGAAAGGGGTAATGTACCTTTGTGAAGCATGTATACTCCCACAATGTAGAAATGTCTTGAATTTTTTTACAACCATGTACACCCAAATTATGCCCCCACACAAGATGTTAGGTTTTTCGATCGATATTTTTATTATTAGATTTTCCTAGATGATAAACGCGATAGAAGGAGGTTAATTACAGCTTGCAAACTTATGAATTTTGCAAACAACCTACACAATTGAATTGCCTCCTAGGGCACACGAGACTATGTGGAAAATTTTGGCACCACTATGGCTCTGTTAGTGGGTAACCCCAGTTCAACCTGTAATTACTCTGTCGCCGCTAGAAATTCAATTTAATTGAAAAAAAATACCAAACCTTATCCGAAAAATCTCAAACATCGTGGTTCCTTCACGCATGGCATGTGCACGTCTAAGAAAAAGTTTGAGGCCGAGACGACACCGGAATGAAGATGACCCAAAGAAAGCTTATGGATGTAATTGTCTAGTCATGCTTCCGATGAAAGGGGTCATTATGTACCTTTGTGAAGCATGTATACTCCCATAATGTAGAAATGTCTTGAATTTTTTTACAACCATGTACACCCAAATTATGTCCCCACACAAGATCTTAGGTTTTTCTAATCGATATTTTTATTATTAGATTTTCCTAGGTGATAAACGCGATAGAAGGAGGTTAATTACAACTTGCAAACTTATGAATTTTGCAGCAAACTACACACTGAATTGCCTCCTAGGGCACACGAGACCATGTGGAAAATTTTGGCACCACTGCGGCTCATAGTGGGTAACCCCGCCAACCTGTAATTACTTACTGGGTCGTCGCGTAGAAATTCAATTTAATTGAAAAAATACCAAACCTTATCCGAAAAATCTCAAACATCGTGGTTCCTTCACACATGGCATGTGCATGTCTAGGAAAAAAGTTTGAGGCCGAGCGGACACCGAAATGAAGATGACCCAACAAAGCTTATGGATGTAATTGTTTAGTCATCCTTCCGATGAAAGGGGTAATGTAACTTTGTGAAGCATGTATACTCCCACAATGTAGAAATGTCTTGAATTTTTTTACAACCATATACACCCAAATTATGCCCCCACACAAGATGTTAGGTTTTTTCTCGATTGATATTTTTATTATTAGATTTTCCTAGGTGATAAACGCGATAGAAGGAGGTTAATTACAACTTGCAAACTTATGAATTTTGTAGCAACCTACACACTTTGAATTGCCTCCTAGGGCACACGAGACCATGTGGAAAATTTTGGCACCACTATGGCTCTGTTAGTGGGTAACCCCAGTTCAACCTTGTAATAGTATATCCGTCATTCACTTGGTGACGTCAAAACAAGGAATTGTTGATTTTCTTTATTGCCGAGAAATCCTAGATTGATAATACAATTCAGATAAAAATAATTATTGATTTCTTGTGCCGTGAAAGATTGGGGCAATTTATTAGGCATCATAGCCGTGTTCCTTTATTAAAAGGTGGAGCCACCTCTCGAAGTAAAGATCAATCACTACACCCCCAAAGTGGACGAGTTGGCGGGATCGTCCTCAAGGCCTTGGCCAAGAAGGACGACGCTAGCGAGGAGGAGGAGTAGGAGGAGGACGAGGACTAGGCCGGCGGCCTTCTTCTTTTTTGTTTTTTTTTATCAATTTTAATATATTCTGTTCTTTTATTGTTTTTATGTAAATTATATATTAATAAAATAAATATTATATATATTAATGCCGTGTCTTTGCTCCCCTCTCGTCCCGGAACCGTTTCGTTTCCAGTTCAAATAGCGATTAAAATTTGTCAAAAATAAACCATAAACCGGCTTGGTTGTGCCTTGGAAAACTCGGGCCGTTGAGGGCCGAGGAGACCGGCCATTGGGCGCAGCGGTCGCCGTTAACATTTTTCCGAGGAACCGGCTTTTTGGGAAACGCTATATTTTTTTCGTGCCCCTTTCACAGAAAGCCGGACTCACCGCCGACGATCGTCGACATGGCCGCCAACCGGGAGGAGATGAAGTTCGCCGTGGAGCGCCTCCACGCCGCCCTCACCAAGCCGAATGGCCTGGCCGATGATGCCGGCCCCGCCAAAGGTGAATCTACCCCTCGAGGAGAGGGCCAACTTCTACGCCCTCCGGATCGACTCTGGCCGATACCCTCGCCGAGGGAATACCGCCAAACCGGAGGAGATGGAGGAGGAGGCCGGAAGGCGGCCGCCCCGAAGCCGGGCCAGCGGGGGGCCAAGAAGGCGCCCTAGGTTGTCTTCTTTTTTTTATGTTAATTTATCTATTGTCCGATTTGTGTGGATGTGTAAGATACAATACATTTGGTTTGTGTGGTCAATTTGCTAAGGAATCAGTTGTTGGTTAATCTGTTGCATGTCAATCTCTTTATCTTTCGTTAATTTGGGTTCTAATGTTTCCTTGTATCAGTTCAATATGATGCGTGTCAATCTTCATTTTCTATCATTTGCGTTCTACTATTCCCTCATCTTAGAAACCGCGGCTGAGTCCTATTTATACGTACATAACCCCCCTATCTCCGGTCCGCTCTCCAACACACTCCCCTCTCTACCCCGTTTACATAGTAAGTCGGGTCGCTGACGCCGCTGACGATCGACATGGCTGCCAACTGGGCGGAGAAGTTCACCGTGCAGCGCCTTAGCGCCGCCCTCAACAAGCTCAACAGCCTGGCCAACCAAGTTGGCCTGCCAATGGTGAATCTCCCCTTCGAGGAGAAGTCCAACTTCATCGCCCTACGGATCGAGTACTTGGCCAATACCCTCACCGAGGGGATACTTGCCAAACCGGAGGAGATGGAGTCTGCCGCCAGGAAGTCGGCCGCCAGGAAGAAGGCCAGGCGGGCGGCCAAGAAGGCCAAGAAGGCGGCTTAATTAGGCCGGTCGCTTTCTTTTTATGTTAATTTTTATATCGGTTGTTTGTATGATGACGTTTAATTTGGTTTGTGTCGTTTGTTAATGGATCGGTCGTTTGTTAATCGATGCGTGTTAATCTTCGTTTCGTCGTTTGTTTTACTCGTTCCTTGTCATCGTATTTTGCTTCCCCTCCCAATATGTTGATCTGCGTGTCAATCTTCAAATCGCTATCGGTTCTAATTCAAACCCGGTGGTGATTCAGGTCCATCAAGACCACTGCCGGGGAACGATTCAACCCGGTGGTGATCTAAATCTTCACTGCCGGAATTGGTCGAGCCTCGTGGAATTTCTGATTTGTCCCACGCCTGAACGGTTCATCACCGCCGGGCGTGGTTCATCACCGCTGGTGGACTAAATTTCGGCAAAGATACCGGCGGTAGTGATGACCGATTCTGTAGTAATGGTTAAGCTAGTCCAATGTTAGCATATCATATATATACACAATGAGTGATCGACCAAACAATGAAAAAGTAGGATTACGGTTGACTTTGCCGCATTAATGAAGAGTGATGAAAGTTTCATGACGTTGATGATACCGAAAGCCATAGAATTAAGGCAGGGGTTCATACTACCATTCTCAATGAAAATTGCATTTTCGTAATTATTTTCAATGTATGCCACATCGCGAGAAGAACATTCGATTGTCGGTTAAAAGTCATAGTTTCAATTTTTGTGTTCCATATACAGTCATCTATATCTCTTATAAAGCTAATCCCTATTACAAGTCTATCTCAACATGCAAGCCATCCACGTCACAACTCACTAACTATCCAAGTCATCTCTCACTAATAGTCATATGATCCCACTAATTTTGAACCTCTTAGTACAAGCTATCCATACCATCTTCACTTAATTTCATTTCAAATGTGAACACATGGTTGATTCTAACCATTTGTGTTAGTTTTTGATGAGTGATTGTTCAACACCTGGAAATTTTTCTTCTGTTTTATTTTATCTTTTTCTTCGGTTACACTTACCCTGGCACACGTGGTGTGTCGGTTGACATGTTTCTTGACTTGTGTTGTGCAGGTCTTGAGCACGAGACGGTAGTTGACGGCAAGGTGAAGGACAAGGAGGACGTGCCATGCCGATGGACCCCGAGTGGTGAAGGGCGGACGAGGCTTTGACCAAAGGACCAAGTGTCGGGTGACTAGCCGTGTGGCTAACACTTGGGACATCGACAAGTGCAAGAACACGGGCATCCGTGGTCAATCGAGTCGAGATGGCGAGCGTGCAAGTCGAGCGGGCAGCTCGAAAGACTTGGCGGTGAAGGTTTGTTGGTTTTGGCCTTAAAACCAACCAGCGAACGGTTTTGTGGTTTGGGCCTCAAACCACCGATCGCGGTTTTCTGGGTTTGTGCCTCAAAACCTAGGTGGTGGTGGTTCTGGGGGCGGAAGGACAACACGTGGTTGTTGGCGTTTCTTAACACAAACGAAAGAGTTCCGCAAGCGCACGGAAATGCCGCCAGTAGCTTTCACCCGAAAGTATTCGTGGTATCGTATTTTCCATAGGGAAGGCATGGTGCAAAAGTCTCTAATAAGAACATGGGCACGATAACATGACTGTATGGTAGACCGAGGTTCACAACAGGGATGGAACAAAGTAAGTAAGGATAACTTGACACACACATTCGAGCAATCTCAAGGATAAAGAAAACCCTAAACTGGACCAAGGCGTATCTTGAATAGCTATGTTAGAAGAGCGGTATACCGACATGTTTGTACCGTTAGAGATTCTAAGTTAAGATAACCCCGGGTCACTATTGGCTTACTTCGGGCACCGGATCGCACCTGGGTCTCCGCCAGTGATGCAGCCTCCAAATCTACTCTTAGACGGACGTGGAGGAGTGCAAATGTCACACCCCAAAATTTCTGATTTTGGGTTGTGAATAGAAAACACTAGAGTAATTCTTGATCTTTCCCAAAGTTGATGGGTTGTTACTTGTTTTGATGTTTTTGAGTGGGTCTAAAGTTTTGAAACGCGATTAGTGCAACGACCGTCCCCTTCCCGCGTGTTTTTCGTCTTTTTCTATTCTCTATTTATTCCTTTGATGAAAGTTTCTAAAAAATCCTTTGTATCCTACTCTAAATCATTCCTTTGTGGTCAAGCTTCATAAATCCACCTCCTAAAATATTCGACGTACTTTTACGGATTTTTCTGAGTCTTTTCTCATTTTTTCTTTAGGCTTTCTCATTTTTCTAAGGTCATCTAAAATATCTTTTTATGAGCTCCAAATATTTTGTTTAGGTTTCTCATGTTCTTTATTGTCTCTCGAGAATTTTCCCTAAATCTTCGGAGCTTTCAGCATTCTTTGCGGCTTAAATAATAATTCGACTTTTCTAGAATTATTTTATCAATGAAAATAATAAAATATCTCATTTTCACTAGGCTTATGCATTTATTTATTAATGGGCTTAAAGCTTATTTAGGCCCATTAGTAAGGTGGAGTTTACAACATCAATTAGCACCATATTGCTAATTGATGAAAAGTGGAGAGTTTTTCTTCCTATAAATATGTACCTTCCTACGAGGCCGTTGCATCATCCAAAGCTGTCCCATCGTCACATCTCCACTGTAAGCTTCTTTGCCGAGCCCCTTCCTCCCCTGCGCGAGCACAGCACAGCAGCAGCGCTCGGCCATGGCTGTTTCACGTGAGCAGCCAAGGAAGAAGAAGAACCAAGGTACGAGATGAGGTATTTACGGAATTGCCATCGCGCAGTAATTACAAAACTGCCATCCAGATTGTTATCTCCGCCGTTTTCGCCGCTTTAAGTCGGATTTGAGTCGTTGAATATGCGTTAGAATCGTATTGTCGTGCTCTTTTGCAGTAGTGCTGATGTTATTCATGAAACTTATTTGTAAATTTATTTAATTAAATACAATTTGATTAATGCTTTATGTAATTCATTCTCTAATTAAAAGCAATATAGATTTTATATCTCGGTGTTTTATATATAAAATGTTAACATGATTAATTGCTTCTACAAATGTGTTTACAAATAATAATTTGTTTAGTTTAAACACATCGCATGCCATACATCTCTTAGTTGCATTCGCATATATATTATTTATTATTTTTCAAAGATAAAGTTTAACTTGATTAAATTTATATGGCATGTTCATAAATAAAATATGATTAGATCCAACTCAATTTTGAATTCAATTATGATGTGACTAATCTGAATTAATTCTATTCACATGATTTTCTCAATTAAAATAAATAAAGCATGTAGTCTTTTATTTCCTTCCATGATTTAAATCGTCGGTAGTCGTTCCTTTTATCGGTAGTTTCGCTATCGGTGTTTCATGCGTTCTCTCGATCAGCAACGAGTTCTCTCTTAGCACGTTGTTTTCGAACTCTTGCTCTATTGTTCTTAGATGTCTTTATTTGTTGCTTGTATGTTGCCTGTGTGTGGTGCTTGCTACGAGTAGAACGAGGACCGCTTGTGAGCACTTAAGGTCGGAAGATGATGATCGAGAGCAAAGGATCGGAAAGATGGATCAAATATAAGAGGCAAGTATAGCATGGGACTATCCTTGTTACCTATTCACTATTAATCACTTAATCATATGCATGTGTCTAATTTGTCAACCTT
Source organism: Hyparrhenia diplandra (assembly GCA_015847255.1). Lineage (NCBI taxonomy): Eukaryota > Viridiplantae > Streptophyta > Magnoliopsida > Poales > Poaceae > Hyparrhenia > Hyparrhenia diplandra. The sequence goes on along the minus strand of JADLZK010009224.1, from coordinate 1,576,877 downwards.
AAGGACATCCTAGCCACTTATTATCTTGTTCATTGAATCCTATGGGTTATTGCATATGGGTAGTTCTTGCTAGTGCTCTACATAAATAATTATGATATGAATGAATACATGAAATGATGGTTAAGACTTGAATATTGGCAATATGAATTTAGAGTCGGGCTCATGCTTTTACATGATGCTCTCGACTCTCCGTAAGGACTTATCTCGTCGTGATCATCCGGGATATACAAAGATGCAGCTATGGGGGTCACATGGCTCGACTCTAGTTGCTCAAGGGTTTTACCTAACTTTGTTGGTGGTTTGCCGTAATTGGGAGAAACGGGGTTGTAGCTGTTGGCCATTCAATATTGTTAGGAGGGTCTTTGAGCGACTTTATATGGTCTTCATTTGGTTAGGAGTCGCGAACCTACTCGATGGAAACCATGACCCGTAGTGAAAGTGTACACCCTCGCAAGCAGAGTTAACTAAATCGACATGTCACCGTGTTCGCGGTCATGAACGGCCTTGGAGACATCACGAGAATAGAGATGATCTTTGAGATATGGACATAAGATGCCGATGGAACGGAACGATGACGACGGACCGTCATGAGAACGATATGTTGATGATGATAATGTGGGTTAATGGGTTAAGCATAACTTATTGCTAAATAAATGCTAAAACTTTGACTTACTAAAATGCTTACCGCAGCTTAAACCAAAGTGTCTAGCCTTTTGAGCCTCATAACCCCATGTTATGCTTGGAGTTCGACATGGACTCACCCTTGCTATTTCCCCTCACCTCGGGAAGAAGTTAGGCTTGTGATCAACCAACGGTCGGTCCCCTGTGGAGTCCCGAAAGATTGAAGAGTCTTTCCGCCGTCGCTAGCCGAGGTTATTTATTTTTATATTATGTTCGTTATATTTTAAGCATTGTGAATTGATACAACCATTTATTTGTAATCTATATGTGAGATTTGACTTCCGGGGCTCACATATAGCTTCATCCGGTTTTGTTCTTAAACCGGGTGTTACAAAGAAAGGACGAACATGGCTATCACCACTGTCGCCTACCTCACTACCGTGGGCCTAGACAAAGAAACGAAGGCAGCCCATAGCCTAGACACCACGTATACGCCCATCGACTACTGCTCTAGCATTGATCGTGAACATCCGTCTTTATCAAGAGTCCTCTACTAGAGCATCCGCCACGGGACGGACGACGACGAACCCGCAAAACCGACAAGCAACTAAGACTAACTCAAAGTAGAACTCTACATCTTAACTTGGTCTACACATGTATGTATAATTCATTAAGCATAAAGTTCTATATGATAAGATCATAACATGAAAACTATATACTAGTTCATATGCTAAGAACATATCATAAGAACTTTACTCTAGTTCATAGCATAGCTATATTGATAATAAGAACAAGAACAAGATGAAGAACATGATATGAAGAACAATGAATTGATCATACCAAGTATCTCCATAGTCGATCTTGATCTTCTATTACATATTGCCGAGCTCCTAATACTAACCAAAAAGTAAAAGATACAAGTGGAGAATGGAGAGAGCTCTTGTGTGGTGTGTTTTACATTGAAGAGATGGGCTCTATTTATAGAAGAAGGGAGAGAGAGGCCACCTCTATACATGGAAACTATTCCTACGGCCTCTACTACATGCAAACCGACCTAGGGAGGTCGGCAACAAAGTTTCCTTCTAAATCTGCGCTGAAAACCGGCGAAGAACCGCCAGAAGGCCTCGAACCGAGCTAAACCGAAGAAAGCAAGCGCCGCCGGCATTTACGGAAAGGAATCGCTGTTTGCGGGTGGCTGAACCGGCCGGTCAGTGGGTGAACCGCGGCGTGGGCGCGTGAACCACACCACCGCCTCGCGATGTCCATTCCCGCGCCGCCACGCGGCCCGTCGGGGGCCGGCGGCGAGCGCTTATGTCGCGCTTCGCTCGCCGCGCGATGGGGGCGCCCATATCCGCGTGTCGCGGCGGGGCTCGGCCCGGTTCAAATTCGAATTTGGCCGCGCTGCTCGCGCTCCAGCGTTCGTTCTGTGGCGTGTGCCGCGGGCCCGCCGGCGTGGCGCGCCTGAGTGGTCAAGTGTGCGCCCGGCTCCCCACGCTTGGGGAACGGCCCCCGCTTGGCCCGGCCGGCGCTGCTGCCGGTCGGCGACTGCTGCTGGCTGCCACGTGTCGGACACAGCGATTAGCTGCATGGTATGCTTGTTTTTCGAAGCGTGGGACCCACTTTGCATGGAAACTTTGTGTACGTGATATGTTCTTGTCCCGAGTCAAAATATAGCAAGTAATATATCCATTTTGATCGTAGCGACGAGACCTTCACAATGGTGTACTCCGTTTTATCGTTTGAGATACTTTCTTTGATGATAAATTGAGAAATCCTGCAAAATAGCCGGAGACACCAAAACTCGTGGAACTCGTCATATAAATAATACTTTGCTATGATATAACATGGAATGTTTGACATTTTAGTGCACTTTGGTGGTCGAAATATATGCGATAATGACCGCCAACAAGGGTTGTTGGCATTTCTTAGCGCAATCACTAGAAATAGGTTTAGAACCCAACTCTAATGACGGCGCCTCGAAATGCACCGTTGATATTCCCCGAAAGTGGAACCACCATGTCGATGATAGCACTAGGTCAATCAACGGTGATAGATCTTGCCATAGTTGATATTTCATCCGCAAGCACACGGATCTATCATTGTAGCATTTCACCCAGAAGTATTTAGGGTATCGTTATTTATATTTTCCCAAAGGAGGGCATGTATGTAAGAGGCTAGCATGGCATCTGAATATTGAATTATGAATACGCAATGTCCAACTTAATCATAACAGGGGTAAGCAATACGGTTTCATGGATAGTGTGACACACACATAGGAATCCACCTCAGAAGGATAAAGAAAAATAGATAAAGAATAAATGAATAGTCTAATGGAGTAGTTCTAATGTTTTAGTCATGGTCATACAAATGATTATAGTTAGGATCATATGCAACATGATATATGAATGGTTAGGTCTAGGATGACAGGGAGATCCCACCAGGTAGTCTGCTACCCACAAGGCATTTACGAACTCCTACATGACTATGCGAACATGGGGGGATTACAGGGGACAGACTAGGCTATCACAACCCAGTCGCCTACCCCCTCGACCGTGGCATGCTATCATATTCACAGGTACCTTAATATGATCTGGGCACCATGCCCGCATAGAAGGCCACTACTCTTGTCCCCCCAGGATCCCTACCCTACGGATGGACGTACTAAGACAAGAGCAATCCCGAAGGAACAACGAACCGTCATCCCACCTCTAATCATGCTAGTTATATGATGATCGATGAAGAACAAGTATGAACATGTCAAGATAATGATATAAGGACTATATGCTAGTTCATATATCAATACTATAACATGAACAAGACTATACTCTAATTCATAAGTTAGACCATGAACTAAATAAGACTTGCAAATAGAAGAATGCTCCATAAGAGATATATTACCAAGTAGCACTTTCTTCTAGGAGACAAGCCCTCCTTGTAGCTCTTCTCTCTACTCCAAGCTCTAGCCAAAGAAAGAAGAAGAAGAAGAGTGGAGGTGGAAGTGGTGGAAGAGTGAGGTGTGTGCTAAAGAATGGACTCCTTGTGGTGTGTGTTGAGAGAGGTGGCCTACTTATACAAGTGAGAGAGGGGGGCTAAGTGCTAAATCTACACTAAACCGACCATGTCCAGGCGTCTAGGTACGTTGAACCGGCCCACGCACCCCCCTCCAGGGCATTGAATATACCGCCTCGCCGAAGATGGGCTCGGACCGCCTCGGCCGAGGTGCGGGCACACCTTTGGGTGCATGCGCACCCCCTCGGCTCGCTTCGGGGCCAGGCCTTGGCGGGGTGGCGTGTCTCGTTTTGAAAAGTTGTGGTGCAGGGTGTCTTGGCCCAATTCTAATATGTTGGTCCGTTTTCTCCCTTGCATTTGATATCTTCGGGAATACGCTTTCCAGGGAGGCGCCTTTTGGTCGGGATTTCCACCCGTATTTATATGTTTTTCTGCGAGAATAGTATTCGGGACACTACAAGTGGAAATATATTAGTAATAAATTTATATGAGTATGAAAAGGTATAGTTTCACCCCTTTTATGGTAGAATGTTGACGGTAAAAATATGTCGCTCATGACCGTCAACAAACTCCCCAAGCTTACCCTTTGCGCGTCCTTGAGCAAAAAGAATTAAGTACTTGGTTGTTGATCGGGGAGTAGCTACTTTGCTGATTATATTTCACAAGTGCCATGTTACAAAATTTTATGCTATAGTTTGAATAAAATGGCACGTTTATTCACCCCTTATTACTTTTCATCGTTGTGGGGCTTTTGAGCCGTCTCCAAATCTTGGGTAGTTGCAGGATAGAATGGTTCGACGGGCTCGCTTATCTTTCATTCTTTTGAGTGACTATTAGTCCGAGGTTTCAAAATATTTTGCAATAAAAGGTAGTTCCTCAAATGATCACTTTCGATCGCTCAATGTATGTAAGTGGTTGATCCTCACCAAAGGCTTAATTTGCCTTTCTTTTGCCTACCAACTAGTAAGGCTGTTTTGTGGAGTTCTGGTAGGTAAAAGAGTGATATACTTGTATCATGTCATGTTGCCTTCGTCAAAGACCGAACCACCGGGAGAGACTAGTCATATGCTTTGATCAAGAAGTGCAAGTGTGTGGAATATTTTTGTGTTTTGTGGACTCCAAGTATTTTTGACTCTCTCTTGTTTTTTTGATGAAGGAGGTATGGGCTACCTTTATTTCTTTTTCTCTCTCTTTTTTTGGACGAGTACTTGACTTCCTCGTCTTTATTGGGACATTTGTCCATCTTTTTTCTTTTTTAGCATAGCCCATACTTCTCCTTTTGCAACAAGAATTTTTGTGAGAGAGTATGATAAAATGAATGGAGTATAATTTTGGTGGATGGAAGAGTGCATGTTGTGCGCGATTCTCAATGTGAGAGTCGGTGTTTTGTTTCTGGGTGTACGTGTTTCTTGATCATGGGCATATGAAAAGAATCTCAACATAGGTTACAACATTTTGACAAAGGCTCTCCTTGAAAAACAAGTATCATATGACTAAGGTTTTCAAGGATGATCATATCATCTTGTCATATGGCTTTGGTAGGATTGTGCATATCATTGAGGAATTTTTTGAATTTTGATTTTTGAAAAGAAATCTCTAGATATCAAGTCATTCTCGTAACAATGTCATAGCAAACCTATTTCACCATATCATAATCAACAACTATTTAGACCAGATAATGCTTGTGCAACCCACATGAATCAGGTTTTTTCAAGGTGAAATATCACTTAGCCACTAAACTCAAACTTTAGAGAAATTTAAGTTATAAACTAGGCAAAGGTAAAACATAAGACAAAGTAGCTATTCATCATTTCAAAGAAGGGATAAAACTAAATATTTCCATAGCTCATATGTATAGGCATGAAAAGCATTTATTCGAGCTACTTATTTTATTTTTTGCATTTTTTTGAAGAGATATTTATTTTGAAATTTTTCTTGTATAATTTTATTTAGAAGATATTTTTTCTCATTTTTCATAAAATAATTTATTTTATTTATAAAAATTTATTATTTTGAATTTCAAAAATATTTAAATATATATATATTTTTTTGTTAATAAATATTTTTGTTTTATTTTGATAATAAAATATATACATATAGATATTATTATTTTTTTTTAGTTTTATTTAGATGTTTGTTGGTATTTCTTAAGTAAAGCGAGGATGACGACATGGGTTTTCCTATTCCAAACCGGAAAAGGCTTAGACCTAAACTATGGCTATAAAGCCGGGCGAGCTCAAATATCGAAGTTGTGATTGGCTTTGAAGATTGACATGGTTCTAATCGCCGCCCTTAGGAGCAAAAGGTTTGAAGGGTTGCTCCATAATTAAAACTAACAAGAACAAAAAATGAAAAAGAATGGTGAGGGGTAGGGCACACGGATAGACTAGGTTCGAAGACTATAACGACAACCGTTCCGAAGAATCCGGCGCCAAAATGCTTGTTGGTATTTCTTAGCGTAAAGCGGTGATAATCCGCAAGCGCCGCGAAAAGTACCGTTGTAGCACTTCACCCTAAGTATTCGGGTATCGTATTTTCCACGAGGAACGGGCATTAAGTCCGATCTAACTAGTTATCTAGAGAAATATGAGAAGGTGAACGTGGGAGTGATGTTTTACTTCAAGATTTAGACTAAGTCGGGTTAACTTCTACTTTGTGAGTGTTACTTCGGCACCTTCGGATCGCACCTTGGTGCCGCCAAGTGATGCCGCCTCAGCCTCTACTCCATAACCGGACGTGGAGGAATACAAAGGGCGAACAGGGCTATCACCACCTATTCCCTACCTCACTACCGCGGGTTGTGCAGCATACGAGGGTGATTCATAACCTAGAAACCATGTCTACACTATTCATCACTACTCTAGCGGCGTACAGGGTATCCCGTCTTCATCAGGGACCCTCTACTAGTGCATTCACCGAAAGGTGAACAACGAACCCATAAAATCAACAAAGTGAATGATAACGTGTACTTAAGAATGATAGCTGAAGATAAAACACTGATATCTTACACCAAGTCATAAAAATACCTGTAGAGGTACAAGTATGGAGGCGGGAGCCAACATATTCGGCACTCCGTCCGCCGAGTGTGCGACGCCAAGTCGAACTACACACGAGGCAGCGGGGTCGCTACTCCTCTCTCTACTCCTACTCTTTTCTCTCTCACTCCCTCCTGAATGGATTGGCACTTCTACATCATCTCTATGTGTGTGCAATGGATGAATTCCCTAAGGAATGTGAGTGACTTTGTTGAATGATCAAGTGAATGATCAAGTGTGTGATGGAATGAATTACAAGAGAGGCAATGGCCTCTTTATATAGGGAAAGGAGGGAGAGAATGGAGGGCTATCCTTCTTCTAGGGAAGTTTCGGGTAGTTTGGCGGGAGTTCTTGGCGCCATCCCTAAAACGGCATGCAACCGCCTTCCTTCCTCCGGACACGTGTCAAGGCAAAAACGCGGGATCGGGGCTAAGCCCATGGCGGTCGCCCCCATGGCGGCGCCGCCCAGTTTGGCCCGCCTGGTGCCGCGCCTTCGCAGGTAGGCTTGTGGCCCACTCTAGGTCGCGTCCCTCGGGGTGCTTTGGCCTAGTTCGCGCCGGTTTTGGCCTCGGTGGCATTCCCTGTCCAAAGCGCAGCCTTGACGTGCGCTTTCCTCTTCTTTTTGGCGTACTTTTACCGTTTCCACATTTATACCTGCAAAAACATATTTTCTTCGAATACAAGTGGAACTAGATTAATAGCAAAGGTTTGTGTGGCAAAAGTACGTTATTTGTCATGTTATATAGTTAAGTTGGCGGTATAAAGTGTATGATTTTGACCGCCAACAACTCCCCACACTTAATCTTTACTCGTCCTCGAGTAAAGGTTTATGGACTAAGATGGGTCATCTCCTTGATATGTAACCTGCATACAAGTTATTCCAAGCTTTACCTGCACTTGTGAATTTTTGATGTGTTTACTAGATTAATCTTGGGTAATTGAATTATGGAACAATATGGGTTCAAATCCCCTTGCTTCAAATAAGTGCAGAACTTGGGTTTTCATATGATTTTGAAAATGTAAATATAGCCTTGCTCCTCGAATGATTCACTTGGATCACTCAAATATTTGTGTCCGATTCTTACCGAGGCATATCGGAGTTTTGCCTTCTTTCTTTCTTTCTCGACTTCTCAAAAGCTTATATGGATCTTTGGGTAGGGAAAAGATATGAAGGCACACTTACTCTACATATATTGCTAGATGAAAGCTTGGATCCAAGGAGGAAGATGGCATACCCTTAGATCAAGAAGTGCATGTGTGTGGACATAATAAAGTGGAACCTATATTGTACTCCTTGATGTGTGTGTGATCTCTCTTATGAAAAACTTTATTCTTGAGAACATGGCTATCTTTTGCATGAGCCTTTATGTGCTCATCTATTTTTTTTTTTGCAAGTCTTGGACCTTCATGTGTCCAACTTTTTTTATCATGGGACCTTCATGTGTCCCTATTGTTTTTTTTTTTTTTTCATAGCCATGTCTCTTTGAGCTATAAAATTAAAGAGAGATCACTCTGAGGTAGAACATGGAGTATTTATTTCTAAGATATGTTTTTGTGTCTACTCCCGAGGGTAGGAGTAAGAGCTTTTTGGTATGGTGGATCTAAAGCATGTTTTTAGCATATTCCCAGTGTAGGAATAGTTGATATATGTGGCGTGTAATGTGATCTTGATCTTGGGGGCATGACAACTATCTCAACAAGGGTCAACAAGACTTGACACAAGCTCAATGCAAAGATAAGTAGCATATGTGTAAGTTTTTTTTTGTACTTGATAAATTTGATATGGCTCGTAGGCATTTGCATATCATTGAGGAGCATGCTATTTGAATTTTGAATTTTTGAAAACAAATCCCATGTTCATATAAAAGAGCAAGGTTCAAATCATCCAGCTATATCACATATTCCAATCACTTAGATAACATGGGGTCCCTATGATAGATAATTCACAAGGCATAGGAATATTAGCGAGGAACAAAGAGTATGCAAATTTTATCAAAGGATAGCATGGAGATGGAGCCTCTAAAGTTCGTATTTTAGCGAATAAAATATATGCTGACTGAAAACATTGAGAGACTTAAATGATGGAGTTCAAGAATGATTAAATCATTTTAATGATCATATATTTAAATCTTGTTCAAATGGGGAAAGTATAGGATTTGAATTTTTACTTTATGTAGAGAATGTGTAGGTTTCTCCCCACACTTGTTCCTTTGACAAATTATAAAGATAGAAAAGACAAAAGGGACAAGTGTGCATCCAAAAAGGTTGTTTTGTTGATGTGTTCAAATTTAAACTTCAAAACTTTTTGGGAGATGTGAGAGCGAGAGTTTTGCACAAACCGGCCGTTTTGAAGGGGAAGGAGTTTAATGGTAATCGTTCGTTCCGTCCTTCTCCATCGTGGAATTGCTTGATGATTGTGCATTTGTGTTGGGGAGATCTCGGGTGGTTGTGATTGTATGTTCGAGAGATCTCCCCCACACTTATTCTTGTGCCTAGTTTTATTCGAACAAACAAAACAAAAACATATGGCTCTAACGGCTTGAACACCATGGAGCCTTTATTGTGATAACCTTTTATTTTATTTTATATTATCTATTCTCCTCATCATTACTCAAGCAAGGCTAGTCATCAAGAAGTAGTGTAAGCAAAGCCTTGACTCATCTCCAACATATGATGCTATCATTGATCATGACAACAAAGATCTAAGTTCATTAACCAAGCTTTAACGCCATGTCAAAGTTTGATTAGAGAAGATCATTTTAACCTAAGCACCATGCTTAATTCAAAAAGATCTATGGATGCATTACTCGAGTAAATGCACCCAAACTCAAAGCATATTTCATAACGAGGGAAGCATGAAGTTTTATTTTTCATGGAGACAAAAATGAGTAAATGAGTTGGTGAATGTTACCCTTGCATACACGGATATACTTACCGACGGCAGTTATGGATGAAACGTCGAAGTTCTTGCTGTGGTTTTGCGGGATGGCTCGTCCTGGTGCTTCTCAAGACTACACCACACACACACAACTTTGTGTGTACTGACCATGGGTCTTGGTGGTAGCAAAGAAAGGATCGAGGGCAGGTCCTTCTTGTTTGTTGAAGCAATGAAGTGTGGATTCAGGCGGCACATTGGTATTTATCTTGACCGTGCGGGGGCCAACCTTCTCCCTCACCTCTTCTATATATATATATATTATATATATATATATATTTTTTTGACAACACTCTCTCTTTTTTTTTCTTACTTTCTCTATCTTTATTTTCTTCTCTCTCTTTTTTTATCTTCCCTCTCTTTTTTTTTTTATATCTTCTCTTTTTTTTTTTAGCAAGCCAAGGCTGATATCATCATTTTTTTATGACCCTTGAGATTCTCACCATCTTCCGCTCCCCACTTGGACTTTTGTGTAAAAGTCAAGTGTGAAAGGTCCGGGTCTCCTTTTTGAGCTTGTTCCATCACCCATGAGCATCAAAGTTTCTTGTTGATGTGGCCCCCATGTTCTCAAGCATGGCGTGCCTCCTTTGGTCTTCTCAATCGATCTTCACCTGAAATGGTTAACGACAAGAATACCCGAAGGTGCATACTAACTTGAAAACAAGCTTTTGCTTTTTATTAATAAGAGAAGGTTTTTTTATGAAGATAATAAGAGAGATAAAATAAATATATTTTTTTTTTTATAGTCCGGAGTATCTCCCCGGCAGTGCTTTGTTTATGGTCATAAGCTTGACCGCGGGAATTATTCTTGCGGCTATCGAGGGTGGTGAAGTTCCCGCTTCTCCACTAAGCATTGACCGCTTTAAGATCAAGCCGCAAGGTTAGCGCCATCGTGCTACTACGAGATCGACAAAACTTGTGATACATGAAGACACACACCCGACCATCCTCTTAGAGAGTTTGTGAATGAGGACCAAGAGGAGGTTGGGATTATCGTAGGAGCACGTGGTCGACGTGAGGCAAGCTCTAGAGATCCAAAAAGGTGAGCATGAATCATGAGGGATCTCAAAGGAATATTTTTCATGCTCAATAGTGGTTTCTATCTTGGTCTCTAGAGTTGGTGCCTCGGGCATGTCCATGGCACATGAGTTCTTATCCTCAAAAGGTATGTCATGAAAGACAAAAGTTGTATCTTGACCATTGTCAAGAACAATGTTTTGTTGGCCAGAGGGACATGCCTTGGTTCGAATGAGTATGACGGGTGGTTCATTTCACTAAGATGCGATAGCAACTTAAGTGAATCGAATGGAGTTATGAACTTCTCCTCCTCGAAACAGGTTTTGGTTGGAAAGGTGCTCCTCCTCTAGGATTTCTAGGTGAGAGGTAGAAACGATCTTTCCCAACTTCTCATCGTGGCTCTCCCTCTATAGTTTTTTTTTTTTTTTTTTTTTTTTGTGAAAAGCTTTTTCGAGAGGGTAGCCTATCGGAAGATCGAAATCAAGGATGAGATAGATACGAAAAATCTAAGCACACCACAACTTTTGAGGTTCTATCAGCCTTGAATTCAATTGGGAACTCCGAAGGATGAAGCATTCATTCCTTCGGTGTTCGTGGGTTCGAGAGAGGGCTCAACAATCGGTTCTAATGGTGATACTGGGGAATGGTTCGACCGATGAGGACTTCTCAAAACTTGACCTGCCCTTGTTATGGAGGGGAAAATCTACAATGGGAGAGACATGCTTCTCTAGGATGTGATCAAGGATCTTCCTTTGTTCCATTGTAATTTCATCTATAAATGACCCTCCAAATGGTCATGTCAAGGCATAGGGCAGTGTCTATGTCAAGACCCGAACAAAAGATATGCGAAAGCACACTGTCGGGTAATGACAAGTCTAGGTCAGCGTGTATTTAACATAGTAAACCTAGCCCAAGCTGCACCTAGGACTCTTTCTCATCTTATTCGAAATCAAGGATTGTCCTTGGTAGGGAGTTGATGGGGAAGAATGGTAGACAAAAATTGCCTTTGAGTTCTTCTAAACCCCCATTCAAACTTTCTATGACATTAGTGTACTATTGTTTTGCTTTCCCTATGAGGGAGAGCAAAAACAAATTCCACATGAGAATTTCTCGTGTCATGTCATGAATGCTCTAGCATGAACACGTCTCCTTGAAATCTTGTAAGAGGTTAATAGGGTTGTCATAGAGCATGACTCCCGTGACCTCCTCGGGCGTGTCATATCATGGGGAAAAGTCTCAATCACCGAAGTTTTTAGCTCGTGTGGCAAAAATTTTTTCTCCCTAGTTTGACATCAAAATCCCCAAATGTTGATAGATCAAGCATTTTTTTTTTAAGTATGCCCGATTGGAATATCAAATTCTTGGATATCAAAATTGTAAAAATCTAGAGAAATTTTGACATCCCTCGTGCGTAAGAATTTGGTCATGTATGATCTTTTCGGCAAAAGCCCGTCTTTGTTTGGGTTTTAAAGGATTCCTTGTCACATTTTTGTGCAAGGGATTTGAACATTTATGCCCACAGCGAGATTATACATGACCTCCACCATTCCTCAATAGAGTCATGGAGAAAAGTTTATCGAGGAGTTTTTCAGGGTCGGCGAGGATTGGTGGTTTCTTCCATTGTTCGTATTTCGAGGTGTTACTGAAACCTTCAGCAAGGTCAACCTCGAAAAACAGGAGATCCTACCATGCGTCCCCTTGGGTTTTGGTTCAGGCAAGGGTCTCTCTATAGGTGTATCGGGTTCGGCAAATGGCCCTAAGAGACTTCCCATTGGGTTCATCTCCCTAATTGTCGGAAGTTGAGTGTCTCTCGTCGCGAGGAGTGATAAGGGATAGAACGCGAGGCTTCGCAGTTCTTTCATTTACCAGACCCTACATTTTGAGTGAGCACAGAGCTGCTCAAACTCCCTTAGGTGACGACATGGGTTTTCCTATTCCAAACCGGAAAAGGCTTGGACCTAAACTATGGCTATAAAGCCAGGGCGGAGCTCAAATATCAAAGTTGTGACTGGCTTTGAAGATTGACATGGTTCTAAGAGCTCGCCCTTAGGAGCAAAAGGTTTGAAGGGTTGCTCCATAATTAAAACTAACAAGAAAAAAAAATAAAAAAGAATGGTGAGGGGTAGGGCACACGGATAGACTAGGTTCGAAGACTATAACGACAACCGTTCCCCGGCAACGGCACCAAAAATGCTTGTTGGTATTTCTTAGCGTAAGCAGGATAATCCGCAAGCGCCGCGGTAAAATACCATTGTAGCAATTCACCCGGAAGTATTCAGGGTATCGTATTTTCCACAGGGAACGGGCGTTAAGTCTGATCTAACTAGTTATCTAGAGAAATATGAGAAGGTGAACGTGGGAGTGATGTTTTACTTCAGTACTTAGACTAAGTTAGGTTAACTTCTACTTTGTGAGTGTTACCGGGCACCGGATCGCACCGGTGCCGCCAAGTGATGCCGCCTCTACAAAGACTACTCCGCAACCGGACGTGGAGGAATACAAGTGGGCGAACAGGGCTGTCACCACCTATCCCTACCTCATTACTGTGGGTTGCGCGAAGATCACGAGGGTGATTCATAACCTAGACACCACGTCTACGCTATTCATCACTACTCTAGCGGTGTATAGGGTATCCCGTCTTCATCAGGGACCCTCTACTAGAGCATTCACCGAAAGGTGAACAACGAACCCATAAACTCAACAAAGTGAATGATAACGTGTACTTAAGAATGATAGCTGAAGATAAAACACTGATATCTTACACCAAGTACCTGCGGAGGTACAAGTATGGAGGCGGGTGCCGACATATTCGGCACTCCGTCCGCCGAGTGTGCGACGCCAAGTCGAACTACACACGAGGCAGCGGGGTCGCTACTCCTCTCTCTACTCCTACTCTTTCCTCTCTCACTCCCTCCTGAATGGATTGGCACTTCTACATCTTCTCTATGTGTGTGCAATGGATGAATTCCCTAAGGAATGTGAGTGACTTTATTGAATGATCAAGTGTGTGATGGAATGAATTACAAGAGAGGCAATGGCCTCTTTATATAGGGGAAGGAGGGAGAGAATGGAGGGCTATCCTTCTTCTAGGGAAGTTTCGGGGTAGTTTGGCGGGAGTTCTTGGCGCCATCCCGAAAAGCACCGCATGCAACCGCCTTCCTTCCTCCGGGACACGGGTCAAGGCAAAACGCGGGCGGGATCGGGCTAAGCCCATGGCGGTCGCCCCATGGCGGCCCGGCCTGTGTTTGGCCCGCTGGTGCAGCGCCTTCGCGTGTAGGCTTGTGGCCCACTCTAGGTCGCGTCCTCGGGGGGTGCTTTGGCCCCGTTCACGCCGGTTTTGGCCCTCGGTGGCATTCCCTTGTCCAAAGCGCAAGATCTTGGCGTGCGCTTTCCTCTTTCTTTTGGCGTACTTTTTTACCTTTCCACATTTATACCGCAAAACATATTTTCTTCGAATACAAGTGGAACTAGATTAATAGCAAAGGTTTGTGTGGCAAAAGTACGTTATTTGTCATGTTATATAGTTAAGTTGGCGGTATAAAGTGTATGATTTTGACCGCCAACAGATGCAAAGTTGCTGAAATTTAAACATGCTAATAAAATAAATATTGCTTGAAGATAAATATGTAATGCAATGATACCTGCGGGCGTCCTCCCCCAAGCTATCTGGAGGCCCGTGGTACTTTATTTGTTTTTACCTTTTTCTGGGGTAGATTCCGTTTTACCTTCGGCGGAGGGCCCACATTTTTGAGTGCGTGGAGCATCTGATCCTCGAGACTTGGATGATTGCACCTGTTTGAGGATCCATACCTTTTGAGGAGGTGCATGTTTCGATTTGGTATTTTGTTTTGGCTCCCCTTATTTTCTTTTGGCATGGGTCTCTCCTTTGGGGCTTTTTCTTTTGTGGCCTTTTCTTTTGAGGCCTTTTCTTTCTTTTGTCCTTTGGTATAAATGGGAACTTTCTTTATCTTCTGCTCCTTCTTCTCTTTTTTAGGAGCTGTCTTTTTCTTTTGTTCCCACTTTTTAACCGGGTTGACCACCTTAGGAGTGTTGCCACTTTTGGGGGTTGAATTTCTATTTCTTTGATTCCTTGCTCCCCGTATTTTATCCGGATCATTTTGCACTCTTCGAGATCCGGGGCCTGAATTCAAATTTTTCTTCATTCCCATTGATATTGAAGCGGATTTCTCCTGCCCCAACATCAATCTAAGCCCCGGGCTGCTCAGGAACGGTCGTCCAAGGATGGGTGGTCTACCTTTGGTTACTTCCATGTCCAACACCACAAAGTCAACTAGGACAAAATACCCCCCGAATCTTTTACCGGGTATGTCCTCTACGATCCCTGCTGGATACCTTATGGATTAGTCTCGCGGTTGGAGTGTCATGGCAGTCGGCTCTAGATGTTTATGTTTTAGTTTGTCAAAGATCGTCTTGGGCATGACACTCACACTAGCACCCAAGTCACATAGGGCATGGTTGAATGTCTGTGTCCCGATTGAGCAGGAGATTGTAGGACATCCAGGATCCTTTTTCTTTTATGGCAGACAATTCAGAATGGCGGCACTGCATTCTTCTGTTAGCTTCACAACCTCGGTTGTTGGAAGCGGCCGCTTATTCTGAATGATATCTTTGATATACTTGACATATGAAGGGACATGGAGCACGTCTAGGAGTGGTACACTTACATGTACCTTCTGAATCATCTCCACGAACCGAGTGAATTGTTCATCCAACACCTGCTTTCTTGTTCTCGCGGTAAATGGTAGATATGTTGTATCTGTGTATTCTAACGGTACCACTTCCACTTCTTGTTCCTCTCGTTGCTTGTGGCATTACCTCTTGAGGCTACCTTTCTTTTACTGCTTCCTTGCCACATAGTTGGGATTTGGCGGATCACGAGTGGACCTTCCTCCTCTTGTGGTCACCGCATTAATCTTTTCATGAGAAACTTTAGGTTGCCCCGAAGCTTCTTCTCCAACCATGGTAGGGAGACGAGCAGCTAGTTGGGATATTTGAGCTTCAATCATTTTATTGAAATTTTGCTTTGATCCTTCATGGTAGTGGTCAATCCATCCGACTTCTTTGCTGACCCCTTCAAGATTTTATCATTCGGCTCATCTTTTTGGCAAGGTTTTCGTTGATCTTGGCTTGGCCCAATACCAGGTCCTTGAATGACGGCTGATTTGAGCTATAATTGTTGTTATAGCCCGAATTACCTTGGAGTGGTGGACGGGACTGATTATTTTGCCAGCCATTTCCTTGCTGATGTTGGCGGTACCCATTGTTGATAAACGCGACATCTTCGCGGGTCTCAGGGCAATTATCCCCTGAATGGCCAACTTTACCACAGGTTTCACACGTCATGTGTGAGTGCGTGGTGTAGACTGGGCGCTTCATGGCTTCGATGTCGTTTGTGCGCTCTTCTAGTCTTTTTTCGGTAGGAGATCCATTTTTGCGGGAAGCATATCCGCCTCCTTCATGGTATGCATACATTTTTGTGTTTTAGCCGGGGGTTACGTCCTCCCCCCGGTTTGGTTTGCCACCATCTTCTCAATCAGGGTTGTTGCCTGATCGATGGTGAGCGATAGGAATGCGCCACCAGCAGCGGCGTCTAGGTGCCCCTTCGATATGGCCGTGAGACCACTGTAGAAGTGTTGGAGCACCAGCCAATTTTCCATCCCGTGGTGCGGGCATGCTTGAATGTATTCTTGCGCGCTCTCCCACGCCTCGAAATGGGTTCCAATGAACTCTCTGCTTTGGAAATTGGCAATTCTTCCCCGTAGGGCATTGGTTTTGCCCATGGGGAAGAACTTAGCCAAGAACGCCATGGAGCATTTGGTCCACGTATTGACAGCTTCCTTGTCCTTGTAGAACCACTGTTTCGCCTTCCCCACAAGGGAGAAAGGAAACAGACGGAGCTTGATAACGTCGGGTTCGACGTCCTTGATGACAATAGTTTCGCACAGCTCTAGGAAGTGTTGGAGATGTGTGTTGGCATCCTCACTAGGTAGTCCACAGAATGGACTGGCCTGCACTATGGTGATTAGCCCAGTGCGCACTCGAAGTTCTTGTCCGCCACATTGACGACGGGCCCGGTGGGCACGTTGGCAACAGCGGGGACGAAGAAATCGCAGAGCGACTTTTGAGCCATAGCTTGCGGTATGGTTGGTGCAGGAATGTCGGTTTCTGCTGTCGGGGTTTCGGCTAAAGAAGAAGAGGCACGAGACCTGTTCTTCCTTAGGAGTGCCTCGGGATCTTCAATAAAGTTTGCCGGTAGTTGGAAACCAGACATACACTATCCTGTTTTCATCCACAACAGGAGAAAACATAAAAGATTAGCATGTATGAGTAAGTGGCTATCGTGCATGCATATTTCCTTATTCATAGCCAGCTAGTGATTTCTTTATACAATGCCCTCTCCGGCAACGGCGCCAGAAATGCTTGTTGGCATTTCTTAGCGCAATCACTAGAAATAGGTTTAGAACCCAACTATAATGATAGCGCCCTCGAAATGCGCCGTTGATATTCCCGAGTGGAACCACCATGTCGATGATAGAACTAGGTCAATCAATGGTGATAGATCTTGCCATAGTTGATATTTCATCCGCAAGCGCGCGGATCTATCTTTGTAACATTTCACCCGGAAGTATTCAGGGTATCGTTATTTATATTTTCTCAAAGGAGGGCATGTATGTAATAGGCTAGCGTGGCATCTGAATATTGAATTATGAATACACAATGTCCAACTTAATCCTAACAGGGGTAAGCAATACAGTTTCATGGATAGTGCGACACACACATAGGAATCCACATCGGAAGGATAAAAAAAATAGATAAAGAATAAATGAATAATCTAATGGAGTAGTTCTAATATTTTAGTCATGGTCATACAAATGAATATAGTTAGGATCATATGCAACATGATATATGAATGGTTAGGTTTAGGATGACAGGGAGACCCCACCAGGTAGTCTGCTACCCACCAAGGAATTCACAAACTCCTACACGGCTATGCGAACCTGGGAGGATTACAAGGGACGGACTAGACTGTCACGACCAAGCCGCCTACCCCCTCGACCGTGGCATGCTGTCATATTCACAGGTACCTTAATATCCAGGCACCATGCTCGCATAGAAGGCCACTACTCTTGTCCCCCCAGGATCCCACCCTACGGATGGACGGACTAAGACCAGAGCAATCCCGAAGGAATAACGAACCATCATCCCACCTCTAATCATGCTAGTCATATGATGATCGATAAAGAACAAGTATGAACATGTCAAGATAATGATATAAGGACTATATGCTAGTTCATATATCAAGACTATAACATGAACAAGACTATAGTCTAATTCATAAGTTAGACCATGAACTAAATAAAACTTGCAAATAGAAGAATGCTCCATAAGAGATATATTACCAAGTAGCACTTTCTTATAGGAGACAAGCCCTCTGTTGATGGTCCTTAATGCATATAAAACACCGTCAACACCGGCATAAAAAGCTACCTCTTTGACCACCAAACTTAGTGGTAGGGCTTAAAGCTAACACATTCCCCGAGTTTTGGTATGTTCAAAAGCAATGCAGGGTTTTCCAATTTATCACCAAGAAAAAGTATCTCATATGGCAAAACGGAGTACACCATCGCGGAGAGCTCATCGCGTTGATCAAAATGGATATATTACTTGATATATTTGGACTCCGAATAAAAAGATATCACGTAAACAAAATGCCATGCAAAGTGGGATCCACGTGTCGTCGACGAGTACCATGCGGACCGGTGACAAAGCGACACATGGCGGCCACAATGTCAATCGAGCAGCGGCAACATGGCGGGGCTGTCCCCCCCCCAACGCAAAGCGGCGCCCAACCGCTGCGGGGAACGCGGTTTGGCAGCGGGGCCCGCCCGTCGGCGCCGGTCTTACACGCACACGAGCCGCCAGGGCGCGGTTCGCCGGGCCCAAGGCCACGTGGCACACGGCGATAGGAGCGGCGGAGGCGGTTGTTGACATTTCTTAGCGTAATCACCAAAAAGGCAATCACGCTTAGAAATGCCTATTAGTATTCTGCAACATTTACAGAACAAGTCCGCAAGCGCACTGAAATACCATTGTAGCATTTGACCCAGAAGTATTCGGGGGTATCGTTATTTATATTTTTTCCAAAGGAAGGCATGGTGTAAAAGTCACTAATTTGGACATGGACAAGACAACATGAATGCATAATGGATCAATGTTCATAATAGGGATAAAATAGGAATAGTATTTGGATAACTTGACACACACACTCAAGCCAATCTCAAGGGTAAAGATAAAAAAAAGAATAAAAGAATGATCTAACACGGAGGGCATATCCTAAATAACTATGTTAAGATAGTAGTCACACAAACATGTTTTTATAATGTTAGAGATTCTAGGTCGATCTAGCCAAGGTCACTTTGTTGACTCGCCGGGGCACCGGATAACGCTGGTGCGCGGGCGTTGCCGCCAATGCTCTGCACCACCCGAGGCGTGGGGGATTACAAAGGACGGACGGGGGCTGTCACCACCCGCCTACCACCTCGTCCGTCGATGAATGGGGCAACCGAAGGTAGCCGCTAGTATAGACACCACGTCTACACTATGACTACTACTCTAGTGTGACGTCAAGGCTTACCCGTTCCCGGGGTCCTTCTACTAGAGCATGCGTCTCAAGAACGACGACGATCCCCGCTAATCTACATTGACCAAGACTAAACCTAAGTAGAACTCAACATCTCAACTTAGCTCTTGGTCTAAACATGTGTGCATATAAGATTAAGCATAAAGTCCAATATGACAAGATCATAACATGTAAACTATATACTAGTTCATATGTCAAGATCATTTCATAAGAACTATACTCTAGTTCATATGCATAGCCATATTGATAAGTAGAGAACAAGAACAAGATGAAGAACTCTAAATTGCTCATACCAAATAGCTCCAAAATGTCTTGCTCTCCTTTTATAATCCTTGCCAAACTCCTCCTATATACAAACTAAAAAGAAGAAGAAGAAGAAAGGGAGAGAGGCTCTATTGTGTGGTGTGTCGTTGAGAGGAGGAGAAGAGAGGCCTATTTATACACATGGGAGAGGGGGCTAAATGCATATTCTACCCTAAACCGACCTAAGGAACGTGTCAATACGTTGCACCGAGATCCCACCTCCGCACCGCCCTCCTTGGGCGTTAATGCACCCCACACCCAACCCGGGCTCGAACCGCCTCGGGATGGGTGTGGGCGCCTAGGGGGTGCGCACCCTCCTGGGCCCGGCTCGGCCTAGGTCTTTGCGGGGCGTGTGTGCTGTCTTGAAAAGTGTGTGCTCGGTGTTGACTCGGCCCAACTTTGGCATTTTGGTCCATTTCCACCACAGGCTTGTGATCTTCGGTTTACGCTTTCCAGGGTTGCGCACTTTGGCCGTATTTCCACCTGTTTTTATTATAAATCTGCACAATAATAGTTTGGACACTACAAGTGGAAATATATTAGTTGTAAATGTATATGAGCATGATAAGGTATAGTTTTACTCCCCTTTTGGTAGAATGTTGACGTTTAAATTATGTAGTTGGTTACCGTCAACAAACTCCCCAAGCTTACCCTTTGCTTGGCGTTCTCGAGCAAAAAGATAAATACTTGGTTGTTGATCGGGAGTTGCTACTATGCCGATTACATCTCACCCGTGCCGGGGTTATAACAAAAGTTCTACTATAGTTTGAATAAAATGGCACGTTTATTCACCCCTTATTACCTTTCATCTTTTGTGGGGCTTTTGAGCCGTCTCCAAGTCTTGGGTGGTTGCCGGATAGAACGGTTCGACAGGCTCACTTATCTTTTATTCTTTCGGTGACTATCAATCCGAGAGGTTTTGAAATATTTTGCAAATAAAAGTAGTTCCTCGAATGATCACTCGATCGCTCAATGTATGTATGTGGTTGATCCTCACCAAAGGCTTAATGTTGCCTTTCTTTTTGCCTACCAACTAATGAAGCTTTTTGTGGAGTTCTAGGTAGGTAAAAGAGTGGCATACTTGTATCATGTCATGTTGCCCTCGTCAAAGGCCAAACCACTAGGAGAGACTAGTCTTATGCTTTGATCAAGAAGTGCAAAGTGTGTGGGATATATTTTTGTATTTTTGGTGGACTCCAAGTATCATGACTTTCTCTTGCTTTTTGAATGAAGGAGGTATGTGCTACCTTTATTTCTCTCTCTTTTTTTTTGGACGAGTACTGACTTCCTCGTCTTTATTGGGACATTTGTCCATCCTTCTTTTCCTTCCTTTTTCATAGCATAGCCCATACTTCTCCTTTTTTTGTAACAAGAGTTTTTTTTTTGAGAGAGCATGATAAAATGTCCGGAGTTTATTTTTGGTGGATGGAAGGGTGCATGTTGTGCGCAATTCTCGATGTGAGAATCGGCAATTATTTAAGGGGTGTACGTGTTTCTTGATCATGGGCATATGAAAAGAATCTCAACATGGGTTACGGCTTTTTGAAAAGGGCTCACCACGAAAAACAAGTATCATATGACTAAGGTTTTCAAGATTGATCATATCATCTTGTCATATGGCTTTGGAGGGATTGTGCATCATTGAAGAACTTTTGAATTTTGATTTTCGAAAAGAAAACTCTAGATATCAAGTCATTCTAAGAATAATGTCATATCAAGCTCATTTCACCATATCATAACCGGCAACAACTTAGACCGATAATGCTTATGCAACCCACATGAATCGAGGCTTTTCAAGGTGGGATTAAAACTTAGCCACTAAACCCAAACTTTAGAGAAATTCAAGTTATAAACTAGGCACGGGTAAAACATAAGACAGAGCAACTATTCATCATTTCAACAAGGGACCAAAGGTAAACATTTCCCGTAGCTCATATGTATAGGAATGGAATTTTTGTCTCCCTTTTTTTTTTCAGCGTAACTCATCATTTCATAAGATAGAGAATATAATCAAAATGTGAGATACACATTACCTTTCTTGGAGTCCTCCCCAAGCTAGCTCTTTACTTACTTTTCATGGTTGTGCTAGCTTGTGCGCCGCAATGATTTGAGTTGTGATTGGTCGCGTGGTTGGAGGCTCCCCAAGCTTGTCTTTTGATGTCATCACAAAAAACAGGACAAAGAACTTGGGGTTGAAAGGTTTATCTCCTCTTCTCTCATTTTTCTTTTTTTTTATTATTATTTTTTTTGGTTCACCAAACAACTTCGATCTCCATTGTCGTCTCTTGGACTTACCCTCTTAAAGTTGATAAATTCCTGCGAGGGGGGTTAGTCTATATAGTCGACCAAATTCTACACTAGCAGACTCTGATTCAATAATCAAACTTCGACTCCATGTCTAATCTGATTAGGGTAGACTTTTTTGACCTAAGCACCATGCTCAATTCAAAAAGTCTATGGAAGTATGATCACCATATGAATGATCACCACTCCCAAACCATAACATGCTAGTATAGAAAAAGGAAGCATGAATTGATAACAAGATTCATCCAAAGGAGATAAAAAGGCATTGCAAGGCGAACAAAATGATTATAACTTTTTTTTTTTTTTGCTTTTTTTTTTTTTTCTTTTTCTCTTTTTTTATAGGACCTTTGCGTACCTGAGTTTACTTGACCGGTAGCTTGAGGATAGAGTTCAGAATTGCTACATCGGTGGCTTGATGATCTAGGTTTGGTTATGACTTCCTGTCGGAGCGAGAGGGAGGCATACCAAACTCACTCAAGTGGGCGACAAGGCTTAGTCACACACAAAGAATGTGCATGATTCATAAGCCTTGGTGCTTGCGACAAAGGCCTTGGGAGAGAAAAGATCCCTTCTTGCTTATATGGAAGCAATCTTTGGGTGGAGTCGGTGCCTTCATTGTTTATTTTGACCATGTGGGCCCAACCTTGCTCCTCTCTCCTTTTATTATATTTTTTCTCTTTTTTTTTTTTCAACAACCATTTTTTTGTAGTTTTTTTTTGATAACACTTCTCTTTTTATATATATATATATCTTCAACTCCTTTTTTTTTTTTTTCCTTTTTATAGCAAGGGGAGGCTAATCTCTTATTCATCTCTCTTCTTTTTTTTTCTTTTTTTTTTTTTCACTTCTCTTTTTTATGATCCCCTTGTACGTGGAACTTGATATTAGCACCGTCCTCCCTCTCACACTTGGAATTTCGTGAAAAAAAAGTCAAGTGCGCAAGGTCGTGGTCTCCTTTTGAGTGCGTTCCTCCGCCCAAGAGTATCAAAGTTTTTCTTATTGATCGATGTAGCCCCCATGTTTTCAAGCGTCGCGTGCCCCTTTGTTCTTCTTAGTCTCCACACAAAATGGTTAGCGACAAGAATACCCGAAGGTGCATACTAACTTGATAACATGTCCTCGCTTTTTATTTATAAGATTTTTTTTTAGGTAAACCTAAGATGAACAATGGTCACTACACATGCATATTATAATGAACATGTCCTATTAGATCATTCCTTTAACCAACGCCTTCCCGAGCAACGGCGCCGAAATGCTTGTTGACATTTCTTAGCGTAATCACCAAAAAGGCAATCACGCTTAGAAATGCCTATTAGTATTCTGCAACGTTCTGAGAACAAGTCCGCATAGCGCACGGAAATACCGTTGTAGCATTTCACCCGGAAGTATTCGAGGGGTATCGTTATTTATATTTTTCCCAAAGGAAGGCATGGTGTAAAAGTCACTAATTTGGACATGGACAAGACAACATGAATGCATAATGGATCAATGTTCATAATAGGGATAAAATAGGAATAGTATTTGGATAACTTGACACACACACTCAAGCCAATCTCAAGGATAAAGATAAAAGAAAGAATAAAAGAATGATCTAACACGGAGCAGGCATATCCTAAATAACTATGTTAAGATAGTAGTCACACAAACATGTTTTTATAATGTTAGAGATTCTAGGTCAGTCTAGCCAAGGTCACTGTTGACTCGCTTCGGGCACCGGATAACGCCTGGTCTACCAGGCGTTGCCGGCCAATGCTCTGCACCACCCGAGACGTGGGGGATTACAAAGGACGGACAGGGCTGTCACCACCGGCCGCCTACCACCTCATCCGTCTGATGAATGGGGCAACCGAAGGTAGCCGCTAGTATAGACACCACGTCTACACTATGACTACTACTCTAGTGTGACGTCAAGGCTTACCCGTTCCCGGGGTCCTTCTACTAGAGCATGCGTCTCAAGAACGACGACGATCCCGCTAATCAACATTGACCAAGACTAAACCTAAGTAGAACTCAACATCTCAACTTAGCTCTTGGTCTAAACATGTGTGCATAGAAGATTAAGCATAAAGTCCAATATGACAAGATCATAACATGTAAACTATATACTAGTTCATATGTCAAGATCATTTCATAAGAACTATACTCTACACTACTACATTAGATTTTCGGTGGCGGGCTTTTTTGATTTTCCGTGGAGGGCATTAGGTCCGCCACGGGCTAGGGTCACGCGGTTAATCGTTCGATTAACCGTGGCGGACCCCATGCCCGCCATGGAAAATGGATTAACCGTGGCGGGCGTTTAACAAAAACCGCCACGGTTAATATATTAACCATGGCGGGCATCTTTACGTGCCCGCCATGGTTAATGTATAACCATGGCGGGGTTTTGTTATAAGCCCGCCACGGTTAATTAATTTAGGATTAATAAAAAAAAATATTTAAAAAATACTATAAAATTATAAATTATGATTTCAACAACATATTAAATAATAAAATAAGAGAATATTCACATAAATCTTAAACATGCATCACAATTTAACATTCAACTAAGATGAACATTCTATTAAGCACTTAGAGTTTAAAAGTGTGATATCACCACATCGAGAATTTACAAAACTCGATCCAACGATCGATTGATCAATCACGTTTAGCTAGGTTAGAAATCAATGTCATCCCACCTATAGTCCTTCATGTCTAGCTTATTTCTCCATCCGTAGTTCTCATAGCCAAGTCGCCATAGGGTCGAAGAAATGGCCGTAGGTAACACAACGTCCTCAACGACGCCCCTACGGATGGCGCCAACCGGTTTCTTGAACTTAAGGTCGTCCAAGCCTTGCATCCAAAAGCCTTCGTGGTTTTCTTCGTCGGCTCGCGCCCGTAATGCGGTACACGTCAACTGCGGGATATGAGCGTCACGGGCATAGAAACCACGAGAGGTTGCCGAAAAGGTCGCTTCTTTACCGCATGCGATATATGTACCGAGAAAATGGTTAGAATATTATGAGACCATTCAATATGGACGAGCAAACGAGAGTAATGCTTTGCATATACCTCGTAATCTCGCGATCTTCATTTTGTCCTTATGTTTGTCTTTGCGTATGCTCATCCTCCAATCCAATGACTCGGGGTCTTGCAGGTAATCCTTGTAAGCCCTGTACGAAATCCCACACAGTGTCATGACTTACAAAAGTTTGTGATATAAAATAGTATACAAGTGTCGTGACTTACAGCTGCAGGGCCTGTTCAAAATGTCTGTAGAGGCCTTTTGGCGTATTATACAACGAGTCGAGCCTAAGGGCCGCTCCATCCTGAGGGAAGATTAGCCAAGTAATCCAGTGGCCAATGTGTGCTGTTATTTCTATACCGGCCATGCTACACCATTTTATTTGATTAGAGATAGATTCCAAGTGTTCAAAAAATAAAAAGTATTGCTTTTAACTTACTTGATATGTTGGGCCTCAATGAGACAACCGGCCGCGACACCCGGTTCTTTTTCACCATGATACGTCCACACGGTGTACCTCGGCTCCCTGATGAAACCATACCGCACCAAGTGCTCCACGATGACATCATCCTTGTGTAAGAACGGATGCTTGCACCGATAGCCGCACGGGCACACCATTACTTCGAACCACGACTAATTCGATGCTTCGCGCGGCGGGCATAAACTTCTTTTCGCACATCATCAACGAATTCCAAACTCATCCTCGGCCCGTACATCCAATCTCTATTCGGCGCCATGGTCGACGGCCTGCTCAAATTAATTAAACCAAAACAAAGAGAGCGTCGATGATTAGAAATCAAGTATCGATGAAAAAGAGCACGTACACTTCAAATGAGAGGGGAGAGAGAGGGAGGAGGAAGAGGGAGAGAGAGGGAGGAGAAAGAGGGAAAGAGAGAGGGAGGGGGGAGGGGAGAGAGGGGAGAGGAGCTAGCTTGAGAGGGAGAGAGAGGGGGAGAGAGAGAGAGGGGGGGTAGAGAGGGAGAGAGAGGGGGGGAGAGAGAGAAGGAGAGAGGAGAGAGGGGAGAGAGAGGGGAGAGAGATCAAAACTAGATCTCAAAAAGAGAGGGAGAGAGATGGGAGAGAGGGGAGAGAGAGAGGGAGAGAGGGGGGGAGAGAGGGAGAGAAAGAGAGAGGAGGGGGGGAGAGATAAGGGGAGGGGGGGGAGAGAGGGGGGAAGAGAGAGAGCACAAACCACACATTCATCCATGAAAAAAAAGGAGAGAGAGGGAGAGAGGGAGAGAAAAGAGGGGAGAGAGAGGAGAAATACCCCCTAGCGGTGCCAAACTTCAATCAAACCAAGAGCAAAACCTCCCCCTAGAAATGGTGTTTTCTAGAGTTTTGAAGCTCAAAACCCTAGAAAATGGTGAAATCCGTGGGGAAGAAGAAGGTTGGGGCTGTATTTATAGGCCGACTTTTCCGTGGCGGGCATTATAAAAAACCGCCACGGGTTAATGGCAATTAACCATGGCGGGCATTGTAAAAAACCGCCACGGTTGTCGCCATTAACCGTGGCGGGCGCGTTCTAATGCCCGCCCGCGATTAATCGATTAACCGTGGCGGGCTTTGCCCCTAGCCGGGGCTGCCACGCTAACTATTTTGCGTGGCGGTTTTCTAAATGCCCGCCACGGAAAATAAAAAATAAACGCCCGCAAGTTCAATTACGTAGTAGTGCTAGTTCATAAGCATAGCCATATTGATAAGTAGAGAACAAGAACAAGATGAAGAACTCTAAATTGCTCATACCGAATAGCTCCAAAATGTCTTGCTCGCCTTTTATAATCCTTGCCAAACTCCTCCTATATACAAACTAAAAAGAAGAAGAAGAAGAAAGGGAGAGAGGCTCTATTGTGTGGTGTGTCGCCGAGAGGAGGAGAGGAGAGGCCTATTTATACACATGGGAGAGGGGCTAAATGCATATTCTACCCTAAACCGACCTAAGGAACGTGTCCAGGTACGTTGCACTGAGATCCCACCTCCGCACCGCCCTCCTTGGGCGTTAATGCACCCCCACACCCAACCTGGGCTCGAACCGCCTCAGGATGGGTGCGGGCGCACCCTAGGGTGCGGGCGCACCCTCCTGGGCCCGGCTCGGCCCAGGTCTTTGCAGGCCGGCGTGTGCTGTCTTGAAAAGTGTGTGCTCGGTGTTGACTCGGCCCAACTTTGGCATTTTGGTCCATTTCCACCCTGGCCTTGTGATCTTCAGGTTTACGCTTTCCAGGGTTGCGCACTTTGGCCGTATTTCCACCTGTTTTTATTATAAATCTGCACAATAATAGCTTGGACACTACAAGTGGAAATATATTAGTTGTAAATGTATATGAGCATGATAAGGTATAGTTTTACTCCCCTTTTGGTAGAATGTTGACGTTTAAATTATGTAGTTGGTTACCGTCAACGGCCCGGTGCAGCGAGTTCCGCGGGCGGCGCGGTTCAGCCGCCTGGTTCGGGCCGGTTCACCCGATTTTTACCCAGATTTCTCTCCAGTAAATGGTGACAGCCCACAGAATATCCGGTTTAGCTCCGGTTCAAGCCCAAGAAGCGCGGTTCCTGTCCGGTTTTCACTACAGGCGCATGGAGGATCAATTTACCGACCTGTGAACGTCGGTTGGGATGAATCTGGACATCGGCATCTCATTCAAGCACTAGGAATATTCCTAGCATATGCCTCCTCCTCTCTACTATAAATAGGACCCTCTCCTCTCATTCTAGACACACCATTCTACCAAGGAAGAGCTCTCCCTCTCTTCTTAGAGGGCTCTCCCCTCTACTCTTGAGCCAAACTCCAATGGGTCTAGGCCCTACCTAGGTAGTAGAGAGATCGGTGGAGGAGAGATGTGAGAGCCGGGAGCGGGGAAGCGCCGGACATGTCGGTGTCTCCCCGGACTTGTACCTCGGTGGATTCGGGCTTAGCTCCTTCACGGGATCTTGGCTAAGTAAGTTTCCACGGTTCTGATAATCTTTATTGTCTTTTGTTTACCTGGGCTTTATATTCTTGCTTGCGGGATCTCCGTTCGACTGAAGGTTCTAGTCATAAATTGTGACTAGTTTCATAATCGTTAGTGTAGACGTGGTGTCTAGACTTTCGGTTACTGAGTTTGTGCCCAACCCCACGGATAGTTGTGGTAGCCCCCCGGTGACAGCTCCGACCAGGGCCTTTGTATTCCACCACATTCGGGTTGGTGTTTTCCTAGGGCTTTTGGTGCTGACCCCGATTACCGCTTTCGGTCTTGTCGAGAATCGGAAAGGAACAATTGCTCCGAAGTAAGCAAGTAGCTCTAGAGCTTGGCTAATCAGGGACCCTAAAGATGTAGGAGTCCTTCTCTATAATCCTCCCCATCTTTGGCCGTGTGTGTCCTTGGGCGAACTAGTTAGGAGAAAGTACCTCCGTTCCCTGTGGAAAATACGATACCCTGAATATTTCCGGGTGAAAGCTACAACGACAATTCCGTACGCTTGTGGATTCTTCTCGCATACGTTAAGAAATGTCAACACCCTCCTTGTAGCTCTTCTCTCTACTCCAAGCTCTTGCCAAAGAATGAAGAAGAAGAAGAGTGGAGGTGGAAGTGGTGGAAGAGTGAGGTGTGTGTGAAGAATGGACTCCTTGTGGTGAGTGTTGAGAGAGGGAGAGAGGTGGCATACTTATACAAGTGTGAGAGGGGGCTAAGTGCTAAATCTACACTAAACCGACCATGTCCAGGCGTCCAGGTACGTTGAACCGGCCCACGCACCCCCGGACCGCCCTCTAGGGCATTGAATATACCGCCTCGCCGAAGATGGGCTCGAACCGCCTCGCCCGAGGTGCGGGCGCACCTTGGGTGTGCGCATGCACCCCCGGGCTCGGTTCGGGGCCGGCCTTGGCGGGGTGGCGTGTCTCGTTTTGAAAAGTTGTCACTACGTAGTTTTTCGGTCATTTGCAACACACAAATTGTGTTGTGATATGCCCTTTTGGGTGCAATAGCTAAAATTGCATCCAAAAATTTTGAAAAACTTGAGTTGCGCAAAAGTCCGTGGTAATAATCTTCAACCAAAGCATTGCCTTTTGGGTGTTGCAATTTGTTTTCTATTGCAACACAATGAGGTGTTGAAACAAGACTAGATTGCCACGCTCTAGTTGGTGTTATTGTATCCTATTGCAACATTTCAGGTGATGCTAGATGTTTCAATGGCATCTAACACTGAGCGTTGCAAATCTAAAAAGAGGCGTTGCAAAGCATTGCATTGCTACGCTCTAGTTGTGGTTGCTACACTCTTTTGCCACAAAATTTCTTTGGGTGCTATATGTGATCCCGTCTATTACTACGAAATGTGTTTGGATGCTATACTTGACGATCCATATTGCCACCAAAGGTTTTGGGTGCTATATGTGTTCCTTTTATTACTACGAATTGTGTTTGGATGCTATACTTGTCGACCAATATTGCCACCAAAGTTTTTTTTGGGTGGTATATGTGTTCCCATTTATTACTACAAAATTTATTTGGATGCTATACTTGATGACCAATATTGCCACCAAAGTTTTTTTTTTTTGGGTGCTATATGTGTTCCCATTTATTACTACGAATTGTGTTTGGATGCTATACTTGATGACCAATATTGCTACCAAAGTTTTTGTGGGTGCTATATGTGTTCACGTCTATTACTACGAAATGTGTTTGGATGCTATACTTGACGACCAATATTGCCACCAAAGTTCTTCTGGGTGCTACAAAATAACCACCACAATTGCCACCAACTAGGATTGGTTGTTATAGGTTGGCCATTATATTACTACCAAAACCACACAGTTTGAATGGTTGTTACATGTGGCCACCTCTATTGCTTCGTCCTTTATGACATAAAAAAAAATGGGCTGTGATGGGATAAAATATCTTTTCCCACGAATGTTGTTGCTTCCATAATTTTGTAGCTTTTGCCACGGTCTATTCTCGCCACGCTCACATATTACAGGGATCAATAATAATTATGCAATAATATATACATATCATACTTATATATAATTCAAGATAAAATTCCATCACACGTAGTACATTGTTTGAACAAACCACGTACTACATCAACTTGATAGGTATAGTACTTAAAAACGAACAAGTTTCCAACACACCGCATTGCTTGAACGAACCACTACATCGACACACGATACGCAATAAATCATAGTTTGATGAGGAAAGGATCAGCACTCCCATCACTTGATCGGCAATCCCATCGGGGCGATCCATCGGTTGTTCGCTCCATTTGAATTGTCACTCTTTCTGGATAGAATGAATGACATTTGTTTTAGCATCGAGTAAATTAAAATTATCAAAAGGGGGCAAAATGCGGCGGGCACTAAACCAAAGTTTCATTGCTCATCATAAAATTACTAGAATGACAAAGATATAATGAACTCAACTATAAACACTATGACAACTCAAACGAAAACATTCACAGCAGGTAGTAACAATCTATGAAACGATCTGAGATGAGTTAGACATGGAACCTAAAGGGCGTAAAGTAATTCACTAAAATATGATTAAGATCACCCCTTAAAAAGTAATACAATGTATTATGAAAAAAAGAAACTGGTTTTATAACAATAGAATAAAGAAAATCTAAAAATCTGATAGATAATTTCACCATGTTATGAATATGTCTAGGAATTGCTACAAATGAACTCTTTGTGGACCAAAAATAGTTGAAAAAAAATCAAGCATATCAAAAGCGGTTAACATTTATAGTTAGGAGCAAAAAAGTTCATTGAATAGTACCTGCTTAACGCTGATTGGAGCTATGGCAAATGTGTGGTCATTTTAAGGGGCCGATTTGCGAGTTCTTTACGCTTCGTTTCCTACTGAGAATGCATAGATTTGAAGAATAATCTTAAAGATTGAGACATTGCCATTTTTCGAAATTGCTATTGTTTGTTAAGAATAGTAACAATGTGGAACAGGACCTTGAATGTTGCATTCCTAAAATACTTCAACGAGATAGTGCCATTCGACATAATCTAATTCTTAAAACTCCTGCATTCTCTCGTGGTAGCTGTTTGTATGCCTTGGGTCAGTAGCACTTAAAGTGGAACGCCATCCCGTATAACGCTCTTTAGCTATGCCCCATATCGTTCTCCTTGAATCCAAGTTATCCTCAAGCTCCCAACTAGCCTATTATATAATTATAAACTAGGTCGGTTGTCATGTTAGATTATATATAATGAAAATTCATACACAAGCAAAGATACTTACCAATATATCGGATGCTATTGACTCTTTTACATTAGAATGGATATCTTTCCATGTTCTCACTCCAATGAGTGGCACCCTTTTCCTTGTAGAAAATACTATTTCGAAGTGAAAATGCGGGAGTTCTCACCTATAGCTCTTCCAAGTATGGAGAACTCGAACGATCAGATTTGGATTGCCCGTCTTGATTCTCTTGTAGAGTCCCTTCAAGCATTTCATGGTACCACGTCCTCTTTTCTTCCCATTTTCGAGCCTATTCCATTGAAACAAAATGTTATAATAGTTATTAAATGACGTAATGCATACGGGTCAGACATAAATAAAACACAAAAATTAATTCAAAATGAACACAAATTACTATTAGCTTGATCTGGTCTCCAACGCCGAGCATGAGAATGTGCCAGTCCGTGGTGTTAGGTTGCTCTCTTGACTAGAATTTATCGGTGGGCTAACATCCTTATACGAATCAGAGACAATTTTGTCACATGATGAGCAAGCATAATTTGAAGTCCGCAAAAAAGAATGGTCATTTGTATGACAACTATGGGGGGATATTACTGATGTCATCAAGTTTTCCTTCAACCCGCAACCATTCTCACAGTATGTCTTGATGGTGTCCTCCATGTATATATCTTGAAACTCTAAAAAAGAATGACTATAAGAGTCATGAATGCATTGCAAAATCCATCTTTATATATACATACTAGGGATTTATCATAACTCACCCATGGCTTGCTTGTATGCATATAATCTAGCCATCGTTTGTATGCATCCAATTCAAAATCCGGCATTTCTTCGTCTTCATCACTATCAAAGGAACCTCTAGTTTTTCTAATGGCAATACATGCATCTGGCTGGCTGGATTCTTATACAAAACTATAGTAATAACCCTCTCATCCTGGTTATTATCTACCATGTCTAATGCATCAACATCGTATTCGATTTCACATAGTGCCGCCGCCCCGGGATCATCAACACATCTCTTCTTGAAGTACATGTAGTCCCTAGACCCATACCCCAGTTTTGATTTCAATGTTGTTAAGTTACCAAGTGTGATTAGACTCTTCTCAACTCTAAATCCCTTAACTACATCTTGTCCCTCCTCACTCCCCAAGCAAATGACATACGCTGTCCAAATTTCTCCCGTTCTGCATATACGGCGATGACATTTTAATTAAAAAACACGAGCACAAAAGCATGTAATATAGGATATACGTAGAACTAGCAGATTTCCTCAAAAAAGAAAAATGTAGCACTAGCAGAGAATCGTCCGACCTGGTAATATAATAGCGTACATGTTGTTGGTCTCTTCCTAAGACGAAGGTCGAAAAGTTTCTAGTGGATTTTGGCTGTCGTCGCCTGCATCTTCGGCGCCCGACCTCTATGATGCTAATTGGGAAGAAGGTGACCCAAAGAGCGATGCCGACGCCCTAGGCATCGCGGTATCATGACCGATGCCGATGTAGGTGTGTGCGGCGTTATCGCCGCCGATTGGGTCCTCCTTGTCGCCTTGCTCGGCGTCGGCATCCTCTCGACGGAGTGGTGGAAGGCGAGAAGGAGGATGCTTTGGTGGTGGGGCGGTGGCGCTAGAACCCTAGCTAACGAATTCTAGATTGGTTTTGCGAGGGGATTAGGGAGGGATATGAAGAGTGTCATTATAAGCGTAAGCTAAAACGTCGGCTGATGGGGGCGCGATAGCTTAGCGCTTGCTAAAAAAATTTTGGGAGGTAAAAATGGCGCCACTTTCAAATTTAGGAAGTTTTGATATTTTTTTTTGGTGCCAAAGTTTGGGAAGGCCAGGGCCAATCTCTTTTCCATGAGTTTTTAAAAAATGTGTCCCACTGTAGTTAGGGCCACACTTGTTTATTTTTTTTTTTCCTAACATGTATATAATTCAAATACTATTGTGATTATTTGTTGATTTACTCAAGAAACAATATTAAAATACCAAAATCAAGGTAAAAAATCTAAAAATTGCATGGACACCTCCTTTTTGGTGTAGCATATTGACAAAAATATTTGAGTCGATTCTAAGAAAGTGTTGCTGCACATCTTCACAATGACCTACATCTCTCACACATGTTCGTATCACTTAGTGAGCGATACTCATGCTAGTTTGAGATGTGTAGTACCACTTTCTCAAAATCATCTCAAACTTTTTTTTTTTGGGGTGTCTATGGAACCAAACTATGGTGTTGTATGCATTTGTGCAATTTTTAGACCAAGTTTACCTATTATTGTGATTATTTGTTGATTTACTCAAGAAAAAATGTTAAAATACCAAAATCAAGGTAAAAAAATCTAAACATTTGCATGGACACCTCCTTTTGGTGTAGCATGTTGACAAAAAAATTTTGAGTCGATTCTAAAAAGTGTTGTTGCACATCCTCACAATGGCCCACATCTCTCTCACATGTTCTAGTCACTAGGTGAGAGATGCTCATGCTAGATTGAGATGTGTAGTACCACTTTCTCAAAATCATCTCAAACTTTTTTTGGAGTGTCTATAGAGCCAACCTATGATGTTGTGTGCATTTGTGCAATTTTTAGACCAAGTGTACCTATTATTGTGATTATTTGTTGATTTAGTCAAGAAAAAATGTTGAAAATACCAAAATCAAGGTAAAAAAAAATCTAAAATTTTTATGGACACCTCCTTTTGGTGTAGCATGTTGACATTAAAAATTTGAGATGATTCGACAAAGTGTTGCTGCACATCCTCGGAATGACCCACATCTCACGCACATGTCTCGTATCACTTAGTGAAAGATACTCATGCTAGTTTGAGATGTGTAGTACGACTTTCTCAAAATTATCTCAAACTTTTTTTGGGGTGTCTATGTAACCAAAGTATGGTGTTGTATGCATTTATGCAATTTTTAGACCAAGTTTACCTATTATTATGATTATTTATTGATTTACTCAAGAAAAAATGTTAAAATACCAAAATCAAGATAAAAAAATCTAAAAATTTGTATGGACACCTCCTTTTGGTGTAGCATGTTGACAAAAAAAAATTTGAGTCGATTTTAGGTAGTAATATGGTGCCACTTTCAAATTAGGGAAGTTTTATTTTTTTTATATATTTTTTTGGTGGCGAAGATCCGAATAGTCTCTTGAACTGCCAAAGATCGGATTGCGCTTTTTGCAAGCAATTCTGATTAGATAAGCAATACATCACTTTGAAACAAACCAAAACATCAGCCGCTATGAGACAAGGCAGATTAGATAAGCATTCGGAACAAAAGCCATATCCTAAGTTATGACACAAGACATAATTCTCATTACATAAGCATTATGGCTCCATTCTCGATTAGATAAGCATTATTGCTTTGCTATGACACAAGCCATAATTCGATTAGATACGATTTATTAGGTTCTTACATCCAACTTCAAGTGAGACTTAAGTTCCTACATCCGACACCATATCCTAAGTTCATACATGCATCACCGGAACCTAAAAGACTACATAACAACACCTTATTTACGGTACATTGAAAAAACCAAACAAAAGCCATCTAGGTGCTTCATAGCGATCTTTTCAGGATCCTTAGTTCTTCTCCTTCAATTTCTTCGAGTCCTCCTGCAGCTATCGCGATGACTTGGTCCTTCGCCTTCCAATCTTACCAATAAGATAGCATTCTTGAAGAACATGTCTTCTAGGTTGACTAGGCGAGCTTTTATTTCCACTGTTCTCTTGGACTTTCTCCTCAAACCGGTTCTACTGGATCATCCATCTTCTTCAAAGATCTGTGAACCCACTTTGTAAAGACTTTGTCCTCCAACTTGTTGTCCAAACTCCGAAGTTTCACCAAAAGTTGGCAACGCATCGGTCGAGGTCTCATTCACATGCTTCATCAACCTGTTCTCCATCATGTTCATCTTCAAACAAATGGCATTCTGAAATATGAAGGCAAATGATTCAGGTTCCATTTGAATGTAGTAAAGTTTCAATAATAAAGATGAGATAGGACAGCCCTAATCCCACCACGTCGTTAGTTGACGACCCTCGTCGACCGGCCGATGCATCATCTTCTCCGAGCATCCATTTTCTTCAACATTTCCTGCTATTGTGCTTGAATCTGAAATTTGAATGTACATAATTGTAGCATCAAATAAACCGATGTGCTACTGTGGTTGGGCGGCAAAGGTAGGTTAAGTAATCCCATTATTGTCTTGTTTTTTAAATGTCAATGGTTTCTCTAAGAGAATGTGGACAATATCATTTTCTATTTTAATCACTTCAATGCACAACACAACACAATATATTGCAGCATGGGAATAATACTAGTTTCAAATGCTTTATCCATGGAATACATAAACAAAACGCTAATAAAAAAAGTTTGCAAATTGCAATCATTTATTCTCTTTTTCAAGAACACAATAGTTGTTACTAACATGTTAATCAATGTTAACAGATTTAGTACAAAAACGAGCATGGAGGTCAACAAGATTGCCATGGAAGTTGGGGCATGATAAAAACAAGGACAAAGTACTATACAGGGACTACATGGTGCACCATAAAGCAAGAAATAATGTGACATGCCACGGGATCTTTATATGTGGAGGCATTACGTTTTATCACTTTGCGTGGTAATTCAAGATTTGTGACCTTTATGTCACTACCATGCATTTCAAAGAATCCCCTATCATTGAAAAATCAATTCACAAATGTGATACTAAATTGCCCGACGAGGAAATCATTGGCTGGGGATTGACCGACGAGGAAATTAATAATATAGAAAACAATCTAATGAAAGTACTAAGCCAAATGATAGATGACCAAAGCATTCTTTGAAGAACAAACCCTAATCCAATCACCAGGTTAAATCGAAACAATGAACAAACCCCAATCCAATCACCGAGGTTGAATCAAAACAATGAACAAACCCCAATCCAATCACCGGGTTGAATCAAAATAATAAACAAACCCTAGTCTCACCTCGAGGAGGATGCGGGTGCGAGTCGGGGGAACTTGGCCTTTGTGGACTTTGGCACCCCCGACCTTGACCGCCCGGGGAGAAACATGCTCGTCGTAGGGTCGCGGCCGCCGTCCTCGGCCATGACACGCGGTCGTGGCGGCGAGTCCGGATGAGATGAGGGATTAGATATCATGTGTCAAGGACACTTCGTTTACGCAATTTTTTTCCTTTTAATGTAATTATTTCTTGATTTACTCACAAATAAAGGTTAAAATACCCTAAAGTACCTAGAAAAATCTAAAAACTAGCAAGGACACTTCATTTTGGTTCTTAATGTTGTTAGAAAAAATTCAACTTTTTTGGGATATCTATGGAACCAAACTATGGTGTTGTGTGCATTTGTGTAATTTTTAGACCAAGTTTACCTATTATTGTGATTATTTGTTGATTTAGTCAAGAAAAAATGTTAAAATACCAAAATCAAGGTAAAAAAATCTAAAAATTTGCATCGACGCCTCCTTTTGGTGTACCATGTTGACAAAAAAATTTGATCTAATTCAAAGAAAGTGGTGATGGACATCCTCACAATGGCCCACATCTCTCACACATGTTCTATTCATTAGGTGAGAGATGCTTATGCTAGTTTGAGATGTGTAGTACCACTTTCTCAAAATCATCTCATACTTTTTTTGGGGTGTCTATGGAAGCAAACTATGGTGTTGTAGTGCATTTTTGCAATTTTTAGACCAAGTTTACCTATTATTGTGATTATTGTTGATTTGTCGAATAAAAATGTCAAAATACCCAATGTAGCTTAAAAAATCTAAAAATTTGCAAGGACACCTCCTTTTGGTGTACCATGTTGACAAAAAATTTGATCTAATTCAGAGAAAGTGGTGATGGACATCCTCATAATGGCTCACATGTTGACAAAAAAATGTAAATTACAATGCCATGGCCACACACAAAAAGTGGCACAAAAAAAGAAAAAAATAGAGAAAGGAAAAACATAAATGTTAGAAAACCAAAAAACTGATCCAAATCAGGGCCTCATTTCACTTCTCCTTTCCCAGGCTCGACTCCTCCGATTACACCACCACCACCGCTACAACCGCCGCCACGCCTTCCTCCACCACGATGGGCCGCCGCCACCCTCGGGGGAAGAAGAATCCTGCCCGATTCGAACGCTCTAGCAACCCGAAGCGCGATAGGAAGACCGGGAGGTGGCTCCGTGACGGCGGCGACGAGGTAGCTCCACCGGTTGCCGCCAAGACCGGCACCTCCTCTTCCTAGGCTGGTCCTTCAAGGGGCCAAGCATCGGGCGGTGCTTTCGCCGCGGTGGCGCTTTATGGCGCGGCGGCATCCACATTCGGATGTCCCACCGGGGTTTGAGATGGTGGCTCGGCTCTCCATGGCTCCCCGCCGCTAGCGCCCACGCGATGGTGCTTCGTTACGCGGGGCCATCAACTTCGACCTCGCCGCCGCTTCGCCGACCTCGGTACACAACCCCCGTGAGGCTAGGTTTTCTTGGGTGGGGTTTTTAGTTCATTGTAGGGTTTTTTGGTGCTAGGCACCTTGCTTGTGTTTGATCATGCATGAACTCATAGTACGTAGAACCAATAGCAAGTTCTTTGTGATTAGTATAGTACAAATTTAATTGATTGAATTTACCGATTGCAATCCATTGATTAAATCTGCTAATTGCATTCCATTGAGTAATGTAAGTTGAATTGATTAAATCTGTTGATTGCAAGTTGAATTGATCCCAAGGCACATGCATTAATTTTTTTTCAATCTGCTCAATGGATGCAAGTGACACTCACGCTTAGCAACTTATATTGTAACATTTCTGGTATGTGTTTATTTCAAGGATTTGATCAAAAGTACTTATGGTATTTCTTCATAATCCATTATGCAAGTTGAATTGGTCCCAAGGCACATGCATTAATTTTTTTCATCGTTTCAATGGATGCAAGTGACACCGAGTTAGCAACTTATATTTGAACATTTACGGTATATGTTTATTTGAAGTATATGATCAAAAGGAGTTATGGTATGTCTTCATATTTCATTATGCAAGTTGAAATGGTCCCCAAACACATGCATTTATTTTTTTCCATATGTTGTTTGGATGCAAGTGATACTTGAGTTAGCAACTTATATTTGAACATTTACGGTATGTGTCTATTTCAAGTATATGATCAAAAGAACATATATTTGAACATTCGCCACTACATTTACCAAGTTTGCACTCTTAGTAATTTTGGGTATGTGTTTAACTGTTTATATATTTACTGCAGAGTTGCATTCACCGCACCTATGCCAAAACCGAGGTGCGTAAGCTAAAGGAAGACTTGTCGGTGAAGGTGGTCGAGCCGCACGAGGCGTCCCTGAAGAATGAAGAGATGTCCGACAGTGACCAAGCCGGAATTGTCCGACGTCAACACTAGAATCAATGTCCTCCTCCCGCAAGGTATAGACAACAAGAATGACAATCATTACGGTTGAAGGCAGATTTGCGGAGTTGAAGGCGTAGATTGAGGAGCTGAAGAGGAGGAGGAAGAAGAAGGAGAAAGTAGTATCTCCCTAGAACTTGGTGGACGAGGTGTCCAAGCCGGACTCTATCTATAAATATCTCTTGTTTGATTGTGCTTGTAAGTTAGCTTTTGCAATTATGTGACTTTCAGACTATTATATATATGAAGTTAGCTTTTGCAATTATCTGGTTTTATGTGACTTTCAGACTATTATATATATGAAGTTAGCTTTTGCAATTATGAATCTGTTTGCATGTCATCTTTTTTTTTGTTAATATCTAGTGGCACATAGCCCCCTTCCATGGCATAATTACACACTTTCTCTGAATCATCTCAAACCTTTTTGGGGTGTTCATGGAGCCAAACTATGATGTTATGTCCATTTGTGTAATTTTCAGAACAAGTTTACCTATTACCGTGATTATTTGTTGATTTACTCAAGAAAAATGTTAAAATACCAAAATAAAGCTAAAAAATCTAAAAACTTGCATGGACACATTCTTTTGGTGTACCATGTTGACAAAAAAAATTGAGTTGATTTAGAGAAAGTTTTGATGCACATCCTCTCAAAGGCACACATCTCTAACGCATTTCCTAGTCACGAGGTGACAGATGTTCAAGCTTGTGTGGGATGTATAGTTCCACTTTCTCTGAATCATCTCAAACTTTGTTGGGGTGTTCATGGAGCCAAACTATGATGTTATGTGCATTTGTGTAATTTTTAGAACAAGTTTACCTATTACTTGTGATTATTTGTTGATTTACTCAAGAAAAATGTTAAAATACCAAAATAAAGCTAAAAAATCTAAAAACTTGCATGGACACATTCTTTTTTTGTGTACCATGTTGACAAAAAAAATTAAGTTGATTCAAAGAAAAGTCGTGATGTGCATCCTCTCAAAGGCACACATCTCTATCGCATGTCTTAGTCACTAGGTGATAGATGTTGAAGCTTGTGTGGGATGTATAGTTCCACTTTCTATGAATCATATCAAACTTTTTTGGGGTGCTCATGGAGCCAAACTATGATTCTATGTGCATTTGTGTAATTTTGAAACAAGTTTACCTATTACTTGTGATTATTTGTTGATTTACTCAAGAAAAAAAATGTTAAAATATCAAAATAAAGCTAACAAAATTGCAAAATGCACTACAACACCATAGTTTTCTTCCATAGACACCCCAAAAAAAGTTTTGAGATGATTTCAAGAAAGTGGTACTACACATTACACACTACCATGGGCATCTCTCACCTAGTGACTAGAACATGTGTGAGAGATGTGGGCCATTGTGAGGATGTGCAAAAACACTTTCTTTGAATCGACTCAAATTTTTTTGTCAACACGCTTACACCAAAAGGAGGTGTCCCACCAAATTTTTAGATTTTTTTTTACCTTCATTAAGGTATTTTAAAAAAGGAAGGAAGCAAAAAAAAATGTAGGAATAAGAAAAAAATGGCACCTAGGATTCGAACCTAGCACCTCATCTTAAAAGTCTATAAAGTCTTACCACTATGCTAACCATGTGTTTTTACATTTGTAAGCGTGAACGATTTGATTTAACGAGTTATCTCGCAAACGACCTATAAATCCCCTCTAGAACCCACCTCGTTTACTCAGCCGCATCCGCATCTCATCCCCTCCCTCACTCATCCGCTTCCACCCGCCTCAAGAGGGGTCTTTCCGCCCGGCGACGCCTCCGCCCCATTACAAACCATGAATAAGGCGGGGTTGAAGAATCCCGCCCGATCGGCACGCGCGACCCTCCGGGAGCGCGACTCACATGGCAAGTTCTCCGGACCAGTGAAGGCGATGAAGGTCCGCAAGGGGAGCGCGTTGCGCGTCGTGGCCGGCCCCTCGACCTCGGCCGAGCTTCAAATCGGGGGCGCGGGCGGTCGACAAATCGTCTGGTCGGGGGTCACCGTACTGGCAGGCGTGGCGTTATCGCCCGGAGCATCGCACACTAGCTCGGCGGCGGTGGCGCATGGGCCCACTGCGTCCGGATGGGGCGCCGTCGCTGGGCCCGCTGCGTCGCCACACTCTCCGACTCCGACTCACTTTGGAGGACCACACCGACGAGGTGAGATTAGGGTTTTTCTTAGGTGGGGTGTTTTTTTGAAAATGCGGTCGCTTTTTTTTTCAATCACAATTCAACTCATGATATAACCATCTCCTAAAAGTAATTTGCAAACCATTTCTAACTTCCAGTACTGTGATATTTTTTTGATCAGTCAAGCTAAACAAAATAGGAAAAATAGCACGAATAGGCTTATTGTATAACCATGAGTCCAACCAAAATCTGGTAAGGTCACCTTTTCTACTAATAATATCTCTACCATGTAAGTAAATTTCTTTGATCTTTAGTAAATCAGCCCACATTGGTGAATCATTGAGTCTATGTTTGACTTCATGAATATTCTTATTTTTCATTTACTTATGTTTAATGATTGTCTGTAAACCCCTCCTCATGTAAAATTTCATGTAAACATGCAATACCGGATACAATAAGTCTATTCTTCATGAATGCGATCAGTGTACTATGGATCAACTTTCCCGCCACGCTCTAATCTTATTGTCAAAACCTTAGTAATTAGTTTGTACAAGCAATTCAACAAACAAATAGGCCTATGGAAATGCGGTAGCCGAATGACCCAAATTTTTCGATTGCAAGAACCAAATTTGTCTACTATCATGGTTGCATTGAGATCATATTGTTGAACCACCCTTGATGAATGACCCAATTGTTAAATCATCCCAAAACGGAATTTACCACTTTGCTTCTATGTCATACAATCACTTCTATTTTGCTTCATATATGCTTGTGGCACAACCAATTTGTGGCATCATGTTCAATCTTGGACAGGATGTGCATGTTATTAGCAAATACACCATGCCTGTCTCTTATGAATGTAGATATGCCTTGTAACCTCTTCATTTTTTAGATTAAAGAAACAATTTTCCATTAAAATAGGTGGACCTCCTTAGCTTCAATTTGAAATTTCAGTAATATTTCTCGCTATACAAGTGGAGTGACACAACTTAGAATGGTGGCATCATATCTGCCATAACCTTAGAATGTCAAAGCAATGATCTAGTCTTGACTCTGTGATACGAGTTCATCAAACTTTCTTACCTAATAACTTATTAAATGCATGTTTATTAAATTTAGCAAATTTCACAACAATCCCGATAATTGTGCTCCCTGTTAATGTGTTTATTGTCTATGTTAAGTCCTCGCTTCTCAATTGACTCTTGTCATGTTTATCCTTATCTGTTTTTTTACGTTTATGTTTAACCCAATGTGTCAAATGTAATCATGATTGAATCATACTTAGATGTCTTCTTTTTTTCTTGGATTTTTTTTGTTGATTAAAATGTGTAGACTTGTCTTTGCTACGAGAATCTCACGAAGATGGAGCGTGTCGAGGAAGAAGCTGAATTACACCGGCGAGAAGGTTATGCGGAATGGAGTTAAGATTGTGGAGATGGAAAAGGAGCCGCACGAAGGAACTTGTCATCTCACCGATGAAGGAGGAGCTCGAGGACCTCAAGAAGCGGGGAGTAGGACCCGGCAGGCCGATGGATGGACCTAGTAGTAGCCTTGTGAATGGAACTTGATGTATTTTGGATGGACCTTGGTTACAATCCGGTGGTAGCCCGATTGTAACCTCAACCGAATTAGTAGTCGAAAACTTGATGATGGCACCTGATGGTTGATGGTTGGTTGGTTGGTTGGTTGGTTGGTAATGTAAATATATATTAGTGACCTAGCTAAGAACTTGATGATGGCACTGGAACTCTAGTCTCATCTGGCATATATATATGCCTTGTATAGTAATCTATATGCGCTTAAGCTTATGAAGATTTCTTTCTTTGTTTATTTTTTCTTTGAATGTTTTGGATGTGATGAGCTATTGTGAATCAAGACTTTCTCATAATCAAGTTTTGTTCTCAAAATACGGCCAACTAAGAAATAGCAAAGATAGAAAGATAAAACTAAATAATAAGGTTCATTTTATGGTAAATAGGGATAACCAATTAAAAATAAGGTAAAATTAAAAATAATTGCGGTAACATAGGGATAATAACAAATTAAAAAATGAAAATCAAAATTTACTGGATCAGCAATTTTTCGGTCATCTCCCCATCTAATTCCCTTTCCCTCGTCTCCCTTTCCCTCATCTCCCCATCTCGCCCCACCATCCCCATCTCAAAAAAAACCCTCGGCGGCCGGCCGATGGCGGGCGGCGGCGACGACCTGAGCGTTTGTGCATCCGTGGCCAAGAAGACCCTACGACCGGTCGCGGCCGACAAGGGGAGCCGGGCAGCCTACGCCACGGCCAAGAAGAAGTCGACCCCCCCGGCACGAGGCCAAAGGGTCTTCCTCGACAAAGGCCGGGGAAGAAGAAGGTGAGATTTCGGACTTGCTTAGGGTTTTTCGATTAGTGATGATTAGTTGTTGAACCCGGACTTGCATTATCGATATATATGATTC
The DNA here is from genome assembly GCA_015847255.1 of Hyparrhenia diplandra. NCBI lineage: Eukaryota > Viridiplantae > Streptophyta > Magnoliopsida > Poales > Poaceae > Hyparrhenia > Hyparrhenia diplandra. The sequence goes on along the minus strand of JADLZK010009224.1, from coordinate 1,533,819 downwards.
CTACTTGATGGTTAGTTGATGAACCGGACTTGCATTACTCGATATATATGATTCCTAGTGATGATTACTTGCATTCTCGATATATAGATTCCTGGTGATGATTATTTGTTATGATTATTTGTTCCTATTTCATAAGTGTTTAGTGACCCCTCTATATGCAAAATAGAGCAACCTCCTAAATGTTTGTGAAATATGATCACCTTTTGAGTTATGGTGCATTACAAAGCATCCTCACTTTGTGGTGCTCAGGTTTATTTAATTTATGAATGAATAGGATGTTTCGAAAATAAAAATTCAGAAACTTATGTTACGGCTTGGTAACTAATTTTAACTATACTTTCAAAATATCAATAACTAGAAACCTGTAACCATTCCCCGAACTTTAATTTATGAATTTTAGTATTGTCATGTTGTCTTAATCGAATATTCAAACTGAGAAACGCATAAGATTTATCCACTTTGTGTCCTCCAATCATCTATTTACCATCACCAAGGAGACACAAGTGATATATATCTCGACTTTTAGCAAGTCATGCCACATAGGGGAATCGGATTGCAAAAATATTATGGTACTAATAGAATCGTCTTCAAATATCTAAAATTCACAAGAAACCTCGTAACCATTACCCCGAACTTTAATTTCTAAAGTTTGGTATTGTATGTTCACTAATATCCTATGTTCTATGCTAATAGAAAGTCTATGAAACATCAAGTGACGATGATTCTTCGAGTCCGATGGATCTCATCAAACCCGATGATGTCAAGTTCAGCGTAGAAGTCGCACGCATTGATCTCCGTGACTACATGACCTACATCAAGCGTAAGCTTGACAAGTATCTTGATGCTAGGATGAAGAGGCTGCGTGATAAAATTTGGGAGGAACTGGAGAGGTTTTCTAGAATGTAGTGATGAGAACCGAACAAGACCGACAACCGGAGATGACGAAGACGAAGCTGAAGATGGAGAGGAAGTCCGATCGATGGATCTGTTCCTAGTTTCAAAGATCGATCTTTTGATGTAATATATCATTGGCCGGTCCGTTAGTTGGTCGAGTTGTTTTCTTGGTTGTTAGTAGACTTTGTTTGAGTTCAGGTGGGGTTAACAGGCCCCCAACTCTTTTCGTTCCACTATCCGGGAACTAGGTCTTAGTTTGCTTTTTCGAACAATATATGTCCGGTGTCGTTACGTAGTATTTTAGGATCTTGAAAGTGGTTGGTGATGGATGTATGAACTTAAGTCTCATTTGGTGATGGATGTTAGAACCTAAATGCAAGATTGCTTATCTAATCTGCACTGGAGTATATGCAATAGATTGTGGTTTACGAGGATCTTGTGGAGTTTCAATAATCTCTTCCAACAAAATCGTGCTATATACAAAATTTGAAACAATGCTGGAATGGTTCAGCGAAGCTTCGTGGACGAGTCAAGTTTCGTGGCGAAGCAAAATGTCACCATAAAAACTAGTTTTTTCCTTATGCTTTTCCGATGTAATGCCTAATACTCGAATGAAAATGGAATCATCCATGTGGAAAAACTGTGCTATATAAAAGGTTGAATTTATATCCGACATGCATCGACATAATAAAACTTGTATTTACATAAGACTGAGGTAGAGTTGCAATATTTTACAAATAGTGTGACAAATCCAGATAGACCAAAAGCCATTAACGACATTAATTACATATAAATATAAAGTATACTTTCGATCGAAACTTACTATTGCCAAATGACACCGTGCTTGGTCTCAAGCACACGGCCAATCTCGTCTCGACAAGAATGCGTCGATGCGTGCATACTCCACCTACTCCCGGTCCAAAAACACGGCCGAGCCCAAATGGTGTGGTCGACGTTCGGGTTCTTCTCGGATCCGGCAACTACAGAACCACTTTCCCGATGTTCTCTAGTGAAGTCCATCGACCAATAGGAACTGCATCTCTAAATTCAGGACATTCAGCCGGGGCACAATCAGTTGAACATCTTGATCGTTGCTAACCCCGACTCTGCCGGTCTTTTCCGGAGGCGCTTGATGTCGTTTGAAATATGAGCCGCAACAAAAATGTGATCTTCATTAGAGAGAAATTCCTTCATGACGTCCGATAGTTTACACCTAGCCTGGTGAACCTGGAAAACAAGGCAAGGATTCGCCACACACAACTACAGCATAGCTATCTTGTACTTCTTCTTCTTCCCCACGTACCAGGGTCGGGCGATTTCACGCCACTTTGTGTCCAAGCCAACCAGCATTCGACGCATTCACCTAGGATTACCCCTGATCTTGTCGATGAAATCGGCGACCACCTGTTCATCACATGTAATCGTCATGTGGATAGGATCATAGCGCCGCTGAAGAACCGTACATCATGTTCCCACGTATCCGTGGGTAGCCGCCGATCCGAGCGGCGCGCACACGCCGGCGGGTTGAGCCATGAATCCTCCACACCGCTGCGTCCGGCATCGTCGGCGGCGGCACACTCCCAAGCACTCTCGATGAACCCGCCATCGTAGTTGTGCGGTCGATTGTGTTGTCTACTTGTGTTTGGGGTTATAGCGATGTAGGTTGTGCCATAGAGTGCTCTTATACATGGAACGCGATGTGAACATACAGTTAGATCGATGGGGAACCGGCGTGTGAAACCGCATCCATTAACCGGTATCGAAGAGAGACAACGATCGAGATACGTGCGGCACTACCAAAAACCGCTTCATTCCCGCGCTAATATGAAACCGCAAAGCCCAGAATATGAAACGCCGCAAAATATGAAGCGTTGTCATGTGAAGTCACCTTTGGAAGTTGCCGACCCTTCCTCGATGATAAGAGCACCCACCAAAAAACGTATTACCTTCGATTTTTCTCTAGCTTTAGAGAAGGCGATTGGTGTTTGAATTTGGTCGAGTTTTTGCCGCATCTCTGAATTCACAATAGGTTGCTTTGCTCGGCTGAAATATAAATGTTTTTCGATTGTTCAGTTTTCACTTACTTACAACAAAGGTCGGTATTGCAACAACCATGTGATGTAGAATATGAAAGAACTTCACCTTTGCGTTCAATACTTGTCAATTTATCGGGTAATTAGAATTGAGAAAATGACTCTTTGGAGCTCGGTTCAATACTCGTCTCAACTAGCCAAAGACCTAGAACTTGGTCCGCGACAGGTTGCCATCGCAGGACTCCTCGGAGAGGTGGTTGTCGAGCAAGCGGGCGATGCACGCCTTGGCGTTAATGGCGTCATATAGTACTTTGGCGCTGGAGTATATGCAATCGATCGTTGTTCACAGGATCTTGCGAAGTTTGAATAATTTGAAATTTCAATTTTAAAGTTTGAGAATTTTGAATAGAATTTTAGAATACTAAATGACTTCAACTAAAAAGTCATCAAAAACAAATAGGCAATAATAAAGAAGGTTTTTAGCAATTTTCTTTATTTTTATTTAAAAACCAAAATACAATAATAAAGAAGGTTTTTCGCAATTTTCTTTTTATTAAAAACCAAAAATACAATAATAAAGGCTAGCTTCGAATATAATTTAAAACAACACAAATAAATGGAAAGGGCCGGCAACAACAAATTGGAGGCCCACCTATAGGAAACAAAGTGTGGCGATAGACGTATTTAAGTGCAACCAAATAAAATTCGTTGCAATAGGTGTGTTACGGTTACAACCCGGTGTGGATCAGTATTACAACCACACGAAATGGTGGCAATACATACATGTTATTCCCTCTTGTGGCAACAAAGGATGCAATAGCCACCTATCTATTGCCACCGTGTACCAAACAAAATTGTAACCCAAATAAATAGTTGTGATATCGCCCTTCATAAGCAAATCGAACACTAATATGGTTGCCATAGTTTATTTTTATTGCAATAGACGACATGTTAATGCACCATCAAATTGTTGTTGCAATACTACCCACTTATTGCCACACAAATCCATAAAATGGGTGCAACAAAATCATCATTTTGCAACCGAAAAATAAATATCATAACACAATTTTTGTGTGGCAATATGGACACATATTACTAGCAACTTGGCGCGTGAGGCGTGTTGCCTCGTCCTCTTCCTCCACATCGGACCCGGTGGGCTGCGCAGCTTGGCGTGGCGGCTGCTGCGCCGTGGCGTACCAACCTCCGCTTCATCCATCTCCCCGGTCCCCGCCCGGATCCGGATATCATCCAGGGGGACTCGGGAGGAGTGGGCCGCCTGGCCTCCCTTGCCGCCGCGTCCCCGCTCGACGACGGGCTCCGCGGGCACCCTAATGACGGGGGCTCCCGGCGCTTCTTCGGGATGATTGGGGCGGCGCGGCGGTAGACCCCGACCTCCGGTCCGGGATCCGCCCACGAGCTCCAGCGGCGTGGTGTCGGGTTTCTGTAGACTCTTACATTCAAGATTGTGCATCGGCTATGGAAAAATATCATACAATCACTCAGCGATCGGCGAACCGGAGGCCGCGGGTGCGACCGCTGGATCGTCCCCCTCCGCTCCCGCCGGCACTACCCTGTGGCGCTGATACGCCGCCATGCAGGACTGCTGGCTCCCTCCTTGGTGTTCTCTCCTCTATTGACTGCTACAGATATACATGCCAACATTTCAGCATTCGGAGACTCAGGGACTTGACGAACATGGACTCAATAACTTACAAACGCTGCAGAATCAACAAGTTCTTCTTCATCATCGGACGTCACCACCGGACATCGACGGAGGTACTTCTTCTTGGCGGTCTTTGGTATGGCCGTCCAAACATTACCTTCCTCCCGACGAACTTGGGCCCGGATGATGGGTCCTCGAGTGGGCGCTTGCGTGTGCTCGCTCCTTAACAAGCTGCCTCACCCTCCCGGCATGCGATGGGGCTGCGGTGGCAGCAATAGCTTCTCTGCGGGCACACGGGCGGCGTCGGCCTCCTCTCGAGGCATTTGAAGTAGCGGCTCCGTGTCATGCCACGAATCTACAAGACAGCAGAACAGTTGCTCACATCTAACATACACCCATACAATAATGTCGAGCACATACATCAAAAATACATGTCCAGTTTTGATGAAGATACTCACTAGCGGCGGGTTTCCTAAGCTGAAGGTAGCCGCGCCACGCGCATCATGTGGCACCACGGCCATCGGCCGAGAATCTTTGCCACCCGATTTGGACCTCGGGTGACAAGTAGTCTCTCGACTCCACACAGTACCATCATCCAAACCGGTGTACTGGAATCCGGGGTGGTCCCTCCTCTTCGGCTATTTGCGCAGCAACACTCGATAAAGGTTTGGGCAATGTCGATGCCATCCACATTCAGCTCCTCAATCGGCGCCACCGGCTCCATCAACCTTGGTGCATGTCCTCAACCGGGGGCTCCTCGCTCGGCTTGGTGCCTCACCGGTACCAGTACTGGGATCGGCGGGCAGCAAGGGCGTCTCCGGTTGCGGTAGATAGAACCACCGCGTCATCCACCGGCTGACATTAGATGGCAGCGGGATGTTCGAACGGCCGACCGGCGGCTTGACCGATTTCACATACACCCTGCCAGCGATGCGGGAACCCTCCGAGCCCTTCAAGCTCACATAGAAGAAATACTTCCACATATTCAAGTTGGGGAGGATCCCCAGGAAGCACTCACGAGTGTAATGAAGATGGCGATGTCGAGGATCCCGTGCGGCGGCAACCGCGGCTGCAGCCCGTAGTAGGTGAGCAGCTCCAGCCCGAACGGATGCGCCGGCAGCCCAAACCCCCGGTGGAAGTAGCCTTCAAAGACTACCGCCTCGTGGTCCAGGGCATCGGTGCGGCTCCACCTCGGCACCCGGCATCCGACGGCGGCTTGCTCCGGTAGGATGCCGGCATCCACCAGCGCCCCACGAATCCTCCGTCGCCGATTGCGACTCCGCCCACTCCGGTCCATCTCGATGTGCGGATCATCAACCGCCAATGGTTGGGGAACCAGCGTCGCCCTAGCGGCGGCGGCAGCTCCACGTCCTCTAGCGGCGGCTCCTCCGCGTCCCCGAGTAGCGGCGGCAGCTCCACGTCCTCCAGCAACTCCACCACGCCCTCCGCGTCCTCTGCGTGCACGGTGGTCCATCTCGTCCCGATGGATTTCCCTACCGAGACCACCATGGCGACATGAAAAGTAACAACCTAATCCAAGACAAAATCGATCGCACAAGGCATCAAAATATCCCCATTGAGGATCAAACGATGCGGAATGGACCATCTGAACGATCCTTACCTCAACCTGTCGGGGTCGGATCGAGCCAAAGGCGAGATCTGGCGGTACTATGGTTAACCCTAGCTCACTTGCTCCGCCGCGGGCGAGAGAAGGAAGACGAGACCGTTTGGTGTGCGGGTAGGCCCGGAATGCGAACAAACGAGGAGGAGCCAGTGCCGTATTTATCATTTGGGTTGCGTCCCCTGGGCTGCTGCATGGGCAACCGTGCGTGTTGTGGGCCCACGTCTCCCCATTTTCGGGGTTGAGTGCACGTGGCGGCGGCGGCGTCGGTTGTCATCATTGCGCTTTCCCCAATGCGCGCGCATCCGTGCCACGCCGCGTGTCCCTTCCTTGTTCCACGGGCTGTTCGGTTCCCCACCAAATCTCCCATATTTGACCCGGATATGCTACGCTTCGATTCGGGACACGTGCACTGCAATCTTCCTTTCGAAGCCATCCATATCCAGGGAAAGTGCAGATATTCTGCTTGGCTACCCCTCGATTCTCAGGGCCGTCAGGTTTAACCTTCCCTTTCCAAGAAAGATCCAGGGTCCATGCCTCTCCACTCGGGGATATCTTCCCTGTTCAGAGATGGGGCACATGGAGGATTTCACGGAATATTCTTCTCGAGCAGATATAATGTGCTCGGGGACTCGACTACTGCTACCCAGGCTAGTCGATTTAGCGCCAGTTTGGTCTTCGATTACTCGGGGACTGCTAAATTTTCTTCTTTGACCCTAGCAGTACGTGATAACTCACCTACTACTAGGCTCAGGGACTAAGTGGGCACACTTCACCTGCTCGGTGAATCGTGCTCAATCTTCAAGACAAACATTTCCATTTTGAGTTTACTACACTCAACGTGGGGACACTTCGCCAGATGGAAAAAGATTTTTTTTTCATAAGAGCACCCAGCATCCAGCAGGCGGACTCATCAAGACTAGACTGATCGGAAGCAATAGGAATCAAGATGCAAACGTGAAGATGGCTGGTTGAGAGGTGTTCCCGGCTAGTCGGCGTCAGGCCAGCCTGGTCGATATCCTTACAAGACTGGTCGACAACACCTCCTGAATGTCTAGCAACGTTAAGACTTCTTCACCTACTGCACACAGCGTGCTCGGGGACTAGCTATGGGGGGATAAACCCCTATCCCCTCATGGCCCACCTTGGGCTGAGCCGTCCAGGCCAGCCCAGGACGCAAGACTGAAGCCCCTCGGCGTCCTCAAGTCGGTGGCCATCGGAGAACACGGTGTAAGCGTGGGCGTCAAGATAATTACCTTGTATAGCTCTATTGTAATTAATACAGACTTCCCAATTATAACCGATCAGGATAGATCTTATCGGCTTGGATCCGACCTGTAACCCTACTCCCTGGACTATATAAGGCGAGCAGAGACCCCCTCTAGAACTCACTTCATTATTCCACCAAGCAATACAAACTATAAGCAGGACATAGGTTTTACGCCCTCACGGTGGCCGAACCTGGGTAAAATCTCATGTGTTTTGCCCTTTTCATCTTGCTTAACATCCTGTTAGTCGTCTAGCGCACCTCTACCGATCACAATCTATGTTGGTATTTGATAAGCCTACAAAAATATTTATAGTTTGTATAATCCGCAAGCGAACGGATACCGGTGAGCACTTCACCCGGGAGAGGGTTTTAATATCGAATCCACAGGGAGAATGATGTGAAGATAACTGAGGCATATAACTAATCCCTGAGCAGCAATCAAGGACTTGAGAGGATAAAGAGGTAAGGAGATTCCTATGGTTGTCTAGTTCTTATCCTTGTAAGCGATGTTGATATTGTCTTAAGGGGACGTACTCAAAGGAAAACATGGATGAAACATGCAATCCTCCAAAGAACGAGGTCCCGCTTGGCCTATCCAACGGGATGTGGACTCCAAAGGAATCAATGGTACTGTCATTACCACGAACTACCACGCTCTGGAAGGTAGGGTGCATTCACAAGCAACCTCGGTCTAAGCACCATGCCTAAACCTAAGCTACCCCTCTAATCTATAGCGTCCTACAGATTAAAGTACTCAAATAAGAGTTGTGAACAATAAGAATAATAAGAACACAATTACTTACTCAAACAAGAAGTTGATCCACCATAGAAGTCTCAGGATCAGGCGCCACGAGGCCTTTGATCCTAGAGGTACAAGCGTAGAGGAGTCACCGACAGGTCCGATGCTTCCCCTTCTTCTCCTCCACCCACTCTTTAGCTCTCAAGACTAGATCCAGTCACTCTCTTGGGGTACTACAGATTTAATCTCTCAACTTGATGCTTTGCTCTTCAACTCACTCTAGGGCTTCTAGTTCTACATGGTATTCTAATCTAGATTGGAACTAGAGAGGAGAGGTCAGGCCTCAGCCTGTTGAGTATTGAGTTGAATAATGAATTACAACTGAATTAGGGTTTCACCCTGGGGTCAGGGGGTCTGCTTATATAGCCCTTGGCGATGAACGATGGCCCTTGGATCAAACCGACCTTGGCAATGGTGTAGATACAACCTTAATGTCGGTTACAAACCGACCTAAGAAGATGAGGCCGCATTGGGGTCCCACCTGGCGGTCGCGCAGATCTTCCTAGCGATCGCCCGGGATCCCGTTGCACAACCACTTCGGTTTCTCTGGTGTCTTCCGGTGTCTTCTAGAATGTTTTAGTCCACTTTTTGGATTGAGTTGCCTCACGGTCAAGTCTTGTCATCGTATGGGATGCAAACTCTTAGGTTTCTCAATTTGTTCTTATCTCGCTTTTATCGTTTAATCCCGAAAAGATATAAATCACCAAAGCTCGTGGAATTATGTCAGTAAAGCCCCTAGACTTATGTTGATATTCATTTTATGCCCTTATTTCATGTTAGTTGACTAGTAATATTATGCTATAACAGGTGTCAACAATCTACTAGCTTGGGTACACCCCGATTAGGCTATCGCCGATATCCCGTCGACAGATAGCCAATTGCTTGATGGCCTCACAAGGTGGATCCTCCTTTCCTACAACACTTTGATCAACTTGCTCTACTTGAGAGCCATTAGATTCATCAAATGTCACATCTATAGTGACTTCAACCCTACCGGTAGTTTTGTTGAAGACTGTTGGCATTTCTTAAAACAAACGAAAAGGGTTCATAAGCGCATGGAAATGCCATTGTAGCTTTCACCCTAAGTATTCAGGGTATCGTATTTCCTTGAGGGAAGGCATGGTGTAAATGTTTCTAATAGGAACATGGACAAGATAACATGATGATGCAATAGACCAAAGTTCATAATAGGGATAGAACTGGATAAGTAAGGATAACTTGACACACACATTCGAGCAATCTCAAGGATAAAGAAAACCCTAAACTGGAGCAAGGCATATCCTGAATAGCTATGTTAGAGAGCGGGTATACTACATGCTTGTACCATTAGAGATTCTAAGTTAAGATAGCCATGGTCACTTGTTGACTTACCGGGCACCGAGATAACACTTGGTGCATTAGCGTTGCCGGCCAATGCTCGCACCACCCGAGGCGTGGGGGATTACAAGGGACGGACCGGGTCTGTCACCACCGCCGCCTACCACCTTGTTCGTCCGATGAATGGGGCAACGGAAGGTAGCCTCTAGCCTAGACACCACGTCCAAGATATCGACTACTACTCTAGCATGTAACAAGGCTTACCCGTCCCCAGGGTCCTTCTACTAGAGCATCCACCACAAGGGCGGACGACGATCCCGCAACCCAACAACGACCAAGACTAACTTAAAGTAGAACTCAACATCTCAACTTGGATTTGGTCTAAACATGTATGTATAATACATTAAGCATAAAATTTTGTATGATAAGATCATAACATGAAAACTATATACTAGTTCATATGCTAAGATCATATCATAGGAACTATACTCTAATTCATAAGCATAGCTATATTGATAATAAGAACAAGAACAAGGCGAAGAACATGATATGAAGAACAATAAATTGATCATACCAAGTTTCTCCATAGTTGATCTTGATCTTCTATTACATCTTGCCAAGCTCCTAATACTAACCAAAAAGTAAGAGATACAAGTGGAGTAGGGAGAGAGCTCTTGTGTGGTGTGTGTGTAATGAAGGGGGAGAGCATCTCCTTTTATAGGTAGAGGAGAGGGGGCTCCATGGAAAATGTCTCTCCCCACTTGGAAGGTACAAAACTGACCTCCTACAGGCGGTTTGAATAAGATATTCACCAAAGCACCCATGGGACCGCCATTGTAACGTCGGTAGGAGGTCGCTTGCCAAATTTGGGCGTGAAGCGCCTCGGTGCCAACGGTCGGACCATTGCACCCGATCCCGGCGGGGGCTGCCCCCCCCGTTCGCGACGGCCTTTCACGGAGGTGGGCTCTTGGGCCAGTCTTGACCATTAATCATGGGGTGCTTTGGTCCGGTTCGTTCTCGAGTTGGGTTTTCTCTATTCCCCTTTGGTTGCGCATTTCTCAAATGTGTATTATTCTTTGCGCTTTGTTCTTTACTTCGTGCATTTCCACTTGTTTCTGGCGTTTGTCCTGCAAAACATGTTTTCTCGAGAAACTAGTGCAACGGGGTCATAGCATATGTATATGTGTCATAAGTATGCTTGTTTCTTCGGATTTGGATAAATATTGGCGGTATAAAGTGGTCGATAACGACCGCCAACAAGTCCCCCAAGCAACCTTTGCTCGTCCCAAGCAAATAGTTAAGTGCTTGGTTGTTGATCGAGAGTTGCTTCTATGACAATATAATTCACAAAGTACCATGCTTATAACAAAGTATTCTTCCATTGTTTAAATAAGCCGCACCTATATCCACCTTTTATTACTCAATGTATGTGGGGCTTATAACTTTCTCCAAATTCTTGGGTGGTTGCAAGTTAGAACGGTTGTCATAGACACACTAATCATTCATTCTTCGATAAACCTTCTATCTCGGGATTTTTTTAAACGCCTTTGAGAAAGTATGGGCTATCTTCTTTTTTTTTTTTTTGGAGAGGTGGGTTCTACTCACCCTTGGACTTGTGTCCATTATTTCCTCTCTTTCTTTTCTCTTTCTTCTTTTTTTTTTTTTTTTTTTTTTTGGAGATGTGGGCTCTACTCGCCCTTGGACACGTGTCCATTTTTTTTTTCATCTCTTTTTTTTTTTGACATAGCCCATATCTCTCTCTCTCTCTCTCTCTTTTTTTTTTTTGAAAATTAATTCCCGGATGTCGAGTTTCTCTTGGAACAATTTATAGTAGAGTCTCCTTGCACCATATCATATTCGGCAACAACTTAGAAAAGGGATCATGTATTTGCAAACCCACAATTTATCAAGTTTTTAGGATGAGACATTTTTAGCCAACAAACCTAAACATTGGGGAATACAAAGTTATAAACTAGGCACTAGTGAATTATAGACAGAGCAACTATTCATCATTTCAACATGGAGAAACTAGCATTCCATAACACATATGAGAGTGGAATAAATATTATTGTTATTATGTTTTCATCATATCTCATCATTTATAATGTAGGAAAGATAATTAAAAATGTGAGATACATGTTACCTTCTTGAGGTCCTCCCCAAGCTAGCTCAAAGCCCATTGAATCGGGGTTGTACCCCGTGCCTTCCGGCTTTTCCAAAGATGGTTATGATATGGTAGATCACGGGGGACTTACCATCCCTTGTGATTACCTCATTGAAAAAACATATGCGAGGAAGTAGCAATTGAGCAAGCTTGGGTTTTCAAGAATTTTTATTTTGAAGTTTTTATTATCACCAAGGGAGGACATTTAAACTTCACCATACTTTTTTTAAACTCAAGCAAGGCTAAGATAAATATGCAATGCAAGACTAGCCTTGTTTCATCTCCATCATAGAACATGAAAATATATATTTTTTTTATATGGAGATAAAAATGAGTAAAAAGAATTGGTGAGATATTACCTTTGCATACCTGAGTGTGTATGTACCAATCGTGTATGAGGAAGTGTTGAAACTTCAGTGGTAATAGCTTGACTGTCTAACTCAGGCGAGCCATAAGGCTTAGGTCATGGACCTTGGGCCTTAGTGGTGGCAAAAAGGTGTAAAGGAGGTGGCTCCTCCTTTCCCTTTTTTTTTTTTTTCTCCTTTTTTTCTTTTTTTTTTTATATATTTTTTTCAATCTCTTTTTTTTTTTTTTTGAGCAAGGGAAAGCTAACATCATCTTTTATTCCTCTCTTTTTTTGAACTCTTTTTTCGATTCTTTTTTCTCTCTCTTTGAATGATCCCTCTTTGTGCGTGGAACTTGGTGCAATCACCTTCCTCCCTCCCACACTTGGACTTTTTGTGAAAAAAGTCAAGTGTGCAAGGTCAGTGTCCTTTTGAGTGCGTTCCTTCACCCAAAAGCATCAAATTTTCTAGTCGATGTAGCTCCCATATTTTTTGAGCGTCGCATGCCCCTTTGTTCTTCTTAGTCTCCACCTGAAATGGTTAGCGACAAGAATACCCGAAGGTGCATACTAACCTGAAAACATGTCCTTGCTTTTATTTATAAAAGATTTTTTAGATACACCTATTATGAGCAATGGTTACTACATATGCATATTATCATGAACATGTTCAAATAGATCATTACTTTAACCAAACGCCTTCCCAAGCAATCGGTGCCAAAAAACTTGTTGGTGTTTCTTAACACAAACAGAAAAAGGGTTCATAAGCGCCGCGGAAATGCCATTGTAGCTTTCACCCTAAGTATTCAGGGTATCGTATTTCCACGAGGGGAAGGCATGGTGTAAATGTTTCTAATAGGAACATGGACAAGATAACATGATGATGCAATAGACCAAAGTTCATAACGAGGATAGAAACAGGATAAGTAAGGATGACTTGACACACACATTCGAGCAATCTCAAGGATAAAAAAAAAAAAAACCTAAACCGGAGCAAGGCATATCCTAAATAGCTATGTTAGAGAGAGCGGGTATACTACATGCTTGCACCATTAGAGATTCTAAAGTTAAGATAGCCATGGTCACTTTGTTGACTTACCGGGCACGGATAACATTTGGTCCATAAGCGTTGCCCGACCAATGCTCGCACCACCGAGGCGTGGGGGATTACAAGGGACGGACGGGGCTGTCACCACCCGCCTACCACCTCGTCCGTCCTCGATGAATGGGGCAACCGAAGGTAGCCTCTAGCCTAGACACCACGTCCCAAGATATCAACTACTACTCTAGCGTGTAACAAGGCTTACCCGTCCCCGGGGTCCTTCTACTAGAGCATCCACCACAAGGGCTTTACGACGGCGATCCCGCAACCCAACAACGACCAAGACTAACTTAAAGTAGAACTTAGCATCTCAACTTGGATTTGGTCTAAACATGTATGTATAATACATTAAGCATAAAGTTCTGTATGATAAGGTCATAACATGAAAACTATATACTAGTTCATATGCTAAGATCATATCATAGGAACTATACTCTAATTCATAAGCATAGCTATATTGATAATAAGAACAAGAACGAGGCGAAGAACATGATATGATGAACAATAAATTGATCATACCAAGTTTCTCCATAGTTGATCTTGATCTTCTATTACATCTTGCCAAGCTCCTAATACTAACCAAAAAGTAAAAGATACAAGTGGAGTAGGGAGAGAGCTCTTGTGTGGTGTGTGTCTAATGAAGGGGAGAGCATCTCCTTTTATAGGTAGAGGAGAGGGGGCTCCATGGAAAATGTCTCTCCCCACTTGGAAGGTACAAAACCGACCTCCTACAGGCGGTTTGGATAAGATATTCACCAAAGCACCCACGGGACCGCCATTGCAACATCGATAGGAGGCTCGTCGCCAAATTTGGGCGCAAACAGCCTCGGTGCCGATCCGGCGGACCATTGCACCCGATCCAGCCCGGGGGGCCGGCCCTGACCGCGACGGCCTTTCACGGGTGGGCTCTTGGGCCGATCTTCACCGTTAATCGTGGGGTGCTTTGAGTACAGTTCATTCCTGAGTTGGGTTTTCTCTATTCCCCTTTGGTTGCGCATTTACGAAACGTGTATTATGCTTTGCGCTTTGTTCTTTACTTCTTGCATTTCCACTTGTTTCCGGCGTTTGTCCTGCAAAACATGTTTTCTCGAGAAACAAGTGCAATGGGGTCATAAGCGTATGTATATGTGTCATAAGTATGCTTGTTTCTCGGATTTGGATAAAAATTGGCGGTATAAAATTGTCGATAACGACCGCCAACAAAAACCACGATAGGCATGCTCATTTGATCCATAACCAAGAAGAAAACCTTCATCAACTTTAGGAGCAAACTTAGAGGTTTGGGGGCTTCTTGTTAAGAATGAAACATTTGCACCCAAACACCCTAAAGTAAGATACCTTTTGGTTTGTTACCGATCAAGAGCTCATATGAAGTCTTCTTAAGTTTCTTGTGGAGGTAGAGACGGTTGATTGCATGGCAAGCGGTGTTGATTGCTTCACACCAAAAGATGTCTGACGTCTTGTATTCATCTAGCATCGACCTTGCCATGTCGATGAGTGTTCTATTCTTCATCTCTACTACTCCATTTTGTTGAAGGGTGTATGGAACCGAAAACTCATGTTTGATGCCCTCTTCATCAAGGAATTCTTCAACTTGAGTGTTCTTGAATTCGCTTCCATTGTCACTTCTTACTTTCTTGATTGGAAGGCCAAATTCTCTTTGTGCCCTTCCAATGAATGTCTTCACTTTCTCTTGTACCTGGCACTTATCAAAGACAAAGAATACCCAAGTGAAGCGAGAATAATCATCAACAATAACAAGTCCATACTTATTACCCCCAATGCTATGGTAGGCAACCGGTCCAAAGAGATCCATATGTATCAACTCCAATGGTTGAGTAGTGGTCCGCGATGCTCTTTGGTGGGTGAGGTACACCTACTTGTTTTCCGGCTTGGCAAGCACTACAAATCCTATCTTTGTCAAAATCAATGTTTGTTAGTCCAATGATGTGGTTGTCCTTTTGTAGTTTGGCCAAGTTCCTCATCCCAACATGAGCTAGTCGGCAGTGCCTAGTCCTACTTTTGTTGAAATCAACTATGTAGAGCTTGTTCTTGAGTTTGCCCGTGAAGACAATAGAGGAATCCTCCCTACTTATGACTTCCACACCAACATCCGTAAAGAGACAATTGTAGTCTTTCCCACAAAGTTGTGAAACTAACAACAAATTGTATCCTAATGAATCAACATGTAAGACATCGAATATAGTATGTTCGGTAGTAATAGCAACTTTACCAAGACCAATCACACCCCCTTGGAGTCATCTCCAAACCTTATGTTGCCATTTGCATCGGTCTTTGGGGAATATGATGAAAACATACTCCTTTCTCCGGTCATATGATTTGTACATCCACTATCAAGCACCCAACTTGATCCACTGGAGGAGTATGCCTACAAAACAGTTTAATTCACCGGTTTAGGCCCCCCAAGCTCCTTGGGACCTTTCATGTTAGTCACAAGAATTTTGGGAACCCAAATGGAAGTATGCAAATATATATTTCTGTCTTTGCCAACATATTTAGCAAAAACCTCCCCCTTGCTGTTGTTCTTTAACACAAAGCAAGAACTCAAGCTTTGTCTTATTGATTGAGCCTTTGGGTGGTATGCATATCTATTTGGGTTGGCCCAAACTGTTTTCCTCTTTTTGCTTCTTCGAACTTTTTACTTTGCTGAACAACCTTCTTCTTGGGCTGTTTCTGGACAGAGGAGTGGTTGGTTGCCTTCCCATGATTTGGGGCAACGGCACTGCCGCATGGCTATGCTGCTCGGGGCTAGCGCGGTGCGGCGGCCTGTGCGTGCGAGGCATATCTTTATCAACCTTTCCTTTGCTCCAGAATTGAACACACTCATAGCCATTGATGATCTTTCTTCCATTTGTCTTGGCTCCTCTTGTGTGACCTAGCCCATCCTTGATTCTAGGATTTCTCCCATCAATGTATTGTGGCTTCTTTGGTTGAGCCACTTTGCCACTTACTGTTTTCTTGGCATTTTGCTTTTCCTTGCCAACCAAAGAGTTGAGTCTAGCAATCTCCTTTTTCATTGCTTCCATATTGGCAAGGTTAGTGGCACAAGCATTCAAATCAATGTTAAAGAATTTACCACAACCTTGACTAGTGGAGGGAGTAGAGGTACCCTTTGTGGTAGAAAGATGTTAGTTGCTCTTACGAACAACACAACATTGCCCCTCAAGTTCCTTGGGCTTGTTTTGTAAGACACAATACTTTTCATTGAGGGTAATGATAGCTTTCTTAGTAAGAGCATGATCTCCTTGCTCCTTGGCAAGGTTCTTTTGCAATGAGACCACCTCACTTCTTTCAACTACAAGAGCTTCCTTATTATCAACGTAGAGTTTTTCAAGTCTAGTGAGTTCACTTTCTCTAGTTGCTAATTCGGCTTGGACACTCTCTAAATCCTCCATCATCTTAGTGATAAACATTTTGGTCTTTGGATCTAGGTTCTTTGTCAATGTCACATATTCCTCATCACTAGACCCATCATCACTAGAGCTATCACTAAGATCACTAGACTCATCACTAAGAGTTGGTGAGGCTTTAGTTTTAGGTTTTACCTTCTCACGCTTTGCCATAAGACAAATGTGAGGTGAGAATTCATCATCATCATCAGACATGTTGGAGAAGAGCTTTGGTGTAGAGGTTGATTCTTGCATAGCAAAGGTTGCAATCTTCACATCCTCCTCACTTGACTCTTTAGTTGAGTCCCACTCATGCCCAATATGTGCTTCTCCCATGGTCCTGCCTTTTCTTTTGTAATCTTGTCTCTTGTCATTGTTGTTGTTGTCCTTCTTGTACTCGTTGTTCTTGTTCTCATGTGGACAATCCGCAACAAAGTGTTCGGTGCTACCACAATTATAGCACATCCTCTTCTTCTTGTTTGGAAACCTCCTTTGCATGACCTTGTAGCCATTCCTCTTCAACCCCTTGTGGTATTTCTTGATGAATAGAGCCATGTCATCTATGTCCTTGCCACCTTCATCTTCATCATCACTTGAGGAAGAGGTTGAATCAATGTTTTCTTGTATTTTCTTCATTTCTTTGGCTTGATTTGAGGTTGATTGCTTGCTGCCCTTGTTCTTGTTGGAGGTGCTTGGCTTGCTTGTCGTGCTTGCTTTGAGAGCAACTTCCTTGATCTTGATGCCATCCAACTTGGCTTGCAACTCACCAAGTCTTTTCCTCTCATTTGCTTCTTCTCTTTGCATGTCAAATGTAAGTAACCTTCCAAGCACATCATTTGTAGTGAAGTGCTCAAACTTTTTCTTGTCTCTTATCAAGGTGACAACGGTCTCATTTCTAGGTGCATAAGCTTTGAGCATGAACTTCACCACCTTGTGATCATCAAGCTCCTCATCTCCAGATCCTCTAATCTTGCCAACTAGAACCATCAACCGGTCAAACATTTCTTGTGCACCTTCTCCTTCAACAATCACAAACCGATTGAGCTTCGCCTTCAACATTTCAATCTTTGCTTTCCTCACTTTGTCAACACCTTCATGTGTAATGTGCAAGGTGTCCCAAATTTGCTTGGCCACATCGACATTCATCACTCTATTATATTCATTGCCTTCTAGAGAGCTCAAGAGTATGCTTGTGGCTTGCCCATTGAGGTGAATCATGAGTAGCTCTTCATTTGTTGGTGCTTCGGGGTTCACCGGTGGTTGGAAGCCACTACACACAATTTCCCAAAGACCGGGGGTGAAGAGCAATAAGATAGGCTCTCATCAAATGCTTCCACTTGGCAAAGTTAGTCCCATCAAAACGGGGGTAACTTGCCGGGGCACGTTGATGAAAGACTTCTTATCACGGTTAGTCAAATAAGAAGAATAGTTAAAGGATATGGCCACAAATTTCTTGTTGTTGGAGCTGCCATTATCCTTCTTCTTCTCATTCTTCTTGGTCTTTGACATGTATGACTCATCATCATCATCATCTTGAGCTACTTGATAGCTCACTTGATTGGGCATCAAGTTCTACCACTTTCTTGTTTCTTTCTTCTCTTCTCTTGAGCCTTGCTTCTCTAATTCTCTTCTTTCATCTTTTCTTTGAATCTTCTCAATGAGCTTCAAACTTGCTACCTCTTCAAGATTCTTGGCCTTCTCTCGTTCGGCCCTCTTGGCTTCCTTGGCGGCTTTCTTCTCCTTTCTCTTTCTTCTTTCTTCGATACTTTCCGGATCGGTGACTTGGATGTCGGAAAGAGAGGAAGATGAAAACTCAACTGCTGATGCTATAGGCTTGGCGTGGATGGCGACCTTCTAGCCTTCGACCCCGGCTCCTCCTTGAGCGAACCTCCTCCGGTTTCCATACTTCACCACGGTGAAGGCGCTTTTACGAAGTAAACTAGTTCGATACCACTTGTAGGATCATTGGACGCCTAGAGGGGGGGTGAATAGGCCCGTTGAAAAAAATCAACTCGAAACACAATCGATTATACCCGGCGACGCCTTTGCTAGAGTACCTACTTGACTTGCCGCTCCAAGTTAACACTATAGCTCCTCACGAAGGCAGCTTTGCTGCTCCTGCAGTCAAAGTTAGCTCACAGTTCAAAATCTGTCCAATAAAATTTAGATCGAGTAAATTTCCTAGCTTTCTAGAAAGGTGTAGATTACAGATCGAGAGCTAAAATGAGTAGATCATGTGTCACAAAGTAGATCGGCCTCAAACCCTAAATCTCCTCAACAACAACAATATTTAAACAATATGAAGTAAAGCAAGCACACGGTGACATAGTGATTTATCCCGTGGTTCAGCTCGCCACAAAGGCTTGCCTAAGTCCACGTTGTTGAGGTTCCACAAAGGAATGAGCTCACCACAAAGGTTTACCTCTTTGCCTCGTTCTCAAGTCAAGAGAGTTAACTCTTGAGATGAGGGGTGATTGTATTAGATACAAGAGGGTGTTACAAACCTCCCAAGGCTGCCACACAAGTTAGCAAGCTCAAGGGCGACGCACTAGCCGGCTAGGAGCAAGCTCCAAGAGTAAAGAACCAAAACCGCCGGCCAAAATGCGAACCAAGTGCTTCTAAGACGATGAAGATCAGTGGAGCACCTCTCCAATCGAAGGTTGCTGCCTTTTCTCTCAAGAATCAATGGTGGAATCAATGGATTGGCTTGAGAGAGTGTGGAGCACCTGTGGAGGGAGAGGGAGTGAGCACTTGTCTGATTTCGGTCGAAATGAGCTGAGGAGGAAGAAAAGGTGACCGTTAGGGGTAGAATGGGAAAGGTATAAATACCTCCCAAAGCCAACGGTCAGATTATGAGCGGTAGTGCCGCACATAATCAAGCGGCACTGCCGCTTAGACTAAGTTAGCAAGAATTTAGAACTGGTTTGATCTCTGACTTAGTTTAGAGCTGGAGGTTATGTGGTGTAGAATTGAGCACTTGGTTGCATGCTTTGACACAGAAGTTATATTTCCTCTTAATAGTACGGCGTGTCCTATACTCAAATTCAAAACATAAAAGAAAATAAACCTCCTTTGCTTGATGTACCATCTATAAAAAAGAATTGGGGTACTCCTTCGTTAGGTTGCAACATCCTCCTTAATGTGTTTCCTGCTTGTCATCTTGATTAATCTCATTAGTCCTCTAGTTAGATTGTCATCAACGCTAAAACCCACATTAGAGGTTGATTGCACTTACAAAAATGCGCCTCCCTAGAAAGTGTACTTCTTCATACCACTCAACCTAGGGAGAAAAGACCGATCCGCGATGTAAACTGGGTCGAGCAACCAGCACCCAACCACTTCTCCTGACCAGAGGACCCCAGTTGCCAAAGTTGAGCCCAGCCTTGCCCGGCGTGCCAGCGCCCAGATCTTTGGCGGTTCGAGCCTAAACTTCGGTGAGCGGTACATTAAGTCTTGAGAGAGGAGGCGGTCTTGAGGGGCAGTCAGCTGGTTCGATGAGCGTGGGCCTTGAGAACATGGTCGGTTTGGTGGTAGTTTAGTGTTGACGGTCACTAGCGGCGTATTTTTAACGTCAACATTCTACCAATAAGGGGTGAAACTATACCTTACTACACACATATGCATTTATTATTGACATAATTCCACTTGTAGTGCGAAAATAATGTTTTTCGGGATTTATATAAAAACCAAGTGGAAAATGTACCAAAAGGCGCCATCACGGGAAAGCGCATTCTTGAAGGATATCAAGCCCAATGGAGAAACGGACCAAACACGTGAAATGGGCCGAGCCAACGCCCTACAACTTTTCGGGCCCGACCACGGCCCACACCCAAAAGCTCGGGCCCGAGCGGGGCCGGGACAGTGGTGCGCCGCACCTAAGGTGCGCCCGCACCCACTTTAGCGCCGATCCGGCCCAAACTTGGCGGCGGTTGCATTAAGTGTCGAAAACGACGGTGCTTGGGGTGGATCGGCCGATTCGGTGAACCTAGGCGCTGAGAGATGGTCGGTTTGGTGTAGTTTGCACTTACCCCCGTCTCTCACATGTATAAATAGGCCTCCACTCTCCCCCTCTCACATACACCTCACAAGAGCCACTCTCTCCCTCTCTATTCTTCTTCTTCCTCCTCCTAGTAGGATTAGAATGTGGAGCTAGGCAAAGCCACCAAGGAGGGCTTGGCTCCTTGGAAGATGGACTCGGTATAATCTATCTATGGTATTCTTCCAAAGCCTTGTCCCTTTATCTTATCTTGGTTGTGCATTAGAATTAGAGTCTTCATGTTATTTCTATGCCTTATGATTTATCTTATGATCTAACATGTTGTTCTCTTGACATGATCATGACATATGAACTAGTCTATAGTTTCCATGT
The DNA here is from genome assembly GCA_015847255.1 of Hyparrhenia diplandra. Lineage (NCBI taxonomy): Eukaryota > Viridiplantae > Streptophyta > Magnoliopsida > Poales > Poaceae > Hyparrhenia > Hyparrhenia diplandra. The sequence goes on along the minus strand of JADLZK010009224.1, from coordinate 1,512,834 downwards.
TGTGATATCGTCATATAGAACTTTATGCTTAAACAATTCATGCAATATAATTGAGTAGTGTCAGGATTGTCTTTGAGATGATGGTTCATTGTGTCCTTCGGGCTTGCTGGTGTCTGTTCGAATCCATCCGTAGGGTGGGGACCATGGGGATATGAGTAGTGTCCTTGTATGCGGGCGTGGTGTCCGGATACGGTATCCTTTCGAATATGACGACATGCTGTTGGTATTTGTTAAGCCTGAGAAATATTTATAACTTGTATAATCCGCAAGCGCCGCGGATCTGGGTGAGCACTTCACCGGGAGGAGGGTTTTAAATATCGTATCCACAAGGAGAATGGTGTGAGGGTAACGGAGCTAATAACTAAACCGGGAGGTATGACAAGAAGGGCCGGAGAGGATTAAGAGTTTAAGAAGATTTCTATGGTTGTCTAATTCCTATCCTTGTAAGCCATGTTGATATTGTCTTATGGGGAAATGATTTAATGGGATAGACATTTGCAAAGAATGTCAACCCCAAGCCAAGGATCTGCCAAAGCCTATCCGGCCGGGAGGTGGACTACAAAGAGTTAACGCAGCTATAAGTCACCTACGTTAGTTACCACCGTCCGGAAGGTAGGGTGCATCCACAAGTAACCTTGGTCTAAGCACCACGCCTAAACCTACAGCTACTCCTCTAATCTATAGGGTCCTACTGATTAAAGTACTCAAACAAGAGTTGCGAACCTAAGAACAATAAGAACAATTTACTTACTCAAATAAGAGGTCGATCCGCCATGAAGTCTTAGAACCAAGCTCCCATGGAACTTGATCACGGAGGTACAAGATGTAGAGGAGTCACCGACATGCCCTGCTTCCTCCAAAGAGCTCATGCCTTCACCCTAGCTCTAGATCTCTAGAATAGAACTAGCTCGGCTACTCTCGCGAGGGAGCCATTGATCTAGATCTCTCAACTTGACTCTTGCTCCTCAACTCAACTCTAGGGCTTCTAGTTCTACATGGTGTTCTAGTTCTAGTTCAAGTTCTAGAACTAGAGAGGAGAGGTTAGGGTCTCGGCCGTTGAATGGTGAGTTGAATGAATTCGAATGAATTAGGGTTTCACCACAGAGGCGGGGGTCTTGTTATATAGCCCCGGAGGATGCCACGACGGCCCTTGGATCAAAGCCGACCTTGATGGATGGACTAGATTACTCCTCATAGGCGGTAGTGAACCGACCTAGGTGGCGGAGGCCGACAATTGGGCCCCGAGGCGGCGGCGCTGGCTTTGGTCTCAGCATGCGGCTCCTTTGCAGTGGGCCCCCGGCCTCTTCGCATTGTCTCTGGTCTCTTACGGAATGTTCTAGTGTAGGTTCCATGTTGGGTTACGTCCGCGGACACGTCTTTATGTCGTAAGGCTTGCAAACTCTTGGGCATTTTCTTTTTAATCCACGAAAAATATATAAATCACCAAAACTCATGGAATTATGTTAGTCAAGCCCCTAAACTATGTTGATATTCATTTTAAGCCCTTATTTTAGTTTTAAAAATCTCTATATTTTATGCTATAAGAGATATCAACAATGCCACGGTCGTGAGGGTAGGCGGCGGGGGTCGTGGCGACCTGTCCATCCTTTGTAATCCCTCCCGTTAGTATGTTGTGTAGGAGTCTAAAGTGCCTTTCCATTGGGCGGTATGCACCGGAAGGTCTCCCATCCATCTCACTCTCAGCTCGACCTCCTACTCATGAGTGTTGCATGACTATCAACTGGTTCTATGCAATGACCATGACTAGAATCAGTATGCTCCACTTAGGACTTTCTTTTTATTCCTTATTTATCTTTATCCTTGAGTTTGGCTTGAGTGAGTGTGTCAAGTTATCCTTGTACCGTTCCCTAAATATCCTGTTATGAACATTGGTCCATTACACAGTCATGTTATCTTGTTCATGTCTCTATTAGATCCTTTTCCACCATGCCTTCCTTTGGGAAAATATAAATAACAATACCACAATATCTAAAGGTGAAATGCTACAATGATAGATCCGTGCGCTTTTTGGATGAATATCTATTTTGGCAAGGTCTATCACCGTTGATGTTCCTAGTCCATCACCGGCATGGTGGTTTCACTTAGGAATGTCAACGGCACATTCTGGCGCCGTTATTAGAGATGGGTTCTAAACCTTTGTTTCTAGTGATTGCGCTAAGAAATGTCAACAAGCATTTTCTCGCACCGTTGCCGGGGAAGGCATGGTTTTTCTAAGGAATCTATTAGAACATGTTCATCATGATAATATGCATGTGTAGTGACCTTTGTTTATAACAGGTTTATCTAAAAACAAAAAAAAATCTTATAAATAAAAAAGCAAGGACATGTTATCAAGTTAGTATGCACCTTCGGGTATTCTTGTCACTAACCATTTCAGGTGGAGGCTAAGAAGAACAAAGGGGCACACGACGCTTGAAAACATGGGGGCTACATCAACAAGAAAACTTTGATGCTCTTGGGCGGAGGAACACACTCAAAAGGAGACCCAGACCATGCATACTTGACATTTTCACGAAAGTCCAAGTGTGAGAGGGAGGGCGGTGATAATATCAAGTTCCATGTACAAGGGGATCATAAAAAAAAAAGAAGTGAAAAAAAAAAAAAAAAAAAAAAAGAAGAGAGATGAATAAGAGATTAGCCTCTCCTTGCTATAAAAAAAAAAAAAGGAGAAAAAAAGGGGGTAAAGGAAAGGAGGAACAACCTCCTTTACACCTTTGTGACCACTAAGGCCCAAGGTCCATATACACTACCTGTATGTATCACCTAAGCCTAGTGGCCCACCCGATGAATCATCAAGCTACCACCGCGGAAGTTTTAACATCTTTCCGTCATGCGGTGGTTGGTACACACACACACTCAGTGCACGCAGGTAATACACCAATTCTTTTTACTTATGCTTATCGGGAGGAACATCCTCCTTTACACCTTTGTGACCACTAAGGTCCAAGGTCCATATACACTACCTGTATGTATCACCTAAGCCTAGTGGCCCACCTGAGATGGATCATCAAGCTACCACCGCGGAAGTTTTAACATCTTGCCTTCATGCACCGTTGGTACACACACACACTCAGGTACGCAAAGGTAATACACCAATTCTTTTTACTCATACTTATCTCCATATAAAAAAAATTCATGTTTTCTTTGTTTATGAAATATGATGCTGGGTTTTGGATGCGTTTGCATGTCGCTCATGCGATACATCCATAGGTCTTTTAAATCAAGCATGGTGCTTGGGTTAAAATTGACCTCCTTTAATCAAATATCGACAAGGTGTTGAAATTTGATTAATGAACCCCAGAAGATGTCATAAACATTTGAGTTATTTCGTGATGGAGATAAAGCAAGGCTAGACTTATATTGCATCTTTATTTTAGCCTTGTTTGAGTATGAAAAGTTTGGTGAAAGCTTTTATGTCCTCCTTGATAATAAAATCTTCAAATAAAAATAAAAAAATTTAAAAAACCAAGCTGCTCTTTTGCTCCTTCACGCATATGTTTCAAATTTTGGTAATCACGAAGGATGGTAAATCCATTAAAATTGAATCTACCATATACTAACCCACGCTAAAAAGTAAAAAAGCGGGGGTAAGACCCCGTCGATGGGCATTGAGCTAGCTTGGGGAGGACCATCACAAGGTAATGAGAAACCCACACTCTCACCCTTTGTCCATTACCTTGCCAAAAAAAAAAACTATATTCATTTTGTTCTCCTTTCAATATCTTCATCTCCATTGGATGAATCTTGTTTTTTCAATTCATGCTTCCTTTTTCTATGTTGGCATGTTTTGGTTTGAAAGTTTTGGTTATTCAATAATCATACTTCCATAGGCGTTTTGAATTAAGCATGGTGCTTAGGTCAAAAAGTCTACCCCTAATCGAATTAGACATGGAGTCGAGTTTGATTATTGAATGAGAGGAGTGCTAGTATAGAATTTGGTCGACCATATGGACTAACCCCTGCGAGGAATCTATCAACTTCAAGGGTAAGTCCAAGAGACAACAATGGAGATCGAAGTTGTTTGATGAACCAAAAAATAATAATAATAAAATAAAAATAAATAAACCTTTCAAACCCCTCGAAGTATGGTTGTCCCGTTCTCCCAAGATCATTACAAGACAAGCTTGTGGGGAGTTCCTAGCACGCTCAAAGAAACCACGAACCAAGAATCAGGCTAGGGCGTGCAAACTAGCAACATTCCCAACCGGTAAGTCAAAAAGCTAGCTTGGGGAGGACTCAGACAAAGGTAACTCGTATCTCACATTCCATTCGGTTATTTTCTTATCTTATAAGAATGATGAGATATGAGAGATTAAAAAAAAAAAAAAGGGAAGAAGAGAAAGAGAGAGAGAGATTTATTCCCTCCATATATATGTGTTGTAGAAATGTTTAGTTCTACCCCTGTTGAAAATGATGAATAGTTGCTTTCGTCTTATGATTTATACATTGCCTAGTTTATAACTTAAATTTCTCTAAGATTTGAGTTTAGTGGCTAAGTTTTATTTTCACCTTGAAAAAGCCTGAATCATGTGGGTTGCACAAGCTTATCTGATCTAAGTAGTTGCGAGGTTATGATATGGTGACATGGACTTTGCTATGACATCATTCTTAGAGTGACCTGATATCCGAGTTTTATTTTTCAAAAATCAAAATTCAAAAGTTCCTCGATGATATGCATTTCCCACCAAAGCCATATGACATGATAATATGATCATTCATGAAAAACTTTAGTCATATCTTTGCTTGTTTTCATGGTGAGCCTATGTCAAATTGTTTGTAACCTATGTCGAGATTCTTTTCATATGCCCAAGATCAAGATTCACGTACACCCGAAATAAATTGCCAACTCTTACACGAGAGTTGCGCACAACATGCACCCTTCCATCCACCACAAATATACTCCATGCATTTGTACCATGACCTCACACAAAAATTCTTGTTCCAAAAGGAGAAGTATGGGCTATAAAAAAAAAAAAGAGAGAGAGAAAAAAAGATGGACAAATGTCCCAAATAAAAAAGACGAGGAAGTCGGTACTCGTCCACACAAAAAAAAAAAAAAAGGAATAAAGGTAGCCCATACCTCCTATGTTATTCCACCAAAAAGAGAGTCATGATACCTGAGTACAAAATACAAAAATTCCACACACTTGCACATCTTGATCTAGGTCTATGACTAGTTTCTCCATGTGGTTCGGTTTTTTGACACCGGCAACATGACATGACACAAGTATGCCAACCTTTTACCTACGAGCTCCACAAAAGCCTTATTTAGCTGGTAGGCAAAAAGAAAAGGAAAATCTAAGCCTTTGGTGAGGAACAACCACATACAAATTCTGAAAGTGATCGAGATCATTCGAGAACTATATTCTTTGCAAAAATACTTTAAAACCTCTGGATTGATAGTCTCTCAAAAAGTTTGAAAGATAAGCAAGTTCGTGATCTGTTCTATCTTGCAACCACCCAAGATTCGAAAACAGCTCAAAAGCCCCACAAACGACGAAAAGGTAATAAAGGGTGGGTAAGCATGCCATTTTATTCAAATTCTAGTAGAAAATTTTTGTTATAAACATGGCACATTTGAAACATAAACGGCATAGAAGCAACTCGATCAACAACCAAGTACTTATCTTTTAACAGGACGCCGCCAAAGGGTAAGCTTGGGGAGTTTGTTGGCGGTCACTAACGACGTATTTTTAACGTCAACATTCTACCAATAAGGGGTGAAACTATACCTTACTACACACATATGCATTTATTATTGACATAATTCCACTTGTAGTGCAGAAATAATGTTTTGCAGGATTTATATAAAAACCAAGTGGAAAATGTACCAAAAGGCGCCATCTGGGAAAGCGCATTCTTGAAGGATATCAAGCCCAATGGAGAAACGGACCAAACACGCAGAAATGGGCCGAGCCAACGCCGCCCTACAACTTTTCAGGCCCGACACAGCCCACCTGCCAAAGCTCAGGCCTAGCGGGGCCCAGAAGGTGCGCCCGCACCCAATTTGGCGCCGATCCGGCCCAAACTTGGCGAGGCGGTGCATTAAGTGTCGAAACCGATGGTGCGGGGGTGGATCGGCCGATTCAGTGAACCTAGACGCCTGAGAGATGGTTGGTTTGGTGTAGTTTTGCACTTAGCCCCCTCTCTCACTTGTATAAATAGGCCTCCACTCTCCCCCTCTCACATACACCTCACAAGAGCCACTCTCTCCCTCTCTATTCTTCTTCTTCCTCCTCCTAGTAGGATTAGAATGTGGAGCTAGGCAAAGCCACCAAGGAGGGCTTGGCTCCTTGGAAGATGGACTCCCGGTATAATCTATCTATGGTATTCTTCCAAAGCCTTGTCCCTTTATCTTATCTTGGTTGTGCATTAGAATTAGAGTCTTCATGTTATTTCTATGCCTTATGATTTATCTTATGATCTAACATGTTGTTCTCTTGACATGATCATGACATATGAACTAGTCTATAGTTTCCATGTTGTGATATCGTCATATAGAACTTTATGCTTAAACCATTCATGCAATATAATTGAGTCGTGTCAGGATTGTGCTGAGATGACGGTTCGTTGTGTCCTTCGGGCTTGCTCGTGTCCTCTTCCGTCCATCCGTTGGGTGGGGACCATGGGGCATATGAGTAGTGTCCTTGTATGCGGGCGTGGTGTCCGGATACCAGGTATCCTTCAAATATGACGGCATGCCACGGTCGTGAGGGTAGGCGGCGGGGTCGTGGATGACCTGCCCCGTCCTTTGTAATCCCTCCCCATTCGTATGTTGTGTAGGAGTCTAAAGTGCCTTTTCATTGGGCGGTATGCACCGGGAAGGTCTCCCTGTCCATCTCACTCTCAGCTTTGACCTCCTACTCATGAGTGTTGCATGACTATCAACTGGTTCTATGCACAGCCATGACTAGAATCTGTATGCTCCACTTAGGACTTTCTTTATTCCTTATTTATCTTTATCCTTGAGTTTGGCTTGAGTGAGTGTGTCAAGTTATCCTTGTATCATTCCCTAAATATCCCTGTTATGAACATTGGTCCATTACACAGTCATGTTATCTTGTTCATGTCTCTATTAGATCCTTTTCCACCATGCCTTCCTTTGGGAAAATATAAATAACAATACCCCTGAATATGTCCGGGTGAAATGCTACAATGATAGATCCGTGCGCTAGCGGATGAATATCTATTTTGGCAAGGTCTATCACCGTTGATGTTCCTAGTCCGATCACCCATATGGTGGTTTCACTTAGGAATGTATCAACGGCACATTTCTGGGCGCCCGTTATTAGAGATGGGTTCTAAACCTGTTTCTAGTGATTGCGCTAAGAAATGTCAACAAGCATTTCTAAGCGCCGCTTGCGAAGGCATTGGTTTTTTTTTCTAAGGAATCTATTAGAACATGTTCATCATGATAATATGCATGTGCGATGACCTTTGTTTATAACAGGTTTATCTAAAAAAAAAAAATCTTATAAATAAAAAAGCAAGGACATGTTATCAAGTTAGTATGCACCTTCCGGGTATTCTTGTCACTAACCATTTCAGGTGGAGGCTAAGAAGAACAAAGGGGCACACGGCGGCTTGAAAACACGAGGGCTACATCAACAAGAAAACTTTGAAGCTCTTGGGGCGGAGGAACACACTCAAAAAGGAGACCCCACGACCTTGCATACTTGACTTTTTCACGAAAAGTCCAAGTGTGAGAGGGATGACGTGATAATATCAAGTTCCACGTACAAAGGGGATCATAAAAAAAAAAGAGAAGTGAAAAATTAGAAAAAAAAAAAAAAGAAGAGAGATGAATAAGAGAAGTTTTAGAAAAAATTAGAAAAAAAAGGAAAGGAGGAACATCCTCCTTTACACCTTTAGACCACTAAGGCCCAAGGTCCATATACACTACCCAGTATGTATCACCTAAGCCTAGTGGCCCACCCGAGATGGATCATCAAGCTACCACCGCGGAAGTTTTAACATCTTGCCTTCATGCGCGGTTGGTACACACACACACACCGCACGCAAAGGTAATACACCAATTCTTTTTACTCATACTTATCGGGGAGGAACATCCTCCTTTGCACCTTTGTGACCACTAAGGCCTAAGGTCCATATACACTACCTGTATGTATCACCTAAGCCTAGTGGCCTACCTGAGATGGATCATCAAGCTACCACCGCGAAAGTTTTAACATCTTGCCTTCATGAGCGGTTGGTACACACACACACTCAGGTACGCAAAGGTAATACACCAATTCTTTTTACTCATACTTATCTCCATATAAAAAAAATTCATGTTTTCTTTGTTTATGAAATATGATCTGGGTTTGGATGCGTTTGCATGTCGCTCATGCGATACATCCATAGGTCTTTTAAATCAAGCATGGTGCTTGGGTTAAAATTGACTTCCTTTAATCAAATATCGACAAGGTGTTGAAATTTGATTAATGAACCCAAAAGTCGATGTCATAAACATTTGAGTTATTTCTCGTGATGGAGATAAAGCAAGGCTAGACTTATATTGCATCTTTATTTTAGCCTTGTTTGAGTATGAAAAGTTTGGTGAAAGCTTTTATGTCCTCCCTTGATAATAAAATCTTCAAATAATTTTTTTTAAAAAAAAGTCAAGCTCTCTTTTGCTCCTTCCTGCATATTTTCAAATTTTGGTAATCATGAAGGATGGTAAATCCATTCGTGAATCTACCATATACTAAACCACGCAGGAAAAGTAAAAAGCACGGGGGTAAGACCTCGATCCGGTGGGCATTGAGCTAGCTTAGGGAGGACCATCACAAGGTAATGAGAAACCCACACTCTCACCCTTTGTCCATTACCTTGCAAAAAAAAAAGCCTATATTCATTTTGTTCACCTTTCAATATCTTCATCTCCATTGGATGAATCTTGTTTTCAATTCATGCTTCCTTTTTCTATGTTGGCATGTTTTGGTTTGGAAGTTTTGGTTATTCTAATAATCATACTTCCATAGGCGTTTGAATTAAGCATGGTGCTTAGGTCAAAAAAGTCTACCCTAATCAAATTAGACATGGAGTCGAGTTTGATTATTGAATCAGAGTCGCTAGTATAGAATTTGGTCGACCATATGGACTAACCCCTGTAGGAATCTATCAACTTCAAGAGGGTGAGTCCAAGAGACGCGACAATGGAGATCGAAGTTGTTTGATGAACCAAAAAATAATAATAATAAAATAAAAATAAATAAACCTTTCAAACCCCGAGTATGGTTGTCCCGTTCTCCCAAGATCATTACAAGACAAGCTTGGGGGAGTTCCCTAGCACGCTCAAAGAAACCACGAACCAAGAATCAGGCTAGGGCGTGTGCAAGCTAGCAACATTCCCAACCCAAGGTAAGTCAAAAGCTAGCTTGGGGGAGGACTCCGACAAAAGGTAACTCGTATCTCACATTCCATTCAGTTATTTTCTTATCTTATAAGAATGATGAGATATGAAAAAAAAAAAAAAAAAAAGTGGGGAAGAAGAGAAAGAGAGAGAGGAGATTTATTCCACTCCATATATATGTGTTGTCGAAATGTTTAGTTCTACCCATGTTGAAATGATGAATAGTTGCTCTGTCTTATGATTTATCTCGTGCCTAGTTTATAACATAAATTTCTCTAAGATTTGAGTTTAGTGGCTAAGTTTTATTTTCACCTTGAAAAGCCCGAATCATGTGGGTTGCACAAGCTTATCTGATCTAAGTAGTTGCGAAGTTATGAAACAGGTTGTTACGGTGGTCTCCCTATTAACCTAGACATAACCATTCTTATATCATGTGCATTTTGTGATTCTAACTATATTCATTTGTCCCGCCAAGACTACAAACATTAACATGCTCCATAGGAATATTATTTTATTCATTTCTATTTTCTTTATCCTTTTGAGGTATCTCCATGAGTGTGTGTCACACTATCTTGAAAACCAATATGTTTACCCCTGTGTGACAAGTTGGTCGCCATGTAAGTGTATTCTTGTATTTCGGATGTCATGCTAGCTTCTTACATACATGCCTTCCATTGGGACAATATAAATAACGATACCCTGAATACTTCGGGGTGAAATGCTACAATGATAGATCCGTGTGCTAGTAAATGAAAACCTATTATGGCATGGTCTATCGCCGTTGATGTCTCTAGTGTGATTACCGGCATGGTGGTTTCACTTTGGGATGTCGATTGGCACATTTACTGGGCGCCATTATTAGAGGTGGGTTTTTAAACCTGTTTCTAGTGATTGCGCTAAGAAATGCCAACAAGGCCGCACTCCCATCTGGGCATGGTGGTGCTGGATGTGAGCCGCCTTAACATATGATGCGATCCTTGCGGCCTTTGGGTCGTCAGCTTTGCGCTCCAAGAGGGTGGCTGTAGCGGCAAGATTAGCGCTCATGGTTCCATGCGTCCGAGGGCCACCGGCCTCATCGGGTTCATTGTCGATTAAGTCGAGCAAAATGGGTCACCCCTCTCGCGTTCGACCTTTTATGCGAGCCTCCAAGCGGCGAGGAGGCGCCGGGTTTCCCGAATTAAGGCCTCATTTTGCGGCGGCCTCACTGGATGAGGTTCCTCCTCTCCCTGTTAGCGTTTACTATTAGTTTTTGCGTCATGGGAGGGGTTTTGGCACTCACCATGAAGATCTAATTGTCGGGGTTAAAGGGGATGATAGCATAGGCTGGCGTCCGTGGTTCGTCGGCACCTGGATTCTCTGGTGTGGTGTCGACCCGGGGAGTCCGCCCGCGCACCTCTTCAGCGACGTCGGTGAGGGCGTCGTCGGGCAGCGGCGTGAGCAGGACCATGTTAACAGAGAGCTCTTACGTTAGAGCTTTTAACTCCACCGCGGCGTGGAAGCTTCAGAGAGGAGACCGTGGAGGCCGCCCCGGAACATAGTGGCGCCGTTGTTGAGGTCGAAGGGCATCATTACCGTTCCCATAATATGACTATATGAGTTTGAGAGATCCTCCAGGATAAGTCGTGAGGGATCATCGACCTGGCCGCTCCCCATCCGGAGAGCGGTTGGCTGGATTGTTCCGCTTTGCCGCATGATCGTATTCAAGGCCACGGAAATTGCCGTCCCGAGCATTGATTGCTGCAACATATGCGCCGCCGCCCGGCACGGGGGCTGATCCCAAGTTTTAAATCTCCGGCTATAGGCGCAGCCTATAGCCGGAGATAGCTTCTTGAGAGGACAACGCTAGGAGATTAAACTTTTAGCGCTAACCATTCGTGGGCCGCTAATAGATGCGTTTTGCCCGATATATCCGCTAATTGAACCTTCATTTAGCGGCATACCCGCAGCTATCTGGATGGGCCCAAAACAAAAGGAAGGCTTCTCGCTCCCACCGTAATCCTCAAGGCCTAAATATAGTGAATAGTGATATTTCTTTTGTATTTTTCATGAACTTTTAAGAAGCCGCTAAATGTCTTAGCCGCTAAATCTCCCCGCTATAGCTTTTTTTTAGCCGTTGCGAAGAACAAAAGCTAAGAGGCTTAGCCGGAGATTTTAAACTTGGGCCGATCCATTGCTCGTTGAGGTTTTTGATCATGGGAATAGGATCACCCAATACTCGGAGGTGGGTGACGCCTAGGTCGAGCCATCTGGAGCCCACGGCGGCAAGCTTCAGATTCGCAACAAAGACGAGAGGCCGAGAACTGGATGAGGATGACATGGCATCGCGCCCCGCGCGCGTCGCTGAGGTAGACGCCGGGCGTCGCGATCGCTCGCGGGGTTAGGCACCCCGAAGCAAAGGGTCCAAGATACTCGTTTTGCGCCATAGGAGGCTCATGGCGGCCGGGCGGAATTCGTGGATGTGGTTCGAGGTGCTCATCCCATCCTCCGACGCAGTATGGATTCCTCATCGGCGAGGTACCCATCGGGACGCCGTTGTTGCCTTGGGATGAGCGGTATTGTTGAAAACGAAGTTCGAGGCACCACTAGATCGGATCTATGTCGAGGTCGAAGATGCACCTCCGGCCTTCCACGCCGAAGGTGGTGATGATGTCATCGTCGGGCCGGGTCCGACGGTGTCGCCGGGTGGCGGGTCGGCGCCAACTATCGGCGCATTGTCAATGTAGTCCCCACCAAAGGTTGGACACGAAAAGACCCACCGCTGACCACCCCATCCTCCCAGCCGTGGTGGTGCTGATTCCGTCGGCGAAGGTCCTCCGTTGGACGCGGGGAGAGGTCGGGACAAAGATATCGCGCCGCCCGACGTGGTCGTGGACGGGGCAGTCCCGCGACCTCCCGAGGTGGAGAAAGCGCCTGGCCCCAAGAGTGGATCCGGTAGGAACCCGAAGATGTCATTTTCAAAGACCGACGCCGGGAGGTCGGTGCCGAGTAGGCATGGAGATCGGAGCCACGCTGCGGGCCGGAGATGCCGTAGGTAGCGTGCTTGGGAGAACCCGACGCCGATCTCTCTTGCTACCATTACGACGGAGTGATCCGGGCGGGTTCTGGGCTAATGGAACCAACACGCTCGACAACGTATCACGAAACCTCCTCATACCAGCGGCGTCGATGAAGTAGATCATGGTGCCGACTTGAAAGGCGCGTCGGGCGTGCGGCGAGGAAGCCGGAGTTGGCGAAGAAGGCCATCTAGATTGATGTAGATCGGCATGCACACCCCTATCCGGGCGCCGTTGGTGTTTCTTAGCTTAAAAGTAGCAAAGTCCGCAAGCGCACGGAAATACCGTTGTAGCACTTCATGAAGGAATATGGGATCGCTACGCCAGCTAGAAAACAAAACTTTTCAACCCATAAAACCAAAGAACTACTTGCTAGTTATAGATCACGGGATTACCACTAGACGCCAGGTGCGGCGGATTCGGCCGACCCTCGATGTAGATGTACGCTGTCGCAAAGTTGTGCGTGCAGCTTGCTCACGCCCGTCCCTCCACGCGCGGTTCGTCCTTGTGCTCCGCATGCAGCACCTCCGAGGTATCCCACACGTATAGGGAGGAAGCGAGCGCCCCGACCGCTAGGTCTCCCCGAGGAGCAAGAGGCGGGGCGTGGGCGGGCGGGCCGCCAAAGTGGCATGGCTTAACCTAGCCCCGCGCCCACCTCTCATATATATAGGCGTCCCCTAACAGGCCCGAGCCGGAGGCCCATTAGTAACCCTAAGCCTCGTCTAATTGGATCAGATCCTAATTAGGCCTCCTTCCCCTTAAGCGTGCGACCCTATGGGCTCACGCACACATAGACATGGCCCGAGTATTCCTACTTTCGACCAATAGCCGATAGCGGCCTCTAGCAAGACGATGTCAACTCCCATATGTACGCAATGATCATATCAGCACGAACCACCACAAACTCACATACATGTTATTCCCTTGCCACACGATATTTGGTCCACCTCGTGGGTTAACACTTAACCCAAGCATGGCCATGCATTTCTTGATCCAATCATTCGAAAGTGGTCCAGGTGATATCTCTCTCTCATGGGAGGGGCAATTCCATCTTGATTGTCTATGCCTCACAGCATGCTTCCTGACAAACCCGAAGACCACCTTTATAGCTACCCAATTACGGAGTAATGTTTGATGGTCCCTAAGTAGGCCGTTTCACATCTTGAGTACATATGACAATCTCAGGTCTAAGGACATAACGATATGATGTGTAAAGAGACAATAATAATAACATCTCATGTCGGGTCAATCCAAATTCATGTCATACATGTGCCCACACTATTAGTTTGACATCTCCATGTCTATGACTTGTGAAACATAGTCATCAACCAATATGTGTGCTGATCTAATATTCATGTGTGTCCTCACACGAATTCCGACCGTGGGACAATTACGTAATAAACATACAAGTAAAGAGTCTCACAAACAATTCACATAATTGCTAATCGATACAAGTTGTCTTTAATGGATATTCATGAACTCATAATATATCATGGATACAATGAAGGAATACAAATCATCTCTATGATTAGCTCTAGGGCATATTCCCAACACTTCACCTGGTGGTAAGCGAGTGGTATCGTATAATTCGCAAGGGACGGTTGCGCTTGAGGGGGCTTTCTCGCCCGTGGTCTACCCAAGGCAAGGTTATGTTCTATGAGTAGTGAGGTATCACTATGGGCTTAGATTTCCGTGGCGGGGATTTCGCATTGTTATCTCCTTACTTTGGAGCACCGCCCACGCCCAATACCGGGCAAAGTCCGGCAATTAGCTCTACGTCACACACCCGAACGAGGGGATTACAAGGGACGGACAAGGCTGTCACGACCCTACCGCCTACCCCCACGATCGTGGGATGCTCAAAAAAGGTAGGTGAACACTAGTCCAAACACCACGTTTGCACTATTGGTCACAGCTTCTTGATGTTGGCCAAGGTTCCCTCCAAAGAGTTCCTTCACCAAGAACTAACGCTCTTACGAGACAATCTACCGATCCCGCAAGATTATAACAACTTAAGATAATATGCTTGAAAAGACAATAAGCCGAAAAGATAATCACAAGCTTGCTCACCAAAATGTAAGAAGCTTGTAGAGGTATTAAAAAAGCGTCGCCCGGTCGACAAGTCCGCACTCCGACCTCCTAGGAACCGCATGACCACCGAGGGCACTCGACAACTCCGAGTAGAAGGAGCAAAGTTTCCTTCTAGCTTTTTCCCTCTCTCACACTCTAGAATTGGAAGAAGAAAAGAAGACTAATCTACTCTCTTGCTCAAGTGTGCTGAATTCTCCTTGTTGTGTGTCTTCGAGGAGAGGTAGAGGTCCTCCTTTTATAGCTTGAGTGTAGGGGGGTCTTTGGAAAATGTCCTCCACCCCCATTATGGCCAAACCGACCAAGAATAGGCAGTTTGGAGGTTCACCGCACTGCCAACATTAAGCTGGACCGATGTTCCTCGGAGTAAATGAACCGCCACGCACCGCCTTTCGGGCCCGTCCGATCAGGATCGGGGGGTGTGGTCACACCACGGTTGGCCCCAATCCGCCCCAAATTTGACGTGTCTTCCTTTTTCGTTGTCTTGGGCCTGGTGTCGGTGTGGAAAACCTGAGTTTGTGGCCCGACCGAGGTAAGTTGGCTTGGCTTGCCATTTGTCTCCTTTGGGCCTTTTTCTATTTATTGTTTTTATTCTTCTTTTCCTTGTATTTTGGCCCAAAATGCACATACACTTGAGTTGTACCTGCAAAGCCAAATATACACCAAAACTATGGAATTTGTTAATTTATAATCCCCGTCTCTAGGTTGTTTTGGTGTATGTTGACGGTATTTGTTTTGTAGTTGGTTCACACAACAAACTCCCCACACTTAGCCCTTTACTTACTCGTCCTCGAGTGAAGGCCGCGAGGACTAAAGTGGTTCAATCTCCAAGATGTAGACCTGCATACAAGTTATTCTAAGCCTCACCTGCTTTGTGAGCATTCAAAGTGGCTACCAAGTTATCTTAGAGCGATTGAGCAATGGAACGGCATGAATTCCTATCTCCTTGCTACTACTCATGTGCAAAGACTTGGTTGATTTTTTTTTTTTGAATTTTTGAAGATAAAGTAGCAATGCTCCATGGTTGATTCTCACATAGTCACTCATTTTTGTTTCCTTGCCAAAGCACTCTTCTCTTGCACTCATCCTATCTTTTTTGTAGGGTTTTGTGGATCTTCCGAGTGGAGTGATGCATACGCCTCTGTATGTATTGTCGGCTCAAGCTCGGATCATTGGAGGGAAGTGCCATACTCCTAGATCGAAATGTGCAAATGTGTGTGGAAATATTTGTGGTTTTTTTCGTGGTTACTCCTTGTCTCATGATCTCTTTTTCTTTTTGTATGCTTTTGGAGAAATACTGAGGCTACTTTTTCTTCTCTCTTTTTTTTTTGGATGAGTACTTGACTTCCTCGTCATTTATTCGGGACATTTGTCCATCTTTTCTTTTTCTCATACTTTTTTTTCGAGCCTTTGTATTCTCTTTTTTGCATGATACTTTTCTCGATAATAGGAGATGATCATGGTATAAAAATGGATGGAGTATTTATTTGGTGGATGGTAAGGGTGCATGTTGTGCGCAATTCTCGTGTGAGAATCGGCGTGTATATGTGGGTGTACGTGTTTTTCGATCTTGGGAGTATGAGACTCTCTCAACGCAGATCTCTGAGCCCGACAAAACTCAATACAGGAGGAAGTAGCTATAGTGGATATTCATGTCATTATTCAGGGCTTTGGTAGGAGTTTGTCTAAATCAAACCCGGGAGCATGCTTTATTTGAATTTTTGAAATAAAACCAAGTCTCATTGCATAAGAGAGCAAGTGTCAAGTCATTCTATCATATCTCAAAGCTCAATTGTTTAGATGAATGTTGACACCTGTTATAGCATAAAATTACTAGTCAATTAAACATGAATAAGGGCTTAAAATAAATATCAACATAAGTCTAGGGGTTTAAACTAACATAATTCCACGAGTTTTTGGTGATTTATATATTTTTTCGGGACTTAATGGATAAATGCAGAGAAATAATGGAGAAAGTTCCTAATAAACATCCCATATGATGACAAGACTTGGCGTGAAGTAACTCAACCCGAAAAGTGGACTAAAACATTCTAGAAAGTACCAGAGGACACCCGGAAGAACGGGATCTTTGCCGAGGTGGCATGCCACCACAGCGCCGCGAGTGCCAACTAGGCGGCCGCCCGGCCAGCTGGGCTCACATGTCGATCTCTCCTTTCTATGGCGGTTTACCACCCGACATTGAGGTTAATCTACACCGTTGCCAAGGTCGGTTTGATCCAAGGGCTATCGTTCATCGCCAAGGGCTATATAAGAAGACCCCCTGACCCCAGGGTGAAACCCTAATTCATTCTATCTCATTCTATTCATTATTCTCTTAGTTGTAGAGGTGTCCCAATGTAAGGATAACCTCTCTCTAAGGGATTAGTGAATTAGAGGAAGATTAGAAGAGGATTAGCTATGTAATTAGAAGTAGATTAGTCATGTGATTAGAGCTAGATTAGATCTAACATAGATCTAATCAAGAGTAAAGGAGAGTTGAACTATACTTTGGTTCCGAGATGTCTCTGAGTTTGGTATGTTCCATATCTTATCTTTGGAAGACTTATGATTCATATATTTATCTTCTCTATTTACTTCTATGATTTTCATATATTTTGGTTAAGTATAGTTGTTATATCATTGCATGGGATCTTCGCCGCATCGAGTGCTCTAGTTATAGACATAATTAGAGTAGTAATTTATAGTGTAGACATGGTGTCTAGACTAGAGGTTACCCGAGATTGCACCCAACCCCACGGATAGTTTGTGGTAGCCCGGTGGTGGTGACCACGATGGCGGCGTATTCCACCACGTTCGGGTTGGTGTTTGTAGGACCCGTGGTCGAGCTTCCTAGCCCCCTTCTCATCTCTTTCTCGTGGCTAGTGTTACGATGTCCCGAAGTGTTATGGTATGATTGCTATCATAGAACCTAAGTAATAGAGAAGAACCTAGGAACCTAAATCTCTCTCTTTGACCTCTTGTTTAGTTTAGATATTCTTTGACATCTTAGATAGGTTATTATTTTATGCTTTGTTATTTACTTGCCCTTTAACATTTACCCCCTCACTATAGTCTAGTGGTTTGCTAAGTTAGTAGATGCATGATTGTGACTTATTAGATTGTTTAGTCAAAGCTTCCATGTGGATCACGATACTCTAGAATACTCATCCTAGGGAAAAGCTACAATGGTAGGTGTTCGGGTGGCGCTTTTGAGAATCCTTCATATTCTTTTAGCACTTAACAAATGCCAACAAGCTTTTTTTAAGCCAAGTTCTTGGGGAAGCAATTGGCCTAAAGATTCTAGTAATGATCATGATGTCTCGCTAATTTAGTATATCACTAGTTTTAGTAGGATTACCATTGTTCTCGTTGAGTTGTGGAATAGGCGGGACAAAAGATGTCGATTGCGACCATCCCACAAGATTCCACAAGAAAAGGAAAACAAAAGATTGAAGAACCTGAGGTGCCCGATCATTCAAGATTCATCAACATTGGAACCCTCGCCATCTCAAAGGTATGTATTCATATTTATATTAATCTAACCATGTATAAATTGGAGAAGAAGTCGCCGTCACAAAAAGAATTCAATGCACATCTCAAGTGATGTACATAGAAGCTGCATATTGTGGTAAGTATGATTAAAAGGTGAGAAAGTCTTGCTCATGGACTATAAATTAATTGAGTAGTTAACATTTAATTTCTTACATTGCATTGCATGTCTACTTGATCAACTCATGCATTCACTCCACTTAGTTTATGTTTTTTACTTAGTAGATCCATTACATGTTTAGTTCCTTGCATCTATCCATGTTTGCATCTAAAAAAAGAAAAAAAAAATCCTCACTATGATCATGCTCTTTCATCTCTAGTTGGGGTAAATCTCTTTAGTGTTTTTCATGCTACCTTCGGTTGCTAAAGCATGTTTTGGATTGGAAGTGCTGGACACACTTCTAAAGGTTTTTTAAATTAAAAGCGTGGTGCTTAGGTTAAAATGCCTTCCTTAATTAAATTAGACATGGAGTCTAGTTTGGTTATTGAACTATGAATTACTTGCGTAGACATTGGTTATTTTGTTGGACTAACCCCTGCGAGAAAATTCTCAAATCCAATTCGGGTAAGTCAAGAGATGAACTCAGGTCGAGAGATGAAGCAAGGCATATGATGAACTCCAATCTTGTGCAAAAGACACGGCTCATTCATCATTAATGGAAGAACTGTAAGTATCAAATATCATTCAGCTCTCTTTTGCTACAAGTTACCTTTGCCTTGATCCACATGCTAGAGTGCAGCCACAAATAAAATAAGTTATAAGACATGATAAATAGAGTCTATGCTAAGAGTAAACAAAAGAACCACCTTTTCATTAGCATAGATGAGATTTTAACAACCCCCGCTTCAACCATGTTGTATATTCCCTCGGGTATGTGTCCATTAATATTTTTGCGAGGAAAGGCTTTTGTGCTATGTGTATTCGATAAAGAAGAGTATCATACAACACGATCTAGATGAAGCTCTCACTCAAAGAAAGTGGATGGACAAAAGCAACAGGGCCACAAGAACATCAAAGAGGCAGGTAAGTGAATATAAATTACATATTTGTATACAACTTCTATCTTATGTTCTAAAAGAAAAAAAAAAATAAATAATAATATCCGAGCACATGAAGGCTCTAAAAAACAACAACATGTTCCTAGGGCGAGGTTCCTTCGGGTATTCCTTGTCACTAACCTTGCGTAAATAAAGGATGAACAATGTCTAAGGACATGGTGATTGCAACACACGATTAGGGGCGATCCAAAGATTAACACTTGAAGTGCTTTGAGTAACGGAAGGCTCAAGCATGGGGAAGGAAGGTCGACTCCTCTAAAGATCATCTGACATTACTCTTCCACTACTCAAGCTCCCGTCACTCTGACATGCTGGTTTGCAATCCCTCTACTCACAATTACTTTATCTCCCTAAGTTTGAATGATTAATAGATGTCATGTATAAAAATCAAACTTAAAATAATAAAATTTTCCAACTAGAGAGAAAGTAATAGTGAGCATATAAAATTTATCCAATCAAAACTTCTTACTCGCATAAAAGCAACCTTAAGCTCCATGACGGTTCTACCCTTGTTTACAAATACTTGTATATTCCTTGGGTATATCTTGTCAACTAATATTACGGGAATAAAACCATGAGAGGAGCAAAAAGGTTCGAGCATAATTTAAAGAATAAGAAAGGAAGGACAATACAATAAAAGAGACAAGTGAGGAACAAGATACATAAGAGGCCAAATGAGGAAAGCTTGAAAGGGAAAAAAAGGGACCACCACAAGGTGTTACGCCATCACACTCCGATATTAAGGTAACATCTTAAGGTAAGTTGTCATTACTAAAGCTTTTCCTAAAGTATGGCTTGTTCATAAATAAAAATAAAAATTTGTTAGAGCAACACCTTTGCCTGATCCAACTTCATTAGCTCAACATGTTTTGTTAGTTGTTCCTACCACCATTCTCTTGATCTCTTAGTCCTCATCTTGTATGCGAAATATTGCTTACCTTGCTTTGGAAGAATCATAATCATGCTTTTGATGTTTAGATAAGAAAACCTTCCAAGAGTCAACGAGCTTGATTCGATCATCAAAAAGTTTTAACCACAAACAATCATGTTCAATCTTCTCGATCTTGTCACCCAAGTTAGGTTTAAAACAAAGTATAATAAATCAACTCTATCTTGTTTGTTTGTGCCTATGGTTAGAGAAGAATGAATGAAGTTTTTGGTTACGTTGGTGTTTTCCCACCAACAGAGCCCATGCACTTGATCTCTACCTTGACTTTGCAAGGGGACACACTTTGAGCAAAAGGTGGAGAAGCCTATCGAGTCTCTCCAAAATTCAAGAAGTGAATGTCTTACAAGCATGCACACTAAACAAGATGTCAGCTTACGCTTCACTCCAACTCATAAGACCCGAAAAAACATGGGTGGCGTTGTCCTTCACCATCTCCTTCATCATCTCGGGATGCACGGTTTGTCAAGATCGGATAATACGCTCAAGGAAACAACAAGGTAAGAAGTCTCGTTCGGAGGACTTAAAACACTGAACCCTTTGCCGAAAAGGTAAGATCGGTAGTTATCCATATTTATTTCCTTGCATTGCATAATCATTTTCCTTTAGCATATTTACTTTATAGCACTAGTATGGCATTAGAAAAGAAAAATAAATATTTGTTTGTTCCATATACATTGAAAAAAAAACTCTAAGCCCCATGTGAGTAATTTTGTGGTGTGTAACAACCCACAAGGATATTTGCTTTGTGGTGGCATAAAAATAAAATAAATATGCATGCATCGTCATCCTTATTTGCATAGAAAACCCCAAAAATATTTAATGCTTGCCGAAAGATTTCTAGACAGACAAAAGCAACGTGGTTAACCCCTAACGCTTAATCAAGTTCCACTAGTTTTGTTGTCTATTTGAGTTCAGCGAGGATCCCAAGGAAGAGAGACATGACATATATGGTGTCTAGCGTTAAAGAAGATCAATCGACCACCATCACTATCTACCTCTACTTCCAACCATCAAGAACATCGAAGACTATGTCAACATCCAAATTTTGGGGAGTGCAGCCCCCATGTATCCGAATAAGTATTTTTCTATCTTATTTAATATTAGCTAGATTTGTTTGCTTTATTAGAGAGAAATAAAAAGATGCATAACTAAGGAAATCAAATAAAAAGAGTCTATTTAGTCTTTATTAAAGAGTCTTAATTAGAGTGTAAGAATAAAATAAACTCTGAAGATAATCTCTAGCCTTGGAGAGGATGAATAGTTGCTCCGTCGTAATTCCTTTCAAGTACCTACCTTTCAAGCTTAATTTCTCTCGAGCTTTTAATGCAATTGATTTGACTTAAGATTTGCTCGATCCCGAAACCTTGTGGGTAGCAAATGCTTGCTCTAAAGTCTAGGTAATTGACGGATATGATATATGAGAGTCCGAGCTAATATTTATCTTACTCCTAGTGATACTAGATTTACGAGATTTATATTTTTGAAAATTGAAAATGTACATGATAAGTTCCTGTGTGACAAGAGTGTGAACCTCCTACCACAGCCATATATACATGCTATTTAGATTAGAAAAACCTTTTAAAAAATATATATAGGCTGCTTGCTTTGCATTGAGTTTGTTCAATCTTTGTCGACCCTTAGAAACTTGTCATGCTGATCATGTACACTCCACTCATTCCACTACATTCCATTCCACTCGACTCTATACACCCAATATATATACACCCATCCACTCATTCATTTGCTAGCCAATATCTTACAAAAGCTCCATCATTTATACCTCTCAAAAGTTATTGCAAAAAAGAGATCCAGGTTGTAGTTAAAAAAAAAAGGAAAAAAAAAAAAAAAGAAAAGAAGGGGAGATGAAAAATGGACAAAAAGTCCTACGGGCGAGTAGAGCCTACCTCCCTAAAAAGAGATGAAAAATGAACAAGTGTTCGAGGGCGAGTAGAGCCCACATCTCTAAAAATAAAGATGAAAAATAGACAAGTGTCCGAGGGTGAGTAGAACCCACATCTTTAAAGAGAGAAAATAAAAGACAAAAGTCTAGGGCCAGCAGAGTCCACCTCTCTAAAAAAATAAAGAAAGAAAAAAAAATATACAACCCAGGTTCTCTATAAAGTTTCTAAATTAAAAAGAGTGAAGATTCCTAAAAGGAGCAAAAGTAAGATTTCCCTCATCTATTCTATTCACTTCACTACATACTTTATTGTGTTCCATACCATATATATTCTATCCACCATACACATGCACCACTTGATCGGTGTGATTTGTATCTTTGGATCCATTGCTTGAATTTACAATATATGCTTAGTAAGTAAATAAATTATTTTCTCCTACCTATGAGCTCCACATATATAAGCCTTAGATATAGGGTGAGAGAGAAGAAGGCATAGTGTGCTATTGCCTTAGCTAAAAATACTACATATTATGAGAGAAAGGCAACACTACCTTATTGCCTTAGAGAGGATCCACAAATACCACAAATGAGAGATTAGAGAGAGTCATACTTGAAACTTTGAGTTTTTATTTGAAAACCGGCAAAAACTCGAGGAAGACCGAGTTGATCAAAAGAGTTTGAGATATAGTGTTCGACTTGATTGTTCTATCTTTCAATTGCCCAAGATCCTAAGAAAAAGTTATAAGCCCCAAAAGGTAAAAGGTAATTGAGTAAGTTGAAGTCCTCGAAAAGTTTATCTTTATTTGGAGAGAAATTTTGGTTTGAAAGCATGTGTACTTTTGAGGTGTGAAAGCGTTGTAGCAACTCCCGATCCATTGTTAAGTTTGGCTTTGCTAGGGACTAGCAAAGGGTAAGCTTGGGGGGAACTTGTTGACACTGTTATAGCATAAAATTACTAGTCAATTAAACATGAATAAGGGCTTAAAATAAATATCAACATAAGTCTAGGGGTTTAAACTAACATAATTCCACGAGTTTTGGTGATTTATATATTTTTCGGGGACTTAACGGATAAATGCAGAATAATGGAGAAAGTTCCGGAATAAACATCCCATATGATGACAAGACTTGGCGTGAAGTAACTCAACCCGAAAAGTGGACTAAAACATTCTAGAAAGTACCGGAGGACACCGGAAGGAACGGGATGCTTTGAGGTGGCATGCCACCCCGCGGCGGCCGCCAAATAACTAACCAGCCGGCCGCCCGGTTGGGCTCACATGTCGACCCTCTCCTTTCTATGGCGGTTTACCACCGACATTGAGATTGTATCTACACCGCTTGCCAAGGTCGGTTTGATCCAAGGGCTATCGTTCATCGCCAAGGGCTATATAAGAAGACCCACGACCCGGGTGAAACCCTAATTCATTCTATCTCATTCTATTCATTATTCTCTTAGTTGTAGAGGTGTCCCAAATGTAAGGATAACCTCTCTCTAAGGGATTAGTGAATTAGAGGAAG
This sequence comes from Hyparrhenia diplandra, assembly GCA_015847255.1. NCBI lineage: Eukaryota > Viridiplantae > Streptophyta > Magnoliopsida > Poales > Poaceae > Hyparrhenia > Hyparrhenia diplandra. The sequence continues at coordinate 1,489,342 of JADLZK010009224.1, read as the reverse complement.
ATTAGAAGAGGATTAGCTATGTAATTAGAAGTAGATTAGTCATGTGATTAGAGTTAGATTAGATCTAACATAGATCTAATCAAGAGTAAAGGAGAGTTGAACTATACTTTGGTTCCTCGGAGATGTCTATAGAGTTTGGTATGTTCCATATCTTATCTTTGGAAGACTTATGATTCATATATTTATCTTCTCTATTTACTTCTATGATTTTCATATATTTGGTTAAGTATAGTTGTTATATCATTGCATGGGATCTTTCGCTCACATCGAAAGTGCTCTAGTTATAGACATAATTAGAGTAGAAATTTATAGTGTAGACATGGTGTCTAGACTAGAGGTTACCTGAGATTGCACCCAACCCCACGGATAGTTTGTGGTAGCCCTGGTGGTGACAAAACGATGGCCGACGTATTCCACCACGTTCGGGTTGGTGTTTGTAGGACCGTAGTCGAGCTTCCTAGCCCCTTCTCATCTCTTTCTGTGGCTATTGTTCTGATGTCCCCCGAAGTGTTATGGTATGATTGCTATCATAGAACCTAAATAATAGAGAAGAACCTAGGAACCTAAATCTCTCTCTTTGACCTCTTGTTTAGTTTAGATATTCTTTGACATCTTAGATAGGTTATTATTTTATGCTTTGTTATTTACTTGCCCTTTAACATTTACCCCCTCACTATAGTCTAGTGGTTTGCTAAGTTAGTAGATGCATGATTGTGACTTATTAGATTGTTTAGTCAAAGCTTCCATGTGGATACGATACTCTAGAATACTCATCCTAGGGAAAAGCTACAATGGTAGGTGTTACGTAAACTGCGTAAATCCTTCATATTCTTTTAGCACTTAACAAATGCCAACAATGAACTTGGGGTCCCTAACAGGTAGTTGATCATCAAAGTATGGTTTTTGGCGAGGAATAAAGTGTATGCATGCCATGAATCAATTGGTAGACTAGAGATGGAGTTTTGCCAACTTTGGTTCAGGTTTAGCATCATGTTTAAACATTGGAGGAGGAGAAAGTATGTCACAAGTCAAAAATTTGAATTTATACATTGCGTACCTTGACTTTTGTGAGAGACGCAGCGCCTCCCACACTTGTTTTTGTACCTATTTTATTTCTTTTGCACAAGGACAAAAACAAGTGGAGACATACACAATATTCCAAAGACAAGCTTTATTGAAACTTTGATTTCTTTTTATTTAATTTGAAAATAGAAAATGAATTGTGTAAAAAGATAGATTAATTAAGAAAGCACAAATCAACATGAACTAGTGAGGGCAAAAAGGTAAAACAAAGATGAACATGTCCTCACAAGTTTTTTTTTTTTTTGTGTATCTTGATTATCATTTAACTATTTTCAAAGCATAAATCTATTCTATCAAGCTCTTGGTTAAGATCGGGCAATGGCTCAAAGAAAAGCTTGAGGCGTTGGACGTTTACCTTTTGAATCGCACTGCGTCATCTTGAATTGTGATCGCGCCATGTGGCGAAGTGTTGATGACGGTTGTACGGTCCTTTCCATTTGCTCCTCGGCTTTCCTTCGCCGAATAATTTCACCCAGGAGTTGAATAAGAGTACCTTATCGCCTCGTGGTGAATTCCTTTATCTTGATGCGCCGATCATGTCATCTTTTTATGCGCTCTTTGTAGAGCTTTGCACTGTGGTACGCCTTTTCTCGCCATTCTTCAAGTTCAGAGATTTGTCTCTGTCGGTTCTTTCCAGCGAGTTTGACGTCCATGTTCCACTTTTTGATGGCCCAGTGAGCCCGATGTTCCAATTCAACCGGTAAGTGGCAAGTTTTTTGCCATATACCGGTGATAGGTGACATGCCGATGGGGGGGCTTTGTATGCTTGTCCTGTATGCCCGAGAGAGCATCGAAGTGCCTTGTTCTTCCAGCCCTTCCCCATCTCGTTGACCATCTTCTAGAGTATGTTTTGATCTGTTTGTTTGAGGTTGCGGCTTGCCCGCTTGGTTTTGCGAATGATCAGCAAGCTATCACCACAAACTCTGTGCAGTACGGTTCATCCCAAAGGTGTCGTCTGCTCTCTACTTGCAGCTTACGCTTATCCTCTCCAGGTGGTACATAACCTGCAACCATAAAGTTGACAATGTTTGCATACCATGGATTGGTGTCCGACACCTTTAGTAGCATGTCGTCGCGCATGTAGTCATTGATAGGTGGTTCCTGCATGTTAGTGACCTGCATACGCGACAAATGATCTACAACGGTATTCTCTACTCCCTTTTTATCTTTTATTTCTAGATCGAACTCTTGGAGTAAAAGAATCCAGTGGATCAATCGAGGTTTCGCGTCTTTCTTAGTGAGCAGATACTTAAGGGCAGCGTGATCGGTGTAAACGATTATCTTTGCACCCACTAAGTAAGAGCGAAATTTCGATAGCGAAGACTACCGCAAGGAGCTCTTTTTACGTGGTGGCATAGTTAAGCCGGGCTCCCGTTAGAGTCTTGCTAGCATATGCGATTGCATGCTTGCTTCTTGTCCTTGGTTTGGCCTAAGACCGCACCAATGGCATAGTCGCTAGCATCGCACGTGATTTCAAATGGCAACGACCAATCCGGGGGTTGGATGATCGGAGCCGAGATGAGTGCTTTCTTAAGGGTTTCAAAGCGTGCATGCACTCATCCGTGAAGTCGAAAGGTGCATCCTTAGCTAGCGTGGTTCGTGAGGGGGGTCTAGAGATTTGTGAAAAATCTTTTATGAACCTCCTCTGTAGAACCCCGCATGACCTAGGAAGCTGCGGATCCCTTTGACATTCACCGGGGAGGTAGCTTTTCGATAACGCCTATCTTAGCTCTGTCTACCTCAATCCCCCTCTCGGACACTAGGTGTGCAAGAACGATGCCTTCCCGGACCATGAAATGGCACTTTTCCCGCTTAAGTACTGTGTCCTTTTCTTGGCATCGCTGCAAGACCTTGTCTAAATTCTTCGAACACAACCGTCGAAAGTCTTACCATAGACTAAAAAGTCGTCCATGAAGACTTCCATGATCTCTTCAATCATGTCCGAGAAGATAGACATCATACACCGCTGAAAAGAAGCGGGTGCATTACACGGCCAAATGACATTCTACGGTAAGCATAGGTTCCATATGGGCATGTGAAGGTGGTCTTGCTTTTGGTCATCGGGGTGGATCGGGATCTAGTGGTACCCGTAATACCCGTCAAGGAAATAGAAGAAAGAATGTTTAAGCTAACCGTTCCAACATCTCATCAATGAATGGAAGCGGGAAGTGATCTTTCTTAGTTGCCTTGTTTAGTTTTCTATAGTCAATGCACATTCTCCACCACGTGACTTGTCTTTTTGCGGAATGAGCTCGTTCTTAGAGTTCTCAACAACCGCCATTCCTCCCTTTTTAGGGACCACTTGGACCGGCTAACCCAATCATTTGTGGTACGGCGGGATAAATTATCCCGGCGTGAAGAAGTTTGAGAACTTCCTTCTTCACGACTTCATGCATCGCGTTATTGAGCCTTTGCTTTGGGGTTTGCGTGATGGGGTAATTGGAAGGGTCAATAGGTATGTGATGTGTGCGAGTGTTGGGCTTACCCCTTTTAGATCTTGTAAGGAATACCCAAAGACCGATCTATATTTCTCTAAAACGGCTATGAGTTGGGTCGTCTCCCGGTCACTAAGTTTATCACTAATGATAACCGGAGTTTGTGTGTCACCGTTTAGGAAGACATAGCGTAGGCCGGGGGGGGGTTTAAGCTCAATAGGAGGCCGAGTCGCCTCTTCCTCTTGGGGAAGTTCTATGGTTTCCCACGAGTCGCCCCTCTTCTTCTATGAAGAATTGGGCGTTTTTTCTAGGTCCGTCTCGGGGTTATCATAGAGCATGACTCCCATGACCTCCTCGGGCGTGTCATACTCATGGAGGAGTCCGTCCACCGAAGTTTTTGGCTCGAAAGGACCGGAATGGACAATGTTTTTCCTCCCGTTTGACATCTAGATCCCCGGATTTTGGTAGATCAAGAATCTTTTCCAAGGGATGCCCGATTAGGATGTCAAAATCTTGGATATCAAAAATATATGAAAATCCAAAGAAAGTTTGACATTCCTATGTAGAAGAATCTGGTCGTGTATAACCTCGCGGCACATTAGGATGGTTCGGGGTGCTATGCGTAAAAGTCCGTCTGCGTGGGTTCTAGGGGCTTCCTTGTCACATTTCTGTGCAAAGGTTTTGGACATGATGTTTATGCCCACAGCAGGGTTATACATGACCTCCACTACGTCCCCTTGATATCTGCAACGGATAGGCGTAGAGGGATGGTTCAATCGAATTTCTTCGAAAGAGGGCCCTTCCTCCCGTAACCATTCCCCTAGTGGTTTATTCCATTGTTTGTACTTCGAGGTGTCACCAAATTGCTCAAGAAGATCGGCCTCCAAGAACGGGAGATCCGAGCATGCGGTCTCCTTTGGTTACGTTCAAGCGGGGTCTCTCTAAAGGTGTATCGGGTTCAGCAAGGCAGAAGAGACTTCCTCGTGGTTTACGCTTGGGTTCTACTCGGATGGGTTCTAGCGGAGGAGTATTCTCAAGAATACGGTTTAGGAGAGCTTCTCCTTCCGCTGGGGTTTTATGTGCAAATGACCCTCCGGCAGCTATGTCAAGCAGTAGGGCATTTGCTCTATCCAAGCCTAGCCAAAAGTGTTGTAAAAGCACGTGGCTCGGGATGGATAGATGCGGGCGGATCACGTAAGAATGGTAAAACGGTCCCAAGCTGCACCTATGGTTTCACCCTCTTTTGTTGGAAGTTGAGTATCTCTTTGTCGTAGGGCCGCGATTCTCGATAAAGGATAGAACGCGAGGCAAAACCTATGTCGCAATTCTTCCCGGTCTCCATTTACCAACCCTACGTTGTGGGCGTACCATTGAGTCGCCCTCTCAGTGAGAGAGAACGGAAACAACTTCCACCGTAATGTGTTGTGTGGCATGCCCGCAATTGTCAGGCATGCATAGAGCTGCTCAAACTCCCGTAGGTGATAATAAGGGTTTTCATATTCCGAGCCCGAAAAGGCTCGGGACCTGAACCATGGCTATAAAGCCGTGGCGGAGCTCATAATCACGAAAGCTGTGATTGGCTTCGCAGACGGGCGTGGTTCTCTGAGCTCGCCCTTAGGAGCGGATAGGATTTGTAAAGGTGGGTTGCTCCATGGGTAGGAACTATTTTTGTATTTTTCTTTTTAGGAGATAATCTAGACACACGGAAACGGCATATTTGTTAGCGACGGAGGGGGCTTGTTGGTGTTTCTTAGCGAAAGCGAAAAGTCATAAGCGCCCGGAAATACCGTTGTAGCACTTCACCCGTGGTAAGCGTGGTATCGTATAATTTGCAAGGACGGTAGCGCAGAGGGCTTTCGGCTGTGTCTACCCAAGGCAAGGTTATGTTCGTGAGTAGTGAGGTATCTTTATGGGCTTAGATTTCCAGGCGAGGGATTTCTCGGCGTTGTTATCTCCTTACTGGCACGGCCCACGCCCAATACCGGGCGGTGTCGGCAATTAGCTCTACGTCACACCCGAACGAGGGGGATTACAAGGGACGGACAAGGTCTGTCACGACACTTTGCCGCCTACCCCCCACGACCGTGGATGCTGCTCATAAAAAGGTAGGTAAACACTAGTCCAAACACCACGTTTGCACTATTGGTCACGATTCTTGATGTTGGCCAAGGTTCCCCTGTCAAAAGAGTTCCTTCACCAAGAACTAACACTCTTACGAGACAATCTACCCGATCCCAAAAGTTTATAACAACTTAAGATAATATGCTTCAAAAGACAATAAGCGAAAGATAATCACAAGCTTGCTCACCAAAATGTAAGAAGCTTGTAGAGGTACAAAGCGTCGCGGTGCCGACAAAGTCCGGCACTCCGACCTCCTAGGAACCCATGAGACCACCGAGGGCACTCCGACAACTCCAAGTAGAAGGAGCAAAGTTTCCTTCTAGCTTTTCCCTCTCTCACACTCTAGAATTGGAAGAAGAAAAGAAGACTAATCTACTCTCTTGCTCAAGTGTGCTGAATTCTCCTTGTTGTGTGTCTTGAGGGGAGAGGTAGAGGCCCTCCTTTTATAGCTTGAGTGTAGGGGGTCTTTGGAAAATGTCCTCCACCCCCATTATGGCCAAACCGACCAAGAATAGGCGGTTTGGAGGTTCACCGCACCTGGCCAACAGTGCTACCGACATTCCTCGGAGTAAATGAACCGCCACGCGCCGGCTCAGGCCCACCGGTCAGGATCGAGTGCGGTCGCACCCTAATGTGCGGTCGCACCACGGGTTGGCCCCAATCCGCCCGGCTTTGACGTGTCGTCCTTTTTTCGTTGTCTTGGGCCCGGTGTCGGTGTGGAAAACCTAAGTTTGTGGCCTGACCGAGGTAAGTTGGCTTGGCTTGCCATTTGTCTCCTTTGGGCCTTTTTCTATTTATTGTTTTTATTCTTCTTTTCCTTGTATTTTGGCCCAAAATGCACATACACTTGAGTTGTACGTGCAAAGCCAAGTATACACCAAAACTATGGAATTTGTTAATTTATAATCCCTATCTCTAGATTGTTTTGGTGTATGTTTACAGTATTTGTTTTGTAGTTGGTTACCGTCAACAGGCGCGCCAACTATCGATGAAAGATGATCAACAGTCCACCGAGGGGTAGCCCACGATGGTAGATTGATCCGGCGAGGTGCGCGAGACCAAGATCTAGCCGGTAAACAGAGAGGCAAGACACGAGGTTTACCCAGGTTCTGGACGCCACGATCGACATAAAACCCCTACGTCCTGCTCTCTGTTATTATGATGGTTGGTGTTACAATGATGCCAATGAATTGTGGGATGTCCCTACCCGCCTTTATATAGCTGGGGGTAGGGTTACAAATTGAAACTAAAAGGTCGGGTAGGATACGATCTGTTATAAGATTTTTCCGGGATATGAGTCTATCCTATTAGATCTCCGTCTTCGAGATATCCTCGGATGTTGTACGGCATGTGGAGTCTGATGCCTTGATCCACACTCCTGCGTCGTGGACCGAGCTCCCCAAGGTCGCGGCCCGACCGGGTGGGCCCTTGAGGTGCCGGGGGTCATTCCCCCGCGGTGTGGGCTTTAGATAAATAAATCAAAAAAGTACAGAACTAAGTCCTTGTATCGTTTCTTGACTGATAGGGGCATGCCAAGTAAGAAAGCAAAGTTCATCTGGGAAATGCAAAATTCCATTAAAAATCAAGGTTTTCTTATGGCAAGTGGGCCAAGCTCTAAGTAAGTGGGGATGGAGAGGCTCAGGGATTGCTGTATTTGTGATCGTCTAGAATCAGTTGATCATCTCTTCTTTCACTGCCATATAGCAAAGATGGTTTGGGTTTTTTTTTTTTTTTTTTTTGACAAGGAACAAGGGGTATGGTTAAGGACATCTGGAATCTGGGAAAGGTTCCGAATTCTTTGATGGACTTCTTTAGTGATTGGCTTGTTGTTTTGCTAGCTGTGCGTACTCTCGTGATACTCTTTCTCAATGAAATCTCTAGCGTGCGTAATTGACCGGCGATCGATCAACATCTCAGCTGCTCCTAGCTCACCGACGGGGCTTTTGCTGTGCTGAGTGATCAACAGCGACACAGCCCACGTGGGCTCCTCCAAGCGAGCTGCCGCCTTGCCAGAGCAAGGACGACAGATCGGACCTTGGGGAACGTGCCAATTTGCCATTGATAACTCATCACCACTCCAATTAATTAGGGGTGTTTAGTTGGTGAAAATTTGCTGGGCTACTGTAGCACTTTTTTATTTATATTTGATAATTATTGTCTTATCATGGACTAATTAATCTCAAAAAAGATTTGTCTCAAGCTTTCCAACTAAACTGTGCAATTAGTTATTTTTTACCTACAATTAATGCTCCATGCATATGTTAAAAGATTGGACTTTACTTTTCACGAACGAAACAATTCCTAACTATAATCCCTAGTCAATCGGATTTATCATGCTGATTCTGGTTCCTGTGCTAATCAAAGCTCCATCTATAAATGGAGGCTTATACAGCAGAGCAAGATGCATCATTGCAACACAAAGAACACAGCTTCGTTCTATGACTATGAACCCAACGCGGTGGAGCTCCATGGCAGCGCTTCCAGCAGGGGCGTGCTGCGGTGCGCAGATGGCGTGGCAATCTCGGTATTAATTACTTCCCCTCTCGTTTTAATTTGCCATATACAAAATTACAAACTCATATCAACATGCTCTTAGGCTCCCCGTTAGAAACACTACTCTCAGTATTGCAAGAAAAACTGCGGCTACCACCAAGAAAAATTGCAGCTACCAGGAGGATATCCGTGGCCCAATGAACGTGACCGTGAGTGCCGAAGATAGCCCCTTTCAACCATGCGTGTGGGGTGACTTCTTTATCACACACACCCCTCCAACCTTGCAGGCATGCATTTATCTTCATTCATTCATTCATGTACATAGTTTTTATTGGACCAAAGAGCTTCATTCTTTTTTTTTTTTTTTGTATCATTGGGGTAAACTTGCTACTGCAAATTTATGCTAGCTTCTTGCTTGTCCTAATAACAAGCGAGAAAAAATAGAACAGTTGTGGTTTATTTATCTGTTCATACAGATGTCCAATGAGAGCATGAAAGAGAAAGCGGAGCATCTCAAGGAGGACGTACGTCGTATGTTTGAGGCCGGTAATGACATGAGTGCTGCCGAGACAATAACTTTGGTCGACACACTCGAACGCCTCGGCATAGACAATCACTTCCTAGAGGAGATTGAGGTGGCGCTAAGACGTGTCTACTGCCAGGAGCAAGAATTTGACAACTCAAAAGAACTTCACATGGTTGCCCTTCGGTTTCGTCTGCTTCGGCAACATGGATTTTGGGTTTCCCCAGGTAACCATAATTTTCCATCCGCAACTGCCTGGAACTTCTGCTAAATAGGACTCTACCTTTCTTAAAAAATGTATGAATGACAAAGGATGAGCTGTATTTTACAGAAGCTTTTCTCTAATTTGCTTCCAGATGTGTTTGACAAGTTTAGAGATGGCACGGGTAATTTCATCCTTGCTTTGACCAGCGACCCGAGGGGGATGCTCAGCCTGTACAATGGGGCTTACATGGCACTGCCTGGCGAGAATGCTCTTGACGATGCAATTAAATTCACCCGGTACCACCTCAAGGCTATGAAAGGCCGCCTCAAGTCTCCTCTGGTGGATCAGATCTCCCGAGCCCTCGACATTCCACTCCCCCGTTACTTGCGTCCATTGGAGACCATGCACTACATCAGCGAGTACGAGCAGGAAGAGGCGCACAACACTACGCTGCTGGAGCTTTCAAGGCTGACCTATAACATCAATAGGTTAATCCACCTCAAAGAACTCCAGGCCTTCTGCCTGTAAGTCCAAACTCGTACTCTATCCATTTGTTAACTAGTACTCCCTCCGTTCCAAATTGTAGTTCACTTTTGCTTTGATTTTGCTATGCACCTAGTTATATACTATGTCTAGATACATAGTACAAAAATATATTTAGAAAAGCCAAAGTGAACTATAATTTAGAACATAGGGAGTATGACTTTTTGATACAGGCATGAGAATTAAAAAAGGTGAAAAAAGGTTGGCGCGTAGAAAACAAGAAAGAGAGCTATAAGGATCGACATGTGTATATGGAAGAGAGAAAGGTATATCGAGAAATGAGAATGATAGCTACTTTTAAAAAATTGGAGGCTAAAAAGTGATAGATTATATAAAAAGAAGTGGAGGGAGTTATATTGATCGACCATAGAAAAAAATCTCATGTTAATGGTTAATTAAGACATATTAAATCATTTTTAGAGTAATCTAGACACTAAATACTACTGAGTTAGGAAAAGGACACATGAAAAAAACATAGATCTACATGATGGCCTTTGCCTTATATGTTTCATCTCTAATTGCAAAGGGCTTGTACGTTTCAATCAATTCAAATGAAGACTAAGGTCCTGTTTGGATCCACCTAATTTATAATAAATTAAAAAGAACTCCAAACGGGTAGTTTTTTTCTAGTAAAAAAACTAGACATACAGTTCATTAGCCTATAAAACCAGTTTTTGTCCGGTAAAATACGTGTTGACCTTCAAACTTTTTGGATATTTACGAGGCTTTGCCACTGCACTAGTTAATTAGAGGGAAGGGGCAGACATGTCATTAGAAAAGAAAAAACTTGTCTCCAAGCATCCCTATCTAGTTTTTCTTCATAAACCATTTTTATAAAATGTTTCATATACCAAATTTAGTGTAGTGGATCCAAACAGGGCCTATGATAAGACTACATTGAATTATAATATTACAACCCATTCGTGCAGCAAATTAACTAGACCGTGTTGTCGTGAAGAATATCAGGTTGAACTATATGTTGTTTTGTACTAACTATAAATGGGCTCTTTTCTTGTAGTCGCAAATCATTTCTCTTACACTCTACCATAGGATGTCAGATAAGAAATCAATCTCAGTCATGGATTTTTAGGAGAGACAATAAAATTATATAATTTTGTTTGATTTTTCATGGCATATTCCAAATTCCATCTCATGTAATTACATTGGACATAGCTATTGATGTAGTTTTATATGCGGAAAACACAACTACCATTAAATAATACTACCTCTACCCAGAAATATAAAAATTTGTTGACTTTTAAACTTCACGTTTTACCATTCGTCTTATTGAAAAAGATGTGAGAATATAAAAACAAACATATTATATTGAAATTTAATCTAATGATAAAATCATATCATAACAAAATAAATAATATTTTTATACATTTTTAGGAATGAGATGAATGATCAAAAGCGATCTGTTAAAGTAAAAAAAAATGCTTACATTTTTTTTTTTTTTGAGACGAAAAAATGCTTACATTTCGATCTGTCGGTTCCAGGCCTGTCAAAATTTTCTTATTGTTAATGTGTTAGTACTCATATGCATCCTTTTATTGTAGTATATATTTCTACAGTTTTGCTACTGATGTGGATTTATTATTACCTTAAGCTGGTGGAAAGAGCTCTACGAGAATGTCAAGCTAACCTATGCACGGAACCGCGGGGTTGACATATACTTTTGGGGCTTCGCAATGTTGAACGGGGAGGAAAACTCTCGCGCACGTATAATATTTTCCAAGCTATTAGCATTAGCGCTCTTAATGGATGATACCTTTGATGTCCATGCCACCATCGACGAATGCAAAAATTTCATCAAGCTCTGGAAAGGTAGTTTACCAATATTCAGTTTAATTCTATATTTCTTGTCTACCTACATTGCTTACTAAGAATCCGTTGTCTTTCGCTCAGATCCATGATTGTGTGTTACAGTACACATAGCTTAACGAAGAATGGGTAATTTGCAGATGGGACGAGAGTGCAATTTCCAATATACCTGAATACCTGCACACGTTGTACATGAAAATATTGAGTACTTATACAGAGTTGGAGGATGCACTGGAACCGGATGAAAAGTACCGTTTGCCTTATGTCCGAAAAAGAAGTAACACCTGGACAAATATATGTTTAGATTAATGGTATTTCATGCATGTAAGTTATTTTAATTCATTTAAGAAGTCCAATCATGTCTTTGTTGTTACAGTTTGTATCTTTGTCAAAATATTACCTCGAGGAGGCCAAATGGTGTCATGAGAATTACGTGCCGAGTTTCAGAGAGCAGGTAGTCGTTTCTACAGTGACCATAGGTGCATCCTTCTCAGCCCTGGCGATACTAATGGCTGCTGGTCACGAGGCAACAAATAAAGCATTCGAGTGGGCGAGAGACGTTCCCGACTTTGTCCACGACCTTGGAGAGATAGGACGTTTCCTTAATGATATTGCTGCTTACAAGGTATATACGTCTATTTTCTAGAAGATACATATAGTGTTATAAGTTCTGTATTTGTAAGGCTTAGCTTGCTAGATGAAGATACCTTGAGCTTGGATTAATGTAGACACATTTGTGTGTGCAGAGAGGGAAAAGAAAGATGGATGTTGTCAGTTCTTTGGACTGCTATATGAAGGAGCATTGCACTACAGGCGATGAGGCTGCAACAGCTCTCAGAGTAATGGCAGACGAAGCATGGAAGAGGATGAACCGCACGTGCATGGAGATAGACCGAGAGCTGCTGCCGTTAGTGCAGTTCGCAGTGATGAACCATGCCAGGATTTGTGAAGTCCTCTACTGCAACGGTGATGATGCCTTCACATACAGCGGCAACCACCAAAGTCTCATCGCCTCCCTGTTCCTGAAGCATGTCCCTGCTTAAATGTCTATCATCAAAATACAAAGGGTGTTACTACTAGTTGTGGCTACTCACAGTACAATAAACTCATGTGCAATCCAAAAGTATGTGGTATATAATGCTCAAAAAAAAAGTAGGGAAACCTCCTACGTAGTACAAGGTTCTCGAGGGACGTCTTGGGACTTCTCCTTGATCAACCGCCTTGTCTCATGGGCTGTCGCTCGTGATCATCAAAGGCCCACTGGGAGCCCACGTTGGCCTACTGCCACACAAACCGCCTCTAGATCCGAACCTCAGCAGACCGAGGGAAGACCTCCGCTGTATTTTCTTCAATCCGAGCCTCCGCGATACTAATGGAAACCTCCACTTCTGCCTTCCTTTCAGGCCTCCCCCATACTAGGGGCAACCTCCACTAGTGGCTTCATCCTGGGCCCTCTGTCATACTAAGGGCAACCTCCGCTATGGCTCTTCTTCTAGACCTCCGCCTTCTTACGGGCCTCCACCATGGTCCTTCTTCTAGGCCTCTACCATCTATCCATCTTCTAGGCCTTTGATGTCTTGGGTGCCTCCACCGTGGTCCTTCAAGGCACACATCACCTTGGGGGGCCTCCACCATGGTTCTTCTTTCAGGCCTCTATCGTTTTTGGGGGCCTCCGCCGTGATTCTTCTTCAGGCCTCCACCATCTTGGCCTTGACCTTAGATCTTTAATCATGATTTTTGACTTATCCTTCATGGAACAACCCCTTCAGGGGTGAGTTGCCCCATATTGCACATGGGCTCCCCACCAGTTGCCACTCAGATACTAGGTTATGGTTGGTACTACATGACCTAGTAGATATTCATACAAGAAGAGGTACAATACAACTGAAACCTTGGTTGCAAGGATCGCCCTTCGGAACCCGTATATGCATGCCTCACTAATAACTCCGTCCCAAAAATCCTGTGGGAAAGGCACGGAGAAAAGAGAATGTACAATTCTCTAACCTATACATGATCTAATTCTCAAGGCTTTTAGCTCCAGGTGCCTTATCTCTAGATTTCTTGATCTTTGGGCTTCCGCGCCTTCTGATGCTTGACTCATCGACTTTGCTTAATGCTCTGGTCTTTATCTCCAGGAACTTCTTGATTTGTAGGTCTTCATTCCGGAGGCCTTTCCCTCCAATATCCTCTTAGAACGCAGGTGTGTCTCTAAGTTGTCCTTGATGTGTGAGCCTTTGTTTCTGACTCTTCTTGGTGTAGAGGTCTTCGTCTCCGAGTCTTAGCATGCAGGTCTTTGTCTCCGAGTCTTCTTGGCATGGTGGTCTTACGTTACAAAGGCGTTGTTGGCATGGAGGTACTTGTCTTTGAGTCTTCTTGGCACGTATGTCTTTGCCCTCGAGTCTTTTTCTTGTGGTCTTCGTCCCCTAAGTCTTAACGGGGGTCTTTGTCTCCGAGACTTCTTGGCGTGAAAGTCTTCATCTCCAAGGCCTTGGCATGTAGGTCTTTGTTTCTGAGTCTTCTTGGTGCACATGTCTTTGTCTCTGACTCTTCAAATGTTCACTTCTTGAGTGCTAGGCTAAATACTTCGTGCTTTGGGTGAATTGTCCTCCAGTGCACTCCCCCTAATCCCATTCCTAGCTCTCATGTCCAAATCCTTAGCCATGTTTGGTGTTGTCGATGTAGTCATAGTAGTCAAATTAGATTTAGGTGGAGGCGCTTGAGCCATTGTAGTGAGTGAAGATGTGCCATTGGTAAAGGCCAGTTGCAAATGTTCGTTGACGCTGTTTGTGGAGGCCCTCCTGCAAAAATTATTTTTTTTTTTTTGGGGGCAATGTTCGTGTAGATGCTGAAGGAGATGTCGATGAAGCCCAATCGTGCCAACATGTTGGCGGAGGCGAAGTCATCATGGTTTTGTCGAAGGCCCTTCTAAGGTACGTGGTGATGAAAGACCATTCTGAAAAAAGTGTTTTGGTTGTGGCAGTGTTGCTGAACATCACGAAGGAGATGGTGAAGCCCCTCATGCAAAAGAACTTAGCGATGGCAATGCCAATTTAGATACCAACACTGCATGCTAAAAGCCAGGGAAGTTGTGTGGAACTGCACATGAGTTGATCTCCTACATTTTTAGGGACTTAGGTTAGCGTTATAACTTCGTCGAATATCGACTTGCTTGCAAGTATTTCAACACTAGACATTGGCTCTCTTGTTGCTACACAAGATGGTTAGTCATTTCATATAATATGCAAGGGGTGAGGTTTTTTGTTTGAGGCTTTTGAGTCATTTCATATAATATGTCAGGGAAGTCGGGGAAGCTTTTTGAAGCTCTTGAGTCTCTGGAGCTTTTGAGAGTGGAAATATTGTCCTCAAATGAGAGGGGTGTAGAGTTTTGGATGGCTAGAGAAGGCTGCCATTCTAGAACCTGTATGAGTATAGATGTGAGGATCAGTTCCTTGTGATGGTTATCTCAGATAAAATTAGGATGGTATACATATTATAAGGATCTACAAAAGAATTTAGACAATATATATAGCTTGTAAAAAAAGTGGAAACTTGTTAGTGTTTGTGGGTTTGAAGATGGGTGGTTGTTGAAAGTTTATTTGTGACGGTGGCCTTTGAATAGAAGGCTATTGACACACGAAGGCTACCTGCTGCAATATGTACTGTAACTATCAGTAGTTATCTGTATTTTTTCAGTATCTTTTAAGTAGCAAAGACTCCAGTATATTTTATAGTACCTACAAGTAGTTATCAATATTTAGTCAATATTTATCATTGTAGGAATAGTTATTAGGGAACATACCATGTGAAAACCACAACCTTGTGAAAACCCGTGCAAACCATGGTTAAAAAAAGTTATCTAAATTCACCAAAAAAAATAACACTCGTAGATAGATGATATGATTATACACAGCATTGTAAAATATCTCACAAACAAACGTTGACTTTCGACAATATATTTTACATGATTGTGTATCATCATATCATCTACACGTGTGATTTTTTTTTTGATGAATTTAGACGACTTTTTTAGCATGGTTTGCACGGGTTTTCACGAAAAGCTATAGTTTCCACCCGATATGTTCCCTAGTTATTATGGGTCGTTAGTATTTATCAAAATTTCCAAGTATTTCTTTCTCTAGGTTACCTTAAGAAGTTGCAAGTATTTTCCCATCTGTCCAAAATCAAAATGGGTTTTACTTCATTGGTGCATGTCGATCGCATATGTAGATGACAAGTTGTCATGACCCAAGAAATAGGGCCTGGAAGGACAGGGCCCGCCAGCCCGAGGGGCACCAGCGCCACAGGCCACCACTCCGGCAAGCCGCCGCCGCCGCCTCCTCCTCCCTTCCGCGGATTCTTTGGCAATTAATTCAGCAATAAAGGAGGAAATTATCTAGGATTATCTTAGGCTTTTTGGTGTGCAAGGGGATATTCCATCTATAAGGAAGACTCTTATTAGGAAAATAAATAGGATATGCTTGTAAGAAGGTATTCCAATCTATAAGAAAACCTTTTAGAGAGATTGGTTTATACAACTCCCACTAGCCGGGCTATAAAAGTAAAGGGTCTCTGTAATCTTCAGGGGCAACAAGCAAATAAAGAAAATTTATCCCAATCTTCCTTCTCTTGTCTCACTACGCGCCCCTCCTCCTTTTGTCGCACGCCGGCACCGCCCGCCGTGCTCCCTCGCCGCCACATGTCGCCGCCGCCCCGCCCGCCGCCGCCTCCACCTCCATCTCACCGCCCAACGACCGGACGATCTCGCCTCGCCCGGCCCAATCTAGCCGGGTTCTCGACAAATTTGGTATCCGGAGACCACCTCGATCCACCCACCACCATGGACGGCGACACGGCGAAGCTGCTGAAGAATCTGGGAAACCGTTCACCGCTTTCACCAAGAGGCTCGACACGCCGCTCGACGTTGTTGTCTTAGCAGCAACGATCCGAAGGAGGCCAAACATCAAGCACGCCTGCGGAGGCGATCTTGCCATGAAGACGCTGGCCGGAGAACACAACCCGCGACTTCATCAAGACAAGGATTGATGGCAAGAAGCACGTTGACGATCAAGTCACAAAGAGCTGATCCGAGGACATGATGAAAGGCTACAAGGGGCGAAGCCGGCGCCGGCGCTAGGGCGCATGCGCCGCCCCCACCGCCCCGGTGGACACCTTCTAGCCCCTCGCTCCGTCCGCACATGCTGTCCTTCCCCGACGTATGATGGCAAGGGGAAGATCCTCCCATGGATCAACCGCCGCGAGCAATTCTTCATGGGACAAGGTACGCCACCACGTAACAAGTTTGGTACGCCTCATATCATCTCACAGAGGAGGAGCACAACGGTGGTACATGAGGCTGTCCCGGAGAAACCGCTGGCAGATTGGGCCGCCGCGCCAAGACGTCAACGAACGCCGCCCGCCAGACGGCGAATTGGGCTGGCGAGCCGGGCATCGCCGAGGAAGACAGCAATCGCGGATGAGTACACAGGCGCCCCTCGCACACGTGGCGCGTGCAGCCACCTCGATGACAAGCAGCAGGTGAACGCTCTACACAAGCGACATGGGCGAGCCACCAAGACGCGACGTCGAGATGCGAGGACATGGAGGCAGCCATGTCTCTCGCCGGGCGTACGAGCGACGCCTCGCCATCCTCTACAACCCCCGGCAAGCCAAAGAGAAGGTTAAGGCGCCTACGCCTCTTGCCCTGATGGCCGCCCCCGAGGCGCCCGCCCCGTCAGCAGTAGCACCATCGACTCGGTCATTCAAACGGCTGACACCAGAGGACATGACGGAACAACGCAAGGCCGGCCTTTGCTTCAAACTGACGAGCCGCTCACGCGAGGTCACAAGTGCAAGCACCTCTTCGACATAACGATCTTCAACGACTACACCGACGACCATGAGAGCGTTCCACTAGTGGACGTCAAACAGGAGAGCGCCGACCTCAGGGCCCTTTTCGGGGACCCCGACTCCCCGGTACGTGGTGCTCACTCTTTATACCTCGTCGGCATCATCTCACACGGGCATCAACATCATCGCGACTCGAGCAACGCACAACTACATTGACCCCGTGGTGACCACCACGCAGCCTCCCGACTCAGCCGGTCACGTGTGTTGATCGCCACTTGCACCGCTACTTTGACATGCCAGGCTGCCGCCTTCGACGTATACCACTACGCGTCGTCGACGCCAAGATTCTTCGACATCGACGCGATACCGCCATGCATGTGGGCAACGACGCCGACGCTCATCCTGGCATGCCTTGGGCGGGTGACATGGGACTTCGCGACCACGAGCTGCGCATTACCACGACGGCGCCTCGAGCACATTCACGGCCCAGCCTCCGCCGAGGGGCGCCCCCGGCCGTGACTTGCTCAGGTCGGGAATCTTCGCCGGCGTCCGGACACTTCCTCCCACTGGGAAACGTTCAAGGCATGCGACGCCTTGGACCTCTACAACACATTCACTGAGTCTTCGTGACAGCTTACAACAAAGCATTAATCGGAGGACCAAAGATCTCGCGCCGGATCGCCGCCCCAGGGCCGTGACGGTTGAGGACGGCCTCCTCCTCTTCGACGGCCGTTTCTACCTTCCATCTTCCTCTCCACTTCTTTGCCGCTGCTTTGGAGGCTTTGCTTCAAGGCGCGTCAAATGGACGAACTTCCTCGCCTTGGGCGCCTACACGATCGCACCGACGTCCGGCTTCACCGACCGCCATCCCCGTTGGGTGGCATGTAGCACGGGCGCCCACCACATCGCCCCACCACGGGTCGCCTTCCACGATGGCATGGATACGCCTCTTCCTCACCATCGACAACGCCCACATCACCGACGCCAGAGAGGGGCACACCCGGCCTTTCTCCCTCCCCGCTCGACGTCGGCTCCTTCATGTACGCGACGATGTTGAATTTGGTTGCTACCCCTACTTGCCGTGAGATCACCATCTGGCGCCTTCTTCCGCTCTTCGCCAACGCCTCCGCCCAATGAGCACTTCTTGTTTCTCGAGAGCCCCGCCTCGCGACATGGTGCATCGGCACCTTGAGGGTGGGAGTTCTAAAGGGAGCTCCCGCCGCGGCCCGTCGATAGACAAAGCATCGCAGCCAGGGGCGTCTTTGTCCCACCAATACATCTACCACGGCTACATCGGGAACCTCCACTATCTCTTGAGTTTGCTCCACAGGGAGAACATGATTCTCGGGAACCCGTGCATGGCAAGCTGATCCTGCAAGTTGAGCTCATCATGCCGGGTGCAGCGGACCTCCACCCGTGTGTGACGAATGGACTTTCATCCAGTAGCGAGGACGCCGCCGGTCGAAGAAGAGGGGAGATATCATGACCCTAGAAATAGGGCCCAGAAGGATAGGCCCGCCAGCCCGAGGGCACCAGCCCGTGCCACCCGGCAAAGGCGCCGCCCGCCTCCTCCGCCCTTCCGCGGATTCTTCGGCAATTAATTCAGCAATAAAGGAGGAAATTATCTAGGATTATCTTAGACTTTTTGGTGTGCAAGGGGATATTCCATCTATAATGAAGACCCTTATTAGGAAAATAAATAGGATATGCTTGTAAAAAGGTATTCCAATCGGAAACCTTTTAGAGAGATTGGTTCGCGATACAAGTCCCACCACCGGGCTATAAAAAGTAAGAAGTCTCAATCTCTTTCAGGGCAACAAGTAAGTAAAGAAAATTTTTCCAATCTCCCTTCTCTCTCTGCTGCTTTACGCCCCCTCCTCCCTCCTGCTGCACGCCGCCGCCGCCCGCCGCCCGGGCGCCCCCCTCCCGCCACGCCGCTGCCCGCCGTCCCGCCGCCTCCACCTCCATCTCATCGCCCAACGACCGACGATCTCGTGTCAGTTCCGACCCAATCTAGCCGGTTCTGACACAAGTCGCGGGCTTGTTTTTTGTTGTCAAAAAAAAAAAAAAACTCGTGGCATGTTTTGCAAGCTGTTGCCTTCTTTCTTGCTAGCTTTTAGCTCACTGACGGGATACTCTGGTGATACTCTTTCTCAATGAAATCTCCCGGCGATCGATGAGCATCTCAGCTGCTCCAAGCTCACGTGACGGGAGCTTTTGCTGTGCCGACACAGCCCACGTGGGCTCCGCCGCTAGCTGGTCATTTGCCGCCTTGCCATATCGAGCAAGGACGTATACGACAGATCGGACCTTGGGGAACGCCCCAATCTTGCTTAATAACTCATCACCATTCCTATTAATTAACTAATCCGTAGTCACTCTGATTTGTCATCTACCTATTCTGGTTCCTGTGCAAATCAAAGCTCTATAAATGGAAACTTATACTATAGTATAGACACATCAGAGCAAGATGCATCATTGCAACACAAGCACACAGCTTCGTTCTATGACTATGAACCCAACGAGGTGGAGCTCCATGGCAACGCTTCCAGGGGCGTGTGGGCGGTGCGCAGAGGGCGTGGCAATCTCGGTATTAATTACTTCCCCTGCACCCCGTTTTGCCATACAAAAATTACAAACTCATATCAACTTGCTCTTAGGCTCCCCATTAGAAACACTACTCTAAGTATTGAAAGAAAAACAGCCGATGCCAAGAGGCTATACAAGAAAACCTGCAGCTACCAGGACGATATCCGTGGGCCAATGAACGATGCCGAAGATAGCCCCTTTGAACCATGCGTGTGGGGTGACTTCTTTATCACACACACCCCTCCCACCTTGCAGGCATGCACATTCTTCATTCATTCATTCATTCTTCTCTTTTTTTTTTTTTTGTATCATTACGATAAACTTGCTAGTGCAAATTTATACTAGCTTACTTGTCCTAACAACAAGGGGAAAAATTAGAACAGTTGTGGTTTTATTTATCTGTTCATACAGATGTCCGATGAGAGCATGAAAGAGAAAGCAGAGCATCTCAAGAAGGACGTACGGCGTATGTTTGAGGCCGGTAATGACATGAGTGCTGCCGAGACAATAACTTTGGTGGACACACTCGAACGCCTCGGCATAGACAATCACTTTCTAGAGGAGATTGAGGTGGCGCTAAGACGTGTCCACTGTCAGGAGCAAGAATTTGAGAACTCAAAAGAACTTCACATGGTTGCCCTTCGCTTTCGTCTGCTTCGGCAACATGGATTTTGGGTTTCCCCAGGTAACCATAATTTTCCATCCGCAACTTGGCAACTGCTTGGAACTTCTGCTAAATAGGACTCTCCTATATATATAGGTAGATACCTTTTTGGATATACCTTTCTTAAAAAATGTATGAATGACAAAAGATGAGCTGCATTTTACAGAAGCTTTTCTCTAATTTGCATCCAGATGTGTTTGACAAGTTTAGAGATGGCACGGGTAATTTCATCCTTGCTTTGACCAGCGACCTAAAGGGGATGCTCAGCCTGTACAATGCGGCTTACATGGCAGTGCCTGGCGAGAATGCTCTTGACGATGCAATCAAATTCACCGGGTGCCACCTCAAGGCTATGAAAAGCCGCCTAAAGTCTCCTCTGGCAGATCAGATCTCCCGTGCCCTCGACATTCCACTCCCCGTTACCCGCGTCCAATGGAGGCCATGCACTACATCAGCGAGTACGAGCAGGAAGAGGTGCACAACACTACGCTGCTGGAGCTTTCAAGGCTGAGCTATAACATCAATAGGTTAATCCACCTCAAAGAACTCCAGGAATTCTGCCTGTAAGTCTAAACTCTACTCTGTCCATCTGAATTTAACTATGACTTTAGATATGGACATGAGAACTAGAAAAGATGACAAAGGTTGGCGCTTAGAAAACATGAAAAAGAGTATGGACATGTGTATATGGAAGAGGCCGGAAAAGGTATATCGAGAAATGAGAATGATAGCTACTTTAAAAAATTTAAGGCTAAAAAAGTGGCAGATAAAAAGAAGTGGAGGGTGTTTGGTTAATTGAAAGGTATATTGAACGACTGTAGAAAAAAAACTCATGTTGATGGTTAATTATGACTTACTAAATCATTGTTAGAGTAAGAAAAGGACACATGAAAAAACATACATCTACATGATGGCCTTTGCATTAGGAGGGTGTTTGGTTCAGGGCTGCAGCCCGCCCTGCCACAAAGGGTGGCTTGTCACGAGGATGACGACTGTGTGTGGTTGCTGACTTAAATGAGGCCCCGCCACGGTTCTTAGTACAAATCACGACACAGAGTGTGGCGCCGAAAACCCTGCCGCAACTACAACTCGATGCAGGTTAGGCGTGGTGACCGTTGGCTTGAACCAAACAAGCCCAACATGTTTCTAGATTCTGAAAACTAGACATCCAGTTTATTAAAAACCTATAATCTAGTCTCTACTAGCTAAAACTAGTTTATGTCAGGTAAAACATATGTTGCCCTTCAAAGTTTTTTTGGATATTTATGACGCTTTGCCATTGTACTAGGTAATTAGACGTAGGGATGAAAATGGTTGGAAAAAGATCAGAAGGAGGTCAAATCACTTTCATTTTCTTTTTTTTTCTGAAAATGAAATCGATATGATATTTTCGAAAAACGAATACGGCGCCAGTATTCGGTAATTTCAAAAATGTTATAGTTAGCAGGAAAATACAGCGATAACGATTGAAATGTATGATAACTCACCAAACTGTAGGAAATGAGAAGAACCATATAACTCATAACATCACCACAGTTCTTGACAATAACACAAATAAACGATCAAGTTCTAAGTTGTCTTGACATAGCTTTTTGATAAAAACATGAATTATTAGGGTTACTCCTCCAGTAGAGGTTGTAGGTTTCCTAAAGATGAACTCCAAGCATGTCATCGTCATAAAACCGCCACATCTTCCCATTCATATTCTAAGAATTCATCCAACATAGTTTTTGATGGATACATACATGTATTAGTTCTCGTACAAGGTAGCAGTAGACAGGCTAACAACCAACATCATATTAATCTACGAAGACATGTAAGGCTCATACGTGTCGCGTGTAAAGGATAGAAGAAACAAGGAGAAATAATCTCAAGTGTTAGGCTGATCTTGATGGTTTCAAAAACTATTCGCCTTATGTGCATGTTTCTTGTGTGCGCCTTTGATTCGGTAACTACCAACAGTAAAGTACTGGTTAAATAGGGGAATCTTTGGAAACGGTCGGAAGAGGGTAAAATTGTTTCCGCTTTCATTTTCCGTTTATTTTGACCACTATCATTTTCCTTTTTTTTTTTTTGTTTACCCGTACCATTTTTTTTTAGGCATGAAAATTGGAAAAAATCTCGAAAACGACTTTGGAAAATCAGAAATTATCGTTTTTCATTTTCATCCCTAATTAGAGGTAAGGGGCAGACATGTCATTAGAAAAGAGAAAAACAAGTCTCCAAGCATCCCTATCTAGTTTTTCTTTATAACCAGATTTACCGTACTAGATCCAAACAAGGCCTAAGATACGACTACCGGGGGCCGGGGTGTTTGGAGATCCTTCACTCCACGTTTTCAGACCAAATAGCTCCACACACACAATTCGAGAAAAAAAAGTGTGGGTTGTGAGAGCACCTAAAGAGGTGCTCCACAAACTCCACTCTACATGTAATATTATAATCCAATCGTGCAGCATTAACCAGATAGTGTTGCTGTGAAGAATATCAGGTTGAACTATATATGTTGTTTTTGTACTTAGTCTCAAATCGTTCCTCTTAAACTCTACCGGGTGTGAGATATAAGAAATTAATCTTAGTCATCGATTTTTAGGAGAGGCAATAAAGTTATATAATTTTCTTTGACTTTTCATAGCATATTCCAAATTCTATTTCATGTAATTACATTGGACATAGCTATTGATGTAGTTTTATATGCGGAAATACAACTACCATTGAATAATACTACCTCTACCCATAAATGTAAGCGTTTTTGTTGACTTTAAAACTTCACGTTTTATCATTCATCTTACTGAAAAAGTTCTGAAAATATATATAAAAAATTAAATTATATTAAAAATTAATCTAATGATAAAATATATCATAACAAATTAAATAATATTTTTATAGTTTTTGAATAAGATGAATAGTTAAATAACATGATCTATTAAAGTCAATAGTTAAATAACATGATCTATTAAGATGGACCAGTGGCCTGTCAAAATTTTCTGATTAATTGTTAATGTGTTAGTAAAGATATGCATCCTTTTATTATTGTATCTGTTTCTACAGTTTTCTTACTGATGTGGATTTTATTACCTAAATAAGCTGGTGGAAAGAGCTCTACGAGAATGTCAAGTTACCCTATGCACGGAACCGTGGGGTTGATTTGTACTTTTGGGCCTTCGCAATGTTGAACGGGGAGGAAAACTCTCGCGCACGTATAATATTTTCCAAGCTAATGGCATTGACGGTCTTAATGGATGATACCTTTGATGTCCATGCCACCATCGACGAAAGCAAAAAATTTAACCAAGCTCTGGAAAGGTAGTTTGCTTTCTAAAGTTTTACCAATATTCAGTTTTTTTTTTTTTTTTTGTCTACCTACATTGCTTTGCTAATTAAGAATCCGTTGTCTTTCGCTCAGAACCATGATTGTGTGTCACAGTACACATAACTTAACGAAGAATATTTGTGCGGGTTTGTATCGTAATTTGCAGATGGAACGAGGGTGCAGTTTCGATTCTACCTCAATATCTGCACAAGTTGTACATGAAAATATTGAGTACTTATACTGAGTTGGAGGATGCACTGGAACCGGATGAAAAGTACCGTTTACCTTATGTCCGAAAAGAAGTGAGTCTCACACCTGGACAAATTAGTTACCTTATGTCCGAATTCTACTCAAAGCTTAGAATAACGTGAAGTGTGTTTCATGCATGTAAGTTATTTTAATTCATTTAAGATCGATCGAGGTCCAATTATGTCTTTGTTGTTACAGTATGTATCTTTATCAAAATATTACCTCGAGGAGGCCAAATGGTATCATGAGAATTACGTGCCGAGTTTCAGAGACCAGGTAGCCGTTTCTACATTGAGCATAGGTCCATCTTCCGTAACCCTGGCAACACTAATGGCTGCTGGTCACAAGGCAACAAATGAAGCATTCGAGTGGGCGAGAGACGTTCCCGACTTGGTCCGTGACCTTGGACAGATAGGACGTTTCCTTAATGATATTGCTGCTTACAAGGTATGTACGCCTATTTTCTAGAAGATACATATAATCTCATAAGTTCTGTATTTGTAAGGCTTGGCTTGCTAGAACAAGATACCTGAGACTTTAATAGAGCTTGGATTAATGTAGACACACTTGTGTGTGCAGAGTGGGAAAAGAAAGATGGATTCTGTCAGCTCATTGGAATCCTATATGAAGGAGCATTGCACTACAGGCGACGAGGCTGCAACAGCTCTCAGAGTAATGGCAGACGAAGCATGGAAGAGGATGAACCGCGCTTGCATGGAGATAGACCGAGGGTTGCTGCCGATAGTGCAGTTCACAGTGATCAACTATGCCAGGACTTGTGAAGTCCTCTACTGCAACGGCGATGATGCCTTCACATACAGCGGCAACAACCAAAGTCTCATGACCTCCCTGTTCCTGAAACATGTCCCTGTTTAATATCTATCATCAAAATACAGAGGTGTTACTACTAGTTGTGTGGCTACTCACAGAACATTAAACTCGTGTCCAATCCTAAAGCATGTGGTGTATACAAGGCCATTTCACTATTTGATCTTTAATTTTTTTTCCAACCGGGATACCCAATTCCATTACCATGCAACGGAAACACATAAGCATTTGGGGATATTACAGGCATCAAGTTTAGAAAGTGGCAACACGCCACCACCAGATATACGTACCCAACTACAGTTCAGAAACTAGCAAAAGGACTTAACATCACAAATATTACCTCAACTTACTGAAGTATCAGAAACCAACAGCTAACAGAGTTTAAACCTTCACTAGAGCAACCACCAGAAGTACTCAAATGCCATATCCAAGGCGAACAGAACCTGTTTCATCCTACTTTAGATCCTACGCATCAAAGACAATCCTCACGATCCCTCTCACAGCTAGACGATCCTGTAGAGGGTTCTCATCGATCAGCCCTTGTCGGCCATCACTCTTCAGCTTCTTCCATCACATGGTCTTGAATATTTGATCTTTAATATTTATCAAAATGTTGATGGTAGGTACTGCTGGTCCATATATATAAGATGTTCCATATGCTAAATACTTCTCTCATTAGAATCGAAGTATGAATTTCCCGTGTGGAATACTAGAAACAACCATGAAACATTCAACTTGTAGAAAGCTTATCATGCGTGGGTGGGTACGTGCAGCCTATGTGTACCTCGAGAATCACAAATAAGTATACCTGCAGTGGTTCTTGCTTCTCTTTTAGGTTGCCAAAAAAATGTTACTTCACATACCCACCCGACCCTGAGTGCCTAGGTCAAGAGCTAACCGCTCCATTCCAAAATAGATATTCTTCTCATACTTCGAGGAGACAATAATATTTAAGTTTACAAGATATATAGAAAATAGTATTAACAATTTGTCACTACTAGAAACTTGATATTTTTTGCGAGGGATGATTTTTCGTGAGAGTGAAAAAATAGAAAATAATATTTTTATGAGAGAGACACAAATCCAACCACGAAAAATGTATTTTCATAAGAGTCTCCACACACCGTCATGAAAATTAGTTGCTTCGTGAGAGTATTTAAATACCCCCTCAAAAACTCATTTTTATGAGAGTGATCATTTTCAAGAGAGTCAAATTCCACTGCCATGAAATCCATTTGTGAAGGTCACCTCTCACAAAAATACCAAATTCACATGAAATCCATTCGCGAAAGTTTACTCTCACAATATACTTTGCAAACAGCTATGAAAAACACCGATACAAACTTGGTGGCAACCTTATTTTCATGAGAGGGTAGCCGTCACGGACTCTCACGAAATATGGGTTGATGTTTTTCCACTGAAAAGTAATTGCCTAAATACTTAAAATTTAAGAAACCGAACACAAGTTTTTCATTTTAATCTACAACAAAATTTTATAACTAGTCTTTTCTCCCTCATGCTAACTCCAAATGTGGTGATTCCTTTTCCTAAATATTTCTAAAATCTTGCTATATCAATTTATTGTGTTCTTACAGCTATTACTTTTTTGTTATTTTTCAGGTGACTTTGATCTACCAATTTAATTTTTGGATTTCAAAAAATGACAAATCAAGCAACATTTTGAAGGAGAAAAAAGATTTTAGTTGAAAAGTCATGAATACAAAAATTGTGCATCTCATCAACATATAGAATTTTTATTTTTGATCATTTTTCCATCCGACAAAGTCATAGTAACATTGTTTACAAATTTCAGATATCTCTCTTATAGATATCTTAAATTTGTGAACAACGATACTATGACTTTGTCGATGGAAAAAAGTGACCAAAATAAAAATTATAGATTTTGATGACTTCATTACACTTTTTATGTTCATGATTGTTTTTATTGAAATCATTTACTCTTTAACGGTGTACCCTCACGCATTATTTTCATGACAGTAAAATCGTATTTCGTGACTACTTTTCCCTCTCACGAAATATCTAGATTCTGGTCGTAGTGTGTATGTCTAAATATATTTACTACAAAATATATGGCATCATTAGCCTAATAACACCTATTCGGTATCATTCTCAGTAGGGGTTTGCCCGCTGTGCTGTTCAACATTGGAAAAACATATACAGTATCCTAAACATTAATTAATACTTTTTTTTATTTATTTGGCCACATTTAAATTATATGTCTCCTCAAACTCAAAGTACATGGGAAGGAGGGAGTACTCTGCACGCAACTCGGGCTATTGGAGTGGTACGGAGAGCTTGGATCACAAGCATGAGGCGCCAGACATTTCACACAACAGCCGAAACCAATGGTACAACAAGTATTATAACTTTGTCTAATCCTCCTTAGCTCCTCGAACTTTGAAGCCGACCGACAGGAACATATAAATTTGCGAAATTTGTCTTTCTCCTTACAGCTTTCCATTACTTTAGAAAATCGAGATGTGCTTGGCCGAGGTAGCCATATGCGTGAAGACATTTGAATTCATACACCAGATCTTGGTAACGTGAATCTCCAGCCTCACCACTTGTTGCTATGCACATGACGAGCATATGTACCAAGCAAGCAAAAGAAACAGATAGTGAGAGAGTGTGTCAGCTCTCCACGTACTGAGCGGTCGAGCTAAGCATGGAGCTCGCCTTGGGGGCCATGGCCGGCCTGGCCCCCAAGCTGGGTGACCTTCTCATGCAGGAATACGTTGTGCAGAAGGGCCTCAAGCCCGACATCGAGTCCCTGTCTAGGGAGCTTGTGATGATGAAAGCTGGTCTGGAGGACTTGTCTCATGTTCCACCGGACCAGCTCACTGAGGTCCAAAAGCTTTGGGCACGCCACATCCGGGGGCTGTCGTATGACATGGAGGATGTTGTTGATGAGTTTATTCTGCGTGTGGCGGGCGGACGGTGTGCAACAGCAGCCACTGACGCCAATGTCTTCAAGAAGATCCTTGGCAAGGCCACTGCTGCGGTGAAGAAGGTCAAGCATCGCCGTCAGATATCTGACAAGATAAAAGACATCAAGAAACTCTCTAGCGAGCTGGCTGGGCTCCGTGACAAGTACACGCTTAGAGGCGTGGGAGCTGATCTTGCCGCGAGCACCGGCATCGACCCACGTGTCCTCAATCTGTACAGGAAAGATTCTGATCTGGTTGGCATCGAGGAGTCAAGGGATAAAGTCATCAGGATGTTGTCTATAGGGATCAATGAGGATGCTCATGATCATGCAACTAATCAGGACCTAAATATAGTGTCTATTGTCGGGGTTGGAGGATTGGGTAAGACTACTCTAGCCAGAACAGTGCATGATATGCTTAAGAAACATTACGATTGTTCCGCATTTATTTCTGTTGGTAGGACTCCTAGTCTGACTCGGACATTTGAGAAGATGTTAGTGGAACTCGATAAAAATAAGTACAAGCAAGTCGACATGGCTAGATGGGATGTAGATAAATTTGGAAATGAACTGCATGATTTCTTACAACACAAGAGGTATGTCCATGTCATTCTCCGTTCAGATTAGTTCATTGTCAATGTCCTTTCATTTGGATGATAGTTTATGAGCGAGTCCAATTTTGTTGAAATGTACATTGAATTTGCTGCCAAATTTCTAGAAAAATCTATGGAATTTCCAAATTTGTATAGATTGGGTGTTTAAATTGTAGCACAAATTAAATTGGTTAACAAATACTCATCTCCTATGGAGCGAATGTTTCCTTGCTAGAATCATCTTGATGTTATCATGCGCCTAGGTTTAGATAGACTATACAGATTTGTCAAATTACTCATCACTCTACATTCTTGTGTCAACTATAGGTACTTCATTGTTGTTGATGACATATGGGATGTTGAATCGTGGAAAGCGGTCAGATATTCCTTGAGGAACAATAATTGTGGAAGTAGAATCATCATGACTACTCGTAATTTTGATGTTGTGACCAAAGTAGAAGCAGTTTATAGGCTAAAACCACTTTCTGATGGAAACTCCAAGAAATTGTTCTACAAAAAGAATACAGAGCCAGGATGGGGAGAGTCTTGATGATGTATTAGGTGAATTGCCTAGTAAAATCATATATAAATGTGGTGGCATACCATTGGCTATCATCGCAATAGCTAGTTTATTGGTTCAAAGGCCACATGAGGACTGGTCAAGAGTATATGACTCAATTGGTTTTGGGGATGGAGACAATACATTGAAGATACTATCATATAGCTACTATGATCTACCATCTTATCTAAAGCAATGCATATTATATCTAAGCAAATTTCAGGAAGATTCTATTATTGATACAAAGGCTGTGATTTGGATGTGGATATGTGAAGGTTTTGTCCATCTCGAAAAAAAGAGAAGGATAGTCTATTTGAGGTTGGACAAAGATACTTCAACGAGCTTGTCAATAGAAGTTTGATCCAACCATTGGACGACACATATGATTGGTTCACACAATATTTCCGTATTCATGATATTGTGTTTGATTGCATCCGTAAGTTGTCAGATGTTGAAAACTTTATTACTGTTTTGGACAGCAGAGATCAATATACTTCTCTAGACAGTTTAAGAAATCAGAAGAAAACAAGCATGCTTACTTCAGATAGCAAGGTACGCCGGCTGGCTGTCCTAAATCATCATGAGCAGCGCTTCCCTGAAGATGCCATGAACATGCCAGAAGTGCTGAGGTCACTTAACATTGAAGATAGTAAGATTGAGATTATGACACCAGTTCATAGATTTAGAATTTGCCGTGTGCTAAGTTTACAAGATTGTCATGTCCCAATCAGCTTAAAGCATATAGGGAGGTTGTTACACCTCAAATACTTAGATATATCTTTGATGGCTGTTGATGAGCTTCCTAAGGAACTCGGTCTTCTGAAATCTCTACAGGCTTTGGTATTAGTCGATATCGGGCTAGACAAGCTGCCACCGGCTGTGTGTTCACTTACACAGCTGATGTACCTGGTGGCTATGGGGTTCAAAAGGTTACCAGCTAACAAGATTGGGAACCTAACATCCCTAGAGGACCTACGGTTAGAGATCGCTGATGATGGGAGTGCCATGGAGGACCTTGTGGTAGAGCTTGGCAAGCTAACAAGGTTGAGGATGGTCGGGATCACATTCTTCAAGGAACTAGATGAGAGCATGCAAAAAATTCTGGTGCATTCTCTATGCAATTTGCGCGAGCTCCAGAAACTAGTGCTTCATTTTGAATCAGTTTTCGAGCAGGGAGCCATTGTGTGGAAAGAAATGGAGCCACCTGTGCAGCTTCGGCACCTAGATATAATAGGCATCACCTTGTTGCGGTTACCTGGGTGGATCAATCGCTCTCACGTGCCACATCTCTGCTTCTTATCTCTGGGTGTGTACATTGTTGAAGTTCAGGACTTGGATAACCTAGCGAGATTGCCAAAATTGAACTACCTTCAGTTATCCGGTTTCAGCTGGCCTCCAGGTTATACGGTTGGTACAGACAGCTTTAGGAATTTGAGGTTTTGCCATGTGGGCACAGCGCTCAAGTTTTCTTTGGGCACCGTGCCAAGGCTTGAAGACCTGCAGTTTGGAGTTTTTTCACAGTATTCGAGCTGGGAAATAGATGGTGTGCAGTTGGAGCAGTTCCCAACGAAGGATGTATTCCAAGACCTAGACTTGGGGCTGGATAATCTCCTTTCACTTGAGAAAGTCATTGTTGAAGTCAACTGCTCAGGTGCTACAACCACAGAAGTGCAGGAGACAGAGGCTATGGTCAGGTGTGCAGTGTTAAATAATCCCAACCGTCCAACCATAATAATTGATCGAGTAAATGAAGATATGTTATCTGACGAAGAACGGGAGGAACCGGTGAGGCGCTATCTGTGTTTTTTATAGCCTATTTAAAAATACGTTTAATTGTTATCTATTGCTACCACTCAGATATGTATGTGGGTACTATATACTGACCTGAGTACTGTTTTCTGCTCCTTGCAATTCTCAACTTCAGCCCGACATTGAAGAACATTTCGTTGTGCTTGAGTGCAAGGATGAACTTGATGTCGTCTTCGTCAGTTACCTGCGGACCTACCTACATCTTCAGAAAGCCGTTATTTCGATCAACTGTGCTGGCGCCAGCATGTGTGAGGTGGAGAAAGTGGAAGCAGATTTTAGGAAGGCAGCCAAGGTTCATCCTAACCATCCGACTATCCAATTGATCAGAAGAAACACCGATTACATGTGCGATACAAAGGTTTGTAGTTGCCTCTATGCCTGGATTGAATTTTTGTTCATGTAAACGGAACCCATAAGTTTGACCGTTTGAGTGACTTACCACCAGCTGTCTGACTTACCAACATGATTGAAATTACGTTCGGACCATTTTTTTTTTACAAAAATACATTCTCTTAATTATATATGTTCGTGGGTACTACTTACTGACCTGTATATATACGTTCTGCTCTTTGCAATTCTCAGACTCATCACATAGAAGGAAATTTCAGTGTGCTCGAGTTGAAGGATGAACCAGATGCTAGCAGCTTCATCAACTACCTTAGGTTGTACCGACATCTTCAGAAAGTTGTTATTTCCATCGACTGCGCGGTGCCAGCATGCACTAGTACCGATTCAATTTTGCGGCAGGGGCTAGATCTTTTCCGTGGCGGGCACAATTTGCACCCGCCACGAAAATGATCGGCCTGCCCCGCGCCGCCCGGGGCGGGGTCGCGCTTTTACGTGGCGGGCGCCTTAGCGCGCCCGCCACGCAAAAGATGATCTTAACCGTGGCGGGCGCCTGCAACGCCCCGCCACGCAAAATATATTAAGCGTGGCGGGCGCGTTGCGGCGCCCGCCACGCGGCCTCCTTTTTGCGTGGCGGGCAAATTAGGGCGCCCGCCACGGAAAAGCCCCGAGGCCTATAAAATGCGGGCGGCCGCCCCTTCGTCTTCCTCCACGGATCTTCCTCTTCCAACTTGGGGGAGGTTCTGACCAAAATTTTGACAAAACGTCCAGCGCTATCAATGTGGTACCTTCCGGTCACTGATCGCCTGCGGGCTCTCTATGGGAACCCCGAGGATGCTAAGCACATGACCTGGCATGCATCTAGCGATCGTGTAAAGGATGACGGGAAGCTACGGCACCCTTCGGATGCTAGCGGTGGCAAGACTTCGGCGCCGCCAACCCTGACTTTGCAGAGGAGCCCAGAACGTTCGGTTCGCGTTGAGTACCGACGGAATGAACCCATTCGGTGACTGAGCGGCACACACAAAGACGCGCGTGGCGGTCGTCCTCACCATGTACAATCTACCTCCACATCTTTGTCAAAAGCGCGGGTATGTTTTGCTCACCATGCTCATTTCTGGACCCGAGCGGCCCGACAAGAATCGATATAGATGTGTTCCCGGAGCCGTTCATGGAGGAGATGCAGTACTATTTGATGATGGGGTCGGGATGGTTGATGCGTACCGCCAGCGTAGTTCACTCTTCGTGCCATCATCTTTGTCACCATCACCGATTACCCGGCCTGTTTTTCATTATCGGGGCAGATTAAAGGGAAGACCGCTGTGTAGCTTGCATCAAAGAAACCTGCTCCACTTACCCGAAGGGATCCACCAAAACTGTGTACATGGAACACAGACGCTTCCTCTACAGTAAGCATAGGTACAGAGATGCAAAAATGAATATGTACTTTGACAACAAGGGCGAGTCGAAACCTCAGCCGGCACCGACTAGTTATGGTCCGAAGGTGTTTGACATGGTGAAGGACTTAGAGTGCGAGTTTGGAAAGAAGAAGAAGAAGAAAAAGACGATGATCAGGAAGACGGCACCTCCAAGACAAAGAAGCGAAAGAGGGATAAATTGGAGGACGAAGCGCCTCCAGCCGTTCCTTTCAAGAAGAAGTCAATCTTCTTCAAGTATCTAAAGTACTGGAAGATACTGCATACACCCCATGCGATCGATCAGATGCACCTTGAGAAAAATGTCTTCGAAAGCACGATCGGTCTCCTGATGGATATCAAGACCAAGACGAAGGATGGTGTGAAGTCACGTCAGGATCTTGTTGACATGGGCATCCGACCGGAAATTCACGCTACACGGCTTCCGAACGGTAAAGTCCAACTCCCGTGCGCGCCTACAACCCTAACGAGAGATGAGAAGTTGGCTATGTGTCGGTTGATTCGGGGTATCAAGGTACCGACGGGTTTCTCTTCCAACATCAAGAGTCTGGTATCCATGAAAGACCTCACAATGACGAACTTCAATGCGCACGATGCTCACATCATCTTTGACGGTGTTCCTTCCAATTGTGATCAAAGCTATTCGGTCCAAAATACGTGAAGATGGTGGTCACAAGGTTGTCATACTTCTTTAACCAAATCAACGGAAAGGTAATTGCCAAAGCGGTCACTGCTTGCTTTGAAAGAGTTCATCGCGGAAACAATGTGCGGATAGAGATGTGTTTCCCAATCGGCCGTTCTTCGACATTATGCCACACCCGATGATGCACATGGTTGATCGGATAGAACAGCTGGGACCCATGTACCTACGAGCGATGTGGACCACCGGCGACTAATGTCTACCCTCAATCGATTCAATCATAACCGTGCTTACCCGGAGGGCTCTATGATCGAGGCATACACAAGCCGAGGGCCGTGAACTGGTGTATGAAGTACATAAAAGATGGGAGGGCTATTGGGCTTCCAAAGCATCAACATGAAGGAAGAACCTCGGGGGATGGGGTGCGGGGGCGAAAAGCACGCACCGACATACATAGGGAAAAAGTGCTAGACGCTCACTACAAAGATCCTTCATCAATTGGTGATCATGGACACATACGTTAAAAAGCACCTCAAAGAGCTCCGCCGTGCAAGTAGGAAGCGCAAGAACTGTCCGAAGGATTGGGTAGAGAAGGAACACAAGAACACTTTCCTCCAGTGGCTCCAAAAGCAGAACATTCCCCTAGGAGATGATGCAGAGACTGTGAAGAAGCTTGTGTCAGGGCCGTCCATGCAGGTCACCACGTGGCAAGGGTATGATGTCAACGGTGCAGGTTCCACACAAAAAAGAGAAGGACAAGAAGAGTGCATCACGTAACAGCGGTGTTCGATATGAGGGCAGGAACAGCGTGGACAGAGAGAAGATGACATGCTTCGCACAAGTCGAAGAAATATGGGAACTTGACTATGGCGGTAACCTACGGGTAACCGTTTTTCGTTGCCGATGGGTCAAGCACAGGGCGGTTCTAGTGGATAATTTTGGGCTAACCACCGTGAACCTTCAAAGTGTCCGGTACAAAGATGATCGGTGGGTGCTTGCATCGATGCCGCACAAGTAGCCTACTACATGAACGCGGAGAACATAAATAGACATATTGTCGCGTGGCGGGAAGCGGCCGGATCGTGGGAGCGATGTGGTCCGAGTCCCGAAACATACAACAACTATGATGAGTTCCACCTCTTTACAGATTTTCCAAAAAAGATGAAGGCACCGGAGGGACGTAATCAATCCCGACAAGACTAAAATGATGCCATGGACCCGCCCCGATGGCGAGAAGAAGACCACCAATGCACGGCACCAAAATGATATGTAGTTGCGGTTATTCGATGTAAACAAATAGTCCAAAAACAAATATCTCACCACGAGTTTCGAGAAACTACGGGGAGACTAGTGATTTTTGAACTACACGTTTGTAACACTTTCTCGTATGCAAAAATGACCTATATATGAAATATAGATCTTGATGAGTTATGAACTTTCCGTATTCATGACTATTTGAATCTTGGCGATCCAGGGGCTTGAAATGTCGTCCGAATGTGTAAAAATTCAAATTTCAAATTTCGAGGCGTGAAAAGTTCAAATTTCGAGGCGTGAAAAGTTCAAATGTGTAAAAATGCCGTCTTGACGAGTTATGAAGTTTCGTATTCATGACTTTTCGAATCGACGACGTCTAGGGCTTCAAAAAGTCACAAGTTCGACCCGTCAAACCTTGGTCCAACGGACCGATAAAAGCGACCTAGTTTCGAAAAAGTTTGAATACAAAGTTTAAAGTACTCATCAAGATGTACACTTGGTGTATATAAATGGATATGTCTTGGGAACTGTAAAGTTTCTAATAATGGCATACTTCTCACTACGCATACACGAAAGCATCCTCTTCCTCGTAGCATCCCTATATGTACCCTGATATGTGTTGGGAACTGTAAAAGCATCCCTATATATACCAAATGTGTAAAAAATTCAAATTTCATCAGAATATTTTTGATATATTATCTGAATTGATCTCTCAATTTATAACAATTTTTAACAATTTATAACAATTTATAACACTTTTTGCGTAATAATTCTCAATTTATTTTGAAAATATTACACGCGGTGGGCATCCTTACCGCGCCGCCACGGTTAACATTAACCGTGGCGGGCATCCTTACTCGCCCACCACGGTTAACATTAACCGTGGCGGGCATCCTTACTCACCCGCCACGCAAAATGCGTGTACCATAAATAGTACCCCCCATCCGTGAATTTCTCTAAGTCCTTCAGCTCGTTCGATTCGACCCCGAAGGGTGCCCGATTTTTCCCCCAACCCTAACGCCACCGCCGCGGCGCCGATCCGCCATCGCCGTGCTCCTCGCCGCCGGGCCGACCTCGTCGTGCCCAGCGGCGCTCATGCGCTAGATCCGCGGTATGCGCAAGCTTGGGGCGCGGCCGGCGCCCTCCGCCACCGTCGCGCGCCGTCCGCCACCGCCACCGCCACCGCCGCCGTCCCCGCCACCGTCGTCGCCCCGTCCCCCGCCTCCGTCCTCGCCCCGTCCCTCCGTCCCCTGCTTTGGCCGGTGGAAACCCTAACGCCGCCCCCGGTTTGCTGCTACGGCCGCTCGTCGAACCCTAACTACGCTCGGTCTTGTTGTGGTGCCTGTGGTGCCCGTGAGTGCTCCTTCCTCTCCGCCGCCCATACCTACCGGGCGCCCGCCCGCCGTGGTGCCCGTGGTGCTCCTTCCGCCCGCCGGCGCCATACCGCCCGGGGCGCCGCCCGCCCGTGGTGCCCGTGGTGCCCGTAGTGCTCCATCTTCTTCCGTCCTCTCCGTGGTCCGTCATTTTGAATTGAGCTTCGTCATTACGACCAGCTTACGTCATTTTCAATTTAGCTTCGTCATTTTCAATTCACCGCCTGTGATGCCAAATGAAACCACATGCCTATGAATTGAGCTTATATATATATATATATATGCCTATGATGCCCGGTGATGCAAATTTGGAAATCCAAAGGATAACGAGCTTATATATATGCCTATGATGCCTGTGATGCAAATTTGGGAATTCAAAGGATAACCGAGCTTTGTCTCTTTTTTTTTTTTTTTTTTTGTCAAACTGGCTATTTTGTTGTTTGTTTAATCTTCGATGCGGCGCTGCATAGATAATAGTGAAAGTATATTTAGTACTTGTTGATTGTTCTGGTGAAGACATTCCATAATTGTGATGCTTAGTTCAGGTTTATAACATCTTTGACTCGATTATAGTGAAGTATATGTTTGAACATCTTTGGGTATCCTTTGGCTCGAATTTTATTGCCTCGCTGATCCTTAGTGGCATCTCTCGCTGCTCTTGGAAATCTGAACCGCTTATGAACTCCTTAGTAGCAATATTTCTTTCTATTTGTTTTCTTATGAAGTAGATTTGTGGAGCGGGGGTAATAATAAGACTGCTTTTTGTTGGCCTAGACTGTGTATTTTGTAAATGGAAATCACAGGATTATAATAAATCAATAATGTAGTAAACTTATTAAGTTCTTGTCTTCTTAATTATTAAGTTCTTGTCTTCTTAATTCAATGACAAATTAGCATCACAATCTAGTGTTGGGATATACTAGTGGGCAACAATCAACAAGTATCTAGTGTTAGGATATACTAGTGGGATATACTACATGGACCTCACTTTGCCATCACAATTGGCATATACTACATGGAGCTAACTGCCTACTACTCTTTTTTTTTTTACCTTGTTTGGCTTGGTTTCAAATTACCTCTTTGCCTATTGGCTCTCTAGCTAGTCTTTGTTGACTTGGTTTCAAATTACCTCTTGGCAATGATGTGTACCTATTAGTGCTGAGGCAGAGGCATATATGCAATGATGTGTACCTATCTAGTGCTGAGGCAGCGGCATATATATGCGATGACATGAACTTAATTATTGGGGCTGAGGCAGCGGCTATGATGATTGAATGTCCCCCTATACTTGGAAGCTTCTAAACTAGGACGGCTTGTACAAAGCAACCAGTTTAGAAGCGATGTGATCACAAGGGGGCTATATCTGAGCCAATCTTTTTATTTGTTTCTTTCTGCAATTTTGAATTACGTTTGTCTACTCGTCCTATATACTAGTACT
This sequence comes from Hyparrhenia diplandra, assembly GCA_015847255.1. Taxonomy (NCBI): domain Eukaryota; kingdom Viridiplantae; phylum Streptophyta; class Magnoliopsida; order Poales; family Poaceae; genus Hyparrhenia; species Hyparrhenia diplandra. Next base: position 1,452,231 of record JADLZK010009224.1, on the reverse strand, counting down.
AAAGCACTATATATTTGTAGCTTGAAATGTCGAATGAACAAGAACAGCCTCAAGGTCAGCTTGAATGGGAGTCGCTTAGCTCCGGCAGCGGCTCTAGTACTTCCCAGTTCCCAAGCGGAGCCTCGTATAGCCCGTGTAAGGGTAGAAGGAAACGCATCGAGGAGGAAGAAGATCCTAATTTCAACCCGAGGGACGGCACACGGCAAAGAAGCGTCGGGTTAAGGAAGTACAGGCTGAACGAGCCGCCACCGCTCCCTCCACAAGCGATTCAGAGCAACCCCCCCCTACGCCCACGGCCACCTCTTCGTGCAAATCAAAGGGAGGCAAGCCGAGCGGAGAAGGGGAGACCATGGGGCACACCGTGCCATCGATGATGTCCTTGTCATTCAAGAGTTGGGGCCGCAGGGCGAGCCACCGCTGCCCACTAAAGTTGCCGCTGAAGTACGACACTCAAATCTCCTGTTTCGTGAAGGATAAGGTCTCCATTCTTTATGAAGACTGGAAAGCCATCCCCGACAATCGACAAGTTCGGGTGTGGGGTGAGGTTTCGAAATGGTTCCGGTATCCGCAAGGCGCCGATATGAAAAAGGTGGAGCAAAGATGTATACGTCCTCGCAGGAAGAAGCTTCCGAATCGGAAGTATAGGCTCAACGTAGACTTTCTCAAGAAAGGACGCCTACCCTTCACCAAGTACACCATGCTCTCGGAAGAAGTATGGGAAGAGTTCTAAAGGCAAAGGCTAAACACGCCTCGAAGCAAAGGCGAAGAGCGAGAAGTTCACGAGCTAGCCAACGGAACAAACCGCCCCACTACATGGGCGTGATTGGGTACGTCGGACACAAGCCGGCGTGGCGGGCGGAAGAAAGGAGAAGACAGAAGCCGGGGAGCCGGATCCGCACGAGGGCTGGGGTTTTTTCCTCTATGGCCACAAGCCAAAGAAGCCGAGGCCCAAGCCCGGATGAAGGAGGTCGAGAAGAAGGTCATAGAGGCCACCGCGGCTAAGAACAGCGGGACCCTCGAGATTCGTCGGGGACACGATGCGCCGACGTTGGCCTTAGGAAACCCCGAGCATCGCGGCCGCGTCCGTGGCATGAGCTCCGTGAAGAGTTGGGCGACGGTGGGCTCGTGGCGGCCGATGTCGCCTCGCATCACACAAGGCGAGGTACAAGGAGGGTCCGAGACAGGGAAGGCCGTGATGAGTCCTTACAAAGAAATGATCACCCGGTCCATCAAAGAGGCCCTCACAAGCAACGACCCCCGGATGGTCGAAGTCCGAACCCGATGATGTTCCGCCAACGCCGGTATGCCGGTGCCCACCCTACCAACCCCAAGAAGACCTCTGGCGTTGACCGACAGGACCCGGTGGATGATATCACCGAAGAGACACAAAGGCATAATGTTGATACCGGCGGCAGGTTGGGCAAGAGGAAGCCGCGGGGCGAGGGGTGGTATTTCCTCCCGGATCTTGCAAAGTGTACGGCGCCGCGAGATCCCTCCGTAATGTGTTGAAGTCAACATTGGGTATGTGGCGCTAGAACATGAAGACGGGAGCTGGACTATCCCGATCATAACGACGTCAAGACTCTAGGAACCGCTGCGTGTTACAACGCATCGCGGGTCGAAGGTGGACATTGTCTTTGAAGATGTCGAAATTGACTTCACCTTCCGGTACACCAAAGAAGACAAAGAATGGACCCGAGTACACCACCGGACCCCTATGGTGACTCTTCCGATGATGATGAAGATGGTGGGGACGGTGGAGGCAACGACCCTCCTCATGGTTCCAGCACCCCCTCGCTACGGACCCGGCACAAGACGAGCCTAAGGGAGCCGACAATCGAAGGAGCCGACACCCGAGGAGCCTAAGGAGGCGGCACTGAGGAGCCTCGGGAGCCGACACCTCGGAGCCGGCACATGAGGGGCAGCCGATATACGAGGAAGCAAATGGCGAAAAACACGTTGCCGTGTCCCGAGGAGAGAATAGGGAACGAGACACCCATCTACACTCAAGGCCTCCAATGGACAACACCTCAAGCGCCGGGAAGCGTAAAGGAGCTGGACCTAGCAAATGCCCTCCACCACCGAAGAAGCCGACATTCGATGAAGAGGAGGTCGTAGCCGACAAGTACCCTAAACCCAAGAGGCCCCCAGTAATAGATGTTCGATCCGAAAGGTATGCCCCGCTGAAACAACGAGTTGTACTATGTTATTAGCTACTTATTTTCGCAACCGTAGCTAACATTTGTACCGCCGCTTTTGCGGGGCCAAAATCCCCACCTTATGTCGGGTTTGTCTCGGACGAATGCCCCTTCGTTCGAGTTTGGGAAGTTCATGATCCTAAAGGCCCAGCTCATCGATGCCGAGGACTGGGAGACTCGGAAGTTCCATGCGTGGTACATAGAGTGCGCAAAGCGTGGATTGCATAGCTTCAGTGTCCTTCTTCCTAAGGAGTGCTTCCACTACCTCATCGATGTCCAGTTCTTGGTTACATTCAAGACATGTCGAGACTACTTCCGACAAAGGACATTGACGTTGCCCAAGTCAACTTGTTTGCGATGTAAGCGCAATTTTACTTGCACATGTCCCTTGCATCCGTATATACATTCTTTGTTTCAAAGGTACCTATGCCACAGCCACATGTCCTTGTAGGTTGAGCGCCGATGCAGGCCACAAGTTAAAGAATGGTATTATTTACCTCTCTCCAGCGCACATTAATGAGAGGCAGATCATCGGTTTTAATCTAAGCAAGGACCATCCCGACTTGGTGAACTTGACGGACGAGGAAAGACAGAAGATCTGGGATCAGAACGCAAGAGCTAAGAAGTTGGAGGTAGCAGAGTACGTCATATCAGCAATGAAAAAGGTCAAGGAAAATGGGTATCGATGTATTCTGGCGCCTTACCAATACGGAATAGGGCTCGTAGGACATTGGATCTGTTTCATGATCTTTCCTCAGGACGGGAGGGCCGTTGTCTTTGACTCACTACAAGGCTCAAACCCGCACGGCTACCGACAATTCAAAAAAATCTTGAGATTGTAAGTGATCGATGAACTCCTTATTCAATTACTAGAGTCGAATATCATATATCGTTGACAATATAGTGCATTTCGCATACGCTTACAAGCACTACTTGAAGGATCGAACTCGCTGGGATCGACGATCCCGTATGTAAGGAGCGCAATGGAGATACACTCAAAATCAAGCGAGATTTCCCTGCATGCGTAAATGAAACATAGTTTTTCTTAGTACGACTACCTAGCTATTGCTTCGATATTACTAATAACACCGGTTTATTACGTGCGGTGCCTCAAACAACCATACGGATCAAACTTGTGTGGATTCTTCGTCTGCGTGAGTTCCTCGGGGCCTGCAAAAGGTACAAATCCAGCTACCGACTCAAGGACTCAAAGAACCAATTGGAAAGCAAGTACTACAAAAAGGCAACCGACGAGATGCGGTTCAAAGATAGTAGCGATATATCCGCAGTTCGTTTCTAGACATGGTAGTTCCGCGAAGGCCAGCCGTACTTCAATGTGGACAAGTGAGCTGGGGTTATTTCCGTAGTATGCGCCGCTAAGGAGATGGGAAGAGCTAGGTCTTAAGGACTATATTCATCCAAATCAACATATAGCTCGCAATTTTTGTATAGATGTTGTAATTAACTAGTACTTGTTGGATATGAACGAATGAATCGATCGATCGGTGAAACTTGTATATATGAATCGATGTATATATATGTATATATGATATATATTAGAGTATCTGTCTTTCTTATATATATATGTGTGTATGGATTGATAGATGTATATGTATATATATGTATGTATATACATATATATATATATATATGGTATTTTATTTTTAAAAAATTCAAGGCGTGGCGGGCAACATAACCCGCCCGCCACGCATAATAAACTTAACCGTGACGGGCAGCGTAACTTCGCCCGCCACGGATAACATTCTTTTGGCGTGGCGGGCGCGTTATGTTGCCCGCCACGGCTTGATTCTTATGCGGCCGCCCGCCACGCAAAAGGTCACGATTAACCGTGACCTTTCGTTAGTGACAAAGCAGCTATGCCCGCCACGCAAAAGGTAAATCGCCCGCCACAAAAAAGATTTTGGGTACTAGTGATGTGTGAGGTGGAGAAAGTGGAAGTAACTTTTAGGCATGCAGCCGAAGCTCATCCTAACCATCCGACTATCCAATTGATCAGAACAAACACCGGCAAAATGGTCTCCTCATCTGACCATCCTGTCACAGAGGTAGCTTCCTTTGCCTGGATTTTTTTTTTCCGTAGTTAACAGAAACATCAGCTTTGACCATTGAGTATGTAAATTATTATCTGTGCTTATTTTTTTCCTTCCCAAACTCCAGGTGGGTGACGATCATGGTGATTCAACAGATAATTTGCTTTGCAACTTCAGCTAAAGAATTGATAACTCTGTTCAATCCTTCCTTTCCGGGCAGGTATGTCATATGTGCATGCTAATCTACATCAATTTTGATTACTCTAGTCACCAAGATTCACAACTATAATTGATAGATTTTATGATGCAAAGAGTATGTATACATGCATTAGGCACCACTTTTAATTATTTGGTAGACGCTCAATGTGTTTCTGCTCAATTTAAATATTTTTTAGTTTAGTTAATAGTACACAATATCCACGCTCATTTTTTTTTTTTGAAAATGCACGAGTGTGCATATCTTTGTATATTATCCACGCTTATTAATTGTGCTGAATAACTAACCACTGAAACGCAACATGCATGCAAATCAAAAGCGTGCTAATATTTGGAAAATAAATGTTAACCGGTGGTCTCATAAAAACATATACAGTTCTTAAAACGATTTTAAGTAAAAATGAAAATAATCAAAGGAACAAAGGAACAAATATATCATGCACCTGATGGGTGGCTCATGTGTTAATCATCATGTAAGTGCTTTCACTAAATTTAATTGTTCTGGATTCAGATTAAGACATGGCACTTGGCAAAATCACCTTATATCACCATGCTCTGCTTCAAGAAAAATTTGTGATTATATTTGCCTTTACATGGTTGCTCCATCCATTGCACTTCAACTTACTTACTATGCACATCTGTATGTCAGGTAAATGGTGCTGTTATAAGTACTGAAGGAGAGACATTGTACTACCGTTCAGCAAGATGATTACAAGGATTGGAAGAGCTCATTTGACTTGTGGTTCTTAGCCTAAAATCACATTACAGAGGCAGCAGATGGACCACAAGTGATGCAGTTTATGTGTGAACTTTATTTGTCTTCGTCTTTTGCTTTCAAAAAATAAAATAGAACCGTCTTTGTCTTCAAAAGACAGGTCATATATTTCTTTGTTTTTGCTCGTGATAGATTTTGTGTGACCTATATTTTCTTTAACATGAGTCATGTATTTCCTTGGAGACGATCATGAGAGCTGGTATGTGAAATATGTTTTTCTATTTTTTCTGAGACTGGTTATTATGTATTTGCTTGAAAGACAGAATGTGGGATAATTTCCTTGAAAGTAATCTTGAGAGTGTTTGAACTCTCATTTATTACATGAAGTGGTATTCCTGGATAAGATTTTTTGCACCGTTTAAGTAGGTGAAGTAGCTTTTGCTTAGGCTAGGATAAGAATTTTGCACAATTGCACTTGTAGGTTCACAGTGCTGATGAGCTGTTGCTACTCGCTTCGGCCGGTCAGTCGGGTTCCCTCTTGTGGCGTGCGCGCTCGTACGCGGTGCGCGCTCGTACGCAATACCCCCAGAGGCTCCAGCCCAGCCTTGCTGCTCCTGGTCCGACGACGATCATGGTCGTCTGGATCTGGGACGGTGACGACAATGGTGAATTTGATAATGACTACCTGCGCGTACGTGCTTCCAAACATGTGGGGAGGATCGGAGGAGACCTTCCATTCTGACGAGTCTGAGATGCAGTGCATGTAAAACAAACGATGGAATGGGACAGTCAAAAGCTGGAGCAAGCAATGCCATGAGGCCCACAGACCACAGTAGAGGTTCTTGGGCTGAGTTGCTGGATTTGAGGGGAACAAATGCTGAATGTTTCGCTACAGCCTTTGCTTGGCTTGGGCCAAAAATGGAAAAACAATACGTTCAAGACAAAGCGGAGATGAGGGAAACAGAGCACTGCATCGTTCGACCTGGAGCAGAGGAGCCAGTGCAAGCACGCTCAGCACTAGTAGATAACTGAACTTCCGTGGCGGGCTTTTTTTTTTTTTCGGTGGCGGTTTTTGAAACCGCCACCGAGCTAGGGTTACCGAAAAATTATTTATTTTCGGTGGCGGTTTTCTGGCACCTAAATGACCGCCACGGAAGTTCAGAAAAAATAAAAAAAAAGAAAAAACCGGATCCAGCCCAAACGGGCCCTCGATCTGGCCGGCGGCCACCGCCCGGCGCTGCCGTCCCAGGAGGAGCCCGCCAGAAGCCGGGGAGGAGACCGCCGGCGCTGCCGTCCGTGGAGGAGCCCGCCCGCCGTAGCCGCCGCCACCGAGGAGCCACTCGCCCCTCCGAGCGCATCGCCTAGAGAGAGGGAGCCCGCCCGCCTCCGCCGCGCCGTCGCCGGGGGGAAGCCGCTCCGCGCGCTGGCCGCCGACGCCGACGCCCGCCTCTGCGCCGCTTCGCCAGGGGGACGCCGCCCGCCCCGTAGCTAACGCCACCTCGCCGCCGCTGCGCCTCCTCCGCACGCGGGCCGCCGACGCCACTTCAGCGCCGCCGCGAGCTCGAGGTGCGCGGAGCGCCACCGGATCCGGGCCCTCCACGCCTCCACCCGCCGGATCTGGACGGAGAGGGAGAAGGGGTGGCGGGAGGGAGGGTCAGCCCGGGGAGGGGGGGGCGGCGGGAGGGATGTGGACTTTGTTTTTTTTTAGTCGGGACGGGGTGGGGAGCGACGGGAGGGAGGTGAGAAGTGAAGTGACCTGAAACCCTAGAAAGTGAAGTACACGTATATATATTTGTGGTCATGGAATGGACTTTTGGGCTGATGGGCTGGACCAGATTTTTCATGACGGGCTAATTAGAAAAACCGCTACGGTTAATCTATTTACCGTGGTGGTTTTTAAACCGCCACGGGTTAATTAAAAATGACCGCCACGGTTAATCGGGTGTATTAACCGTGGCGGTTTTTGAAATGCCCGCCACGGAAAATGAAATTCAAACACCACGTAAAATCAATCTTGTAGTAGTGCTGATAAATTGCAATATGGCTCCGTGCGTTTGGGCACTTGAGCGAGAAGAGCATGTCGAGCTTATATGCGAGCGGGAGACTGAGAGCTAGACGGCAATAGGATCAGTTGCAGTTGTTGCTCGAGACAGGACCTGCAATTTCCATGGTGCTTCAGCAAATGTCTTGGACAGAGTTACCGACCTAGAGACAGATAAATGGAGGCACTGGCATGCAGGGAAGGACGGTCACCGTGGGCCTTGTTTAGATGGCTAAAAATTGTAACCCAATGTCACATCGTATTAATCGTAGCACGTTTCGTTTGTTAGTGGTAAATATTATCCTACCATAGCGTAACTAGGTTCAAAAGAATCGCCTCGCAATGTACATCTAAACTGTGTAATTAGTTATTTTTTTACCTACATTTAATACTCCAAACATATGTATTTTGGTGTATTTAATGTGATGTGATGGAGCGAAAGTGGAAAAAAAGATTAGAAATTTTAGCCATCTAAACAAGGCTCGGTGTTTCGTCCGTTTGGGCTTGCAAGTGATTGCGCCAATGTTATAAGCAATAAATATCCAGGCCGGGACAGCGATGGGACGTCATGGCCATGTAGTTCAAGAGATCAAAACATGGTCTGCTCTGAGCTCCAAAAAAGGTTGGATTTCTTCGTAAATAAAGGAGAACAAGGGTCAACGTGGAAACATATTGCGTAGTATGATTTTCCTTATACGAAGCTGTTGGCAGGCATGTCTAGTTGATGGAGCCACGAAATGGCGTTCGTAAATCTTATTTTTAGTTACCTAGTTTTTTTAAGGCATTTCCTCTCAAAGCCAGCAGGGAAGGTTAAGTTACGCCGATTAATCTCCATGTGGGGATAAAATGCACCATCCCGTAATAGGGATTTTCCTGTAAACAAACGGGGATAAGGGCCCATTGCCCATCTCTACATGCAGGTGGATGAGTAGAGTAGCTAGGCGGCCGTGCCGGGTGGAACTGGAGTGTGCCACGTTAGACATGACACAAGCTCGAGAAGCTACTAACCACTGCTAAAAAAATATTGTTTCCAAGGTTAATGCGTCTATTAACAGTGGTGTTTTTTAAATTAACCGTGTCAGTTTTTATAAAGGGCTTTGCTACGGTACTCTCAAATGAATGTGGACCGTCCATTTTGTCAGATATGAATGACTATTACTCCTACCTCTTAGGAAGTAATATATATTTCTTAAATTTTAATTAAGAAAATATGAAAAATACAAATATCATTCCTCAATTAGATCTGATGATGCCGTTATAGAACTAATGGATGTTACGGATCCAACCTATCATATTTTCTGCATGCTAAAGCAGATCCCATAAATTTGACATGCCACTATTTTCTAACGTGACATTCTTTAACTTGATTTTAACCTGAAATTAGTACGCCATGGTGACGGTTTTTTTTTAAACTTGACATGATTGGTATCACTATAATATGTTAGTGCAAAGAAAAAAAAATCTACTGAACCTATCTAACTTTCGCAACATGACTTGTGACAGTACAAAATTAGGAAAAGCAAGTCAGCCAAAAATAAAGTTTGTAACTAATAGTTTATGGCACATGAACTCAACTTATTTCTTCTTCATCAAAAGTAAATCTCCAAGAAATGTATCGGTTGCCGCCACAAGGATAGAAACTGCACGGATACATGCACTACGCATTTCTTGGTGGTAACCAAAAAAACCCGCTTATTGCTTATTTTTTCATAAAATTATGCTTATTTTTTCATAAAATTAATTATTTTTCTCTCTTAAAATTTAATGGCTCAGATTTATTTGAAGTCTTACCTCCTAAGAGGTAACGGGACTACCTTAGCAAAGCCCTTTATAAAAAGATCGCCACAGTTAATAAGACATAGACTCTTATAAAAAAACGAAGAGACACCGACCCGATCCTCTCCCTCACCCTCACTTCCCTCCCTTCCCACGCACACCCTCAACGGCTCGACCCCATAACGCACGCGGCGGTGGGAGATGCAGGAACATGGGTCCGCGGCGGATCCCGCGGCGGTGCAAAGTGCGGAGCCGTCGCGGCAGCTCATGGTGTCCGTCTTCTCCTTCTCACGGAAGATCCCAAAGAACAGGAGCTCCGGATGCGGCGACGGCCTAGATCGCGGGTCCGTTAAGGTTTGAGATCTGGATTTTTGTATTATTATTATTATTATTTTCTAATTAACCGTGTCGGTTTTTGGTGGTTCCAAAAACCACCACCGATAATATCAATTAACCGCGCCTTTCGTTGGTGGCGGTGTCAAAAAACCGTTACGGTTAATAAAAAACCACCATGGTTAACAAATCATGTAGTAGTGAACCTCACCATACAAACTTAATACTTCTCAGAGCTTAGACAAAGACAACTTCCTCTTCTCAACAATCTTCTATACGATCATTCCTAATTGTCGAAGATTTGTAAACCAATATTAACATGAATTTAGCTTTCCATTAGAAAAACATGAATTTAGCTTGTAAACTGAACTAAACCAGAAGAAAGCAAAAAGAGGAAATTAAGAAGATTGAAACTTGATAGTATTTTCAAACTTTTATGAAATGGATATCAGTGATGGCTAATTAATTGAGAGTTTTTTTTTTTGAAATGTCAAAGGGGAGTTAACCATACTTGAATATATATTGATATGAAATCAAATGCATCATTTTTTCTGCAAAAAAAAACAAGGCAAAACGTTTTTATCGATTAAACCAATGCAACAGCTCTAGTGCACAAGTGAGCTTGTGGCATACCCACTAATAAGAAAAAACAAAAACATATATATGTCCTAGCATAAGGGCGAATGGTTGCAAAACCACAATACCCTAGTAAGAAGAGAAGAGAGAGAGAGGAAGGAAGATTGCAAACCAAAGATGCAAGAACTCTTTGATGATGCCTCCATGGCGGTGAAACGCCGCAAGGGCATAATCATCATCCGCCAAGTAGTAGCATAGCAAGGCTTTCGCCCAAGTCTAAAATGGCCAGGAGTGTGCAAGAGGTTCTTCATGAAGGAAGCTCCCCTGATGGCGTCCCTCGTCGTAGCTTAGCTTTTGTCCAGAACCCTCACAAGTGCTCTGAGACAACAAATAGCATTGTATGCCTCATCCACACCGCAGAGCCGACACCATGACGCCGCCACCACACCGCCACCACCATTGCAAACACAAGCCTGGCCGACATCGCCGTGATCGCCGAGATGGCGCTCTGCCCTGCCCAATGAGAGACACAGGGGGAGGGGCATCTGCGCATAAAAGCCTCGTCACCAGCCGCCCACGGCCAAACCGCATGCACTGTGGACCACACGTGAGGAAGAAACCGCCGCAGAGCACCATCGTATCTATGCCCCGAGAACGAGAGGACAGAAGTGGACCCACCAGATCAGAAGTGAGGATGGCGGATTCGGCACATGTACACCATGGTAATGCACTCTCAACGCCAGCATGCCATGGACAAATATCGCATGCGCCCAGCAGCACCGCACACACAAGAAGAAGTAGCACCGCCACCACAAAGGGTCAACACAAGAGCTGACCGAGGGGGCGGCAGGTCCAAGCACTAGGCGCCGTTACATGAGGTCAACAACATAGGTCGGGTTGTGGTGCACCACATTGGAGGAGGGTGGCCAGTAGCGTAACCCGGACCCAAGGAGTCCATGACTATTATGCCCGCACAACCGACCTTCCCAACAAAGACAAATAAGAGGAGGGGGGATGTCGGCCGTGCCGCAGTCCGGCTGAGCCCTCAACCTCCAAAGACCTTGAGGCATGGGTTGTGTCATCTCAGCCCCGGCTAGATCCCGACAACTAGCCAACCGCCGGGCCGCCCCCTCCCGCCGGCCCCGACCCCACCAACAACGCATATAGTTGGCCGTCGCTGCCCCCCCCCCGACCCTCCTAGCCATTTACCCCCCGTCGTCCGCCTTGCGGGATACCAACGATGAGGAGGGGCTGATGCAGACAAGGCCCCCGCTTGCAACTTGAAGATGCTAAATCTAGCGTGGGTGCCTGGATCTCGGGCGGCTAGCTAGCCCACGACACCGGAGTTAGGGATAGAAGGGGTGGGAGGAGGTGTACTGCAATGGTGAGAGAGGAGTGAGCATACATAGAGTGTGCATTCTTGAGCTTAAGCTGTTTGCCGCCACAAGGAGGTGGCCACTGAGGCGCCGTCGGCTGGCGGTCGAGCTGGCAAGGGGGTGGGGGTCGGGGGTGAGGTTCCGCCAGTCAGGAGCCCTTGCCCCGTGAGGAGACCACGCGAGAGCCTCACCTTTCCATGCTTGTGCTTACGTATCCAATTATTGAGAGTAGTAGATACAAAATATGTGAGAATTAATATTCTTATATTGTAATAACAACATCAAAGAAATAATCTATTGGGATTTGCCTTAGTATCTCGAGAATGTGGACTTATTACTTGGCGTCTCCAATATTAGATCGAGCTAGTCTAGAGCGTGGTCATCGTTATATAAAGGTACCTCTTGATCCAGTGAATCATTTGCTAAGAAAAATTGCTTATAAAGTCGCAATCCAGGAACAATATTTAAAATCAAACCACCTGCTCTCTTGTCCTACTAAACATATCTTCCATTCTGGTCCGCACCAGCTCCTGTCATCTCTAGGACTATGTCATTGTTATATATATGTATAAGGTACCTCCTGGAATGATTCATTTTTCCTAACACAATTTGTTTACAAAGTCACTATCCAGGAAGCAAAGTTTGAAATTAAACCACCTGCTCCCTTGTCCTACTCAACATCACCTTCCCTTCCTGTCCGCACCAGCTCTTCAAAAGATAAGCATTCTGACTCAGCAAAGTTTGGATGTAGTTTTAGCAATCGATTCGTGGTTTAGTTTTCTCGCTAGACTGAACTTTTTTTTTTTTCCGGATGTGCGAGCCTCATGAGTTGTGTACCATCAGTGAGTGGTAGCTGGAACTTTTGTTCTGTAGTTATTAAAACAATATGGCGTTTCCTGTAATAAAGTACGGCCTACCTCTAAGATCGTCATTATTATATTTATAAGGCACCACCGGCCGCCTCCAATGGTTGTTCATTATTCACGAATAGATGTTTAAAATTGAACCACCTCCTCTCTTGTCCAACTAAATATCATTTTGCATTCCGGTCTGCACCAGCTCGTCCTCCAATAATTGAGTCATGTGCCATCTCTAAGACTGTGCCATTGTGTTATATATATGTAAGGTACCTCCTCGAATGATTCATTTTTCCTAACACAATTTACAAAGTCACTATCCACGAAGCAAAGTTTAAAACTAAATCGCCTGCTCCCTTGTCCTACGCAACATCATGTTCCCTTCCGGTTCGCACCAGCTCTTCAAAAGATAAGCATTCTGATTCAGCTAGCGATGTTGCCAACTCACACATCGTTGAAGATGCTCCAAACAAGCAGAGCCTCTAATCGCTCTCACCACATATAGCATCTAGTTCTGCCATTTGTTGGGCAGCACCCAACTAGCATGTCGTACTACCAAGTAAGCAAGAGCAACGGAGAGGAAGTGTGACCGAGTTCAAGTTAAGCATGGAGATCGCCTTGGGGGCCATGGCCAGCCTGGCCCCCCCAAGCTGGGCGACCTGCTCATGCAGGAGGTATGTCGTGCAGAAGGGCCTCAAGCATGACATCGAGTCCCTCTCCAGGGAGCTTCTGATGATGAAAGCTGGTCTGGAGGACCTGTCTCGGGTTCCATCGGAGCAGCTCACTGAGGTCCAAAAGCTTTGGGCACGGCACATCCGGAGCTGTCGTATGACATGGAGGATGCTGTCGATGACTTTGTCCCCTGCATGTGGCCGGCGGAGGGTGTGCAGCTGATGCCACCGACGCCAATGTCTTCAAGAAGATCCTTGGCAAGGCCACAGCAGCGGTGAAGAAGCTCAAGCATCGCCGTCGGATCTCCGACAAGATTAAAGACATCAAGAAACTCTCCAACGAGCTAGCTGAGCTCCGTGCCAAGTACACAGTGAGAGGCGCGGGAGCTGATCTTGCCGCGAGCACTGGCATTGACCCCAGTGTCCTCAATATGTACAAGAAAGAGTCTGATCTGACTGGCATCGAGGAGTCAAGGGACAAAGTCATCAGGATGCTGTCTATAGAGACCAAAGATGATGCTCATGCTCATGCTCATGCTCATGCTCAAGCATCTGATCTGGTGTCTATAGTTGGGGTTGGAGGATTGGGTAAGACTACTCTTGCCAAAATAGTGCATGATATGCATAAGAAACAGTTCGACTGTTCTTCTTTTTATTTTTGTTGGTAGGACTCCTAGTCTGACTAGGACATTTGAGAAGATGCTAGTGGATCTTGATGAAAAGTACAGCCAAGTGGACATGTCAAGATGGGATGAAGAGCGATTCTCCAACGAGCTGCATAAGTTCTTACTGCACAAGAGGTATGTCCATGTTACTCTCTCTGTTCAGTTTAGTTTAGTGTTTTTTTTCATTAGCCATGCGTGAGCAGTTTATACTCGTTATTCTACAAGTCCTAGGCCTGGGCATTGAGTTTGCTTGGTGAAATTAGTTATGAAAAATTCCAGTTTTGTTGAAATGTCAATCGATTTGCTGCCAAACAACTAGAAAAATATATGGAATTTCCAAAATTTATAGATTGGATCTTTAAGTTGTACCACAAATTAAATTGATCAAAAAATACTCCTCTCCCTTGGAGTGGGTTGCAATTTTTCCTTGCTAGAATCATGTTGATGTTATCGTGCGTCTAGTTTATTTGGATACTCTATACAGATTTGCCAAATTAATCATAGCTCTACAATTGTTGTATCAATTATAGGTACTTGATCGTTGTTGATGACATATGGGATGTTAGATCATGGGAAGTGATCAGATATGCCTTGAGGGACAATAATTGTGGAAGTAGAATCATCATGAGTACTTGTAATGTTGAGGTTGCCACAAAAGCAGGAGAGGTTTACAAACTAAAACCTCTTTCTTATGAAAACTCTGAGAAACTACTCTACAAAAGAATACAGAGCCAGGAAGGAGAAAGTCTTGATTGTGTATCAGGCGAATTGTCTAGTAAAATCATAGATAAATGTGGCGGCATACCACTGGCTATCATTGCAGTAGCTAGTTTATTAGTTGAAAGACCATATGAGGACTGGTCAAAGATGTATGACTCAATCGGTTTTGGGAATGGAGATAATACAACGAAGATACTCTCATATAGCTACTATGATCTACCTCCTTATTTAAACCCATGTCTACTGCATCTAAGCATATTTCCGGAAGATTGTATCATTGATACAAAGAGTGTGATTTGGATGTGGATAGGTGAAGGTTTTATACATCTTGAGAAAGAGGAGGGTAGCCTATTTGAGGTTGGAGAAAGATACTTCAATGAGCTTGTCAATAGAAGCATGATTCAAGTGATAGAGCACCAATTTAATCAGTTCTCACAATATTTCTGTATTCATGATATTGTGTTTGATCTCATCAGCAAGTTGTCAAGAGATGAAAACTTTGTTACGTTTTTGGGAACCATGGAACAACATGCATCTCCAGACAGTTTAAGAAGAGAGAAGAAAATCTGCATGCCTCGTTCGGACCGGCGGCTGTCTATCAAAAATTGCCATGTGCAGCGCATCTCTGAAGACACCATGTACATGCCAGAGGTGATGAGGTCACTTATAGCATTTTAAATAGTAAGATTAAGGTTATGTCCCCACTTGATAGCTTCAGAGTTTGCCGTGTGCTAAATATAGACCACTGCTATGTCCCGGTTAGCCTAAAGCATGTAGAGAAGTTGTTGCATCTCAAGTACTTGGAGATAAGTAACACACCTATTGATGAGCTTCCTAAGGAAATTGGGCATCTGAAGTCTCTCCAAACACTGTACTTAAGGGAAATAGGGTTAGACGAGCTGCCACCGGCTGTTTGTTCACTTACACAGCTGATGTGCCTATCAGCTGCTGGGTTTAGAAAGTTACCAGCTGGCAGGATGCACTACTACAGATTCGTTCATCACTACGCCCGGCATCACTGCGCGGAATTTAATCCACCGGCGGTGTTGATCCTCGCCCGGCGGTGATGAACCGTTCAGGCGCTGAAACTTCGAAAACTCCACGGATTCGACCAATTCGGCGGTGAAGACTTAGATCACCACCGGGTTGAATCGTTCCCCAATGGTCTTGATGGACCTGAATCACTTTCAGCGGGTTTGAATTAGAACCGAGCGATTTGAAGATTGACACAGCCGGGTTGAATTAGAACCGATAGCGATTTGGGAGGGGAAGCAAAAGGAACCGATAGCTCAGCGAGGGTTGAATGAAGAAGGAACAAGTAAAACAAATGATAGAAACGAACGGAGATGAATTAAAAATGACTTTAGAGTCATTATATATTACTAGATAATTATATATTACTAGATAATATATTTTACAAAACGAAAAAAAAAAAAAAAGCGGCGGCGCCATCGCCTCCGCCGTCGGCCGCCCAGGCCTCGTCGCCGCTGCCGGCCTGCGTCCTCGCCGCCCGGCAGCGTTCCCGCCGGCGGCTGCACGGAACTCCGCCCGGCCCGGTATCCCCTAGCGAGGATGTCGGCCATGGCCCGACCTTGAAGGCGTAGAAGTTCGCCTTCTCCACCAACGGCCAACCCACCGTTGGCGGGCCCGACTTCTTCGGCCGGGCCGGTGAGCTTCCGGAGGGCGTCGTGGAGGCGCCCCCACGGTGAAGACAAGTTCCTCGTTGGTGTAGACGCCGGCCATCTCGTCGATGAAGAAGAAGCTAGCTGCCTGGGGTTTATGGAAAGAGAGAGGCTAATTAGCGATGGAGATGGTACCAAATCGAGGAGCGTTGTTATATAGTAGCAAGCCATGGAATGCATGCAGTCCATTGTCATTCCCAAGACGCGCCCATGAAAACGATCAACGGCGCCGACGACCGGCTCATCCAATGGCCGTCGCGATCGGCCCGTCTCCCCCACGAAAGGCCGACCGGCCACTCTGGCGTTCTGCGCGTTCCAATGGCCGCTTCCTTGGGCTGGCACGGCGTTTCCCAACACCCAATCCCGAAATCCCCGGTTCAATCCCCAACAAGCCGCTTTTTTGACCATTTTTCAAGAACGATGATCGAGTTTAGCATTGTTATTTCGAAACAAGGAATGCATGCTTCACATCTGTTTACCATTGCTACAAGATCAACCACACGCATACCTTCGATGCCGACGGGTGAGGGAGCGGGAGGGAGGGAGGGAGAGAGAGACTTCTGGCGGGCCGGAGCACGAAAATGACACACTCAACAAGCCGTAGCACGCCCACAACACCGCCGGGCTATTTAAAGAATCAAACTTTGTACCGCCCAACGGATAGCCATCACTGTTTTTTTCTTTTTTTACCACAATACTGTAGCTGTCACGTTCACTTAGCGTGTTCACAGTGGCCTGTGTTGCATGCATGCCGCTCGCTTGGAGAACCGCGTTGCCAGTAGCATTCACTGCCGGTTAGGAAACCGACAGTGTCTCTGGAATCGATGAGAAAAGCCTGTGGCACCAGCTGCAGCGTCGACGGGTTAAATCAATGTCAGTTAAAACACTGCCGGGTGTAGTTTCACACCCGGCAGTGATGTGTACATCCGCTGCGGTGTAGTTTCACACCCGCGGTGATGTGTAGATCACCGCCGGTCGCGGATCTTTACGCGGTGGTATTCCACATCACTTTGCGGGTGAAAACTTAGACCCGGCGGTGATTTCGATAAATTCAACGGCCGCCGCAGTTCTCAACTCGACTTGGCTGACCATTGCACCAATCTTTGGCGCCTTCTTTGCCCGCCCTCCGATTACAACGGCGGTCGACTCAACCAAGCCATCTCGTCTATTTAAGCGGCAAGGGGACGCTGTGTTTTGCACCCGTTTTCTCCTCTCTTGTTCTTGCATTCTTGGTTCGTCCGGTAGTTCCTAACCCTCTCCTCAAAATACAGAGGGCTTAGATTTGAATTTAGTGTCATGGGTTTTGGATCTAGGAAATCTTTTTCTCCTTATTTTCCTTGTTCTTCGTCCTCGATCTTCTTTGCTAGCAGTATTTTCCAGTTCCACATACATATGGCCTTTCTTTGGAAGAAAGCCCTCCACATACGAATATGCCTAGTCCAAGAAAATAGTTTACGTAAAAAGGTGCTAGAAGAGTCTTCTTGATGAAGGAGAGACACCGGCATGCGGCTTACGTGGGTGCCATGATTCAAGGTCGAACTCGACTCATATTAAGAGTCCGGAGTCCTTGTGCTTTGGGGTGCTAGTGTTCACCAATATCCTGCACATGGGCATATAGTATCTCGAATCATATGGTGCATCCATGGAAAAACAATGACCATTGGACCTAGTTACCGTGATTTCATCCTCGGTCCAATGGTCAAGTTTGGGCTGAAGATGAAGCTCCCTGAATCTCATCCTCCAACCTCCTCAATGAGTGCACGTAGCGGCCTCGCCACTTCTTTGATCCGAGGAGATGCTACAAGAGACTTACTGAGGTGGTTAAATTTTAATGTGTTTGTACACTTTGATTGTAGCATTGACCTATCTCAGGAATTGGTCTTTGTTACCATATATTTAGTTCTATGTAAGGTCTTTGCTATGGAAATATATGTAATGTAATGTCTTTGTTATGAAAATATATGCAATCAAATTTCTTATCATTTGTATTTCTATTTGATATATGAATCTTGATTGTCTCTTCAATACCTTTGAGTTTCCATTTTTTACCCTTCATCGAACGTAATAAAGACTCGGTTGCAATAAAGACGGTTGCGTCAATGAAATATGCTTTGCATGTTGTGAGGAAAATTCAAATGTATATATCCAAATCTAATGTGAATGAAATAAAGTTATATATGTAACAAAAACAAAGAACGGATAATGAATTTTATTCACATCCATATCCCCTTCGAGCAGATAACCAAAACCCCAAATTTTGCGTGAAGCATCTACTCGTACATAGTATGCGGCGGAAGATTGCAACAATGCATGCATGCAAAGCGAAAGTGAAGTGACAACACCGTGAATTCACTGCCGGATACATACAAACAACCGGTAGTGATATTGTATTCACTTGCCGGCTCCATTCAAATAACCGGTAGTCATGTTGTTATCACTACCGGGTATATCTTAATACCGGGCGAAGATGTACCTCGCACCGATCAATCTGCTATAAATCAATGCGCCTACCGCATCCACACACATACCCAAGCACGCACCCACGAGCTCCGGTCACTCTGCACAAAATCCACTCGGCTCTTTCACTCTCGCTCTCTTTCTAGGAGATTTGTTCATGGCTCCGAGGATATTACATTGGTAAGGATATGTTTTTCTTGTCTAGAATTCCTATATAAATATGCATATAAACAATATATATATATATATACTATATATATTTATGAGCTTTGTCCTTTTTTTCTTTTTATCGCTTTCGGTGGTAGCGGTCCTCCCCCTTTGCCGCCACCACAAGAACCAGGGTTTCCACGCCGGGCGATGAGCCATTAAGCCCACGGTGTGGACACAAGGCCATTCCCTTATCCAGACCATCGTATGTAATTTTTTCTAACATTTTTTATTTCTTATTTTACTATAACAAATACATGGACAATTAGTTTAACTTAACGTCATTTTGTTGCATTTGTATGTTTCACGACTTTATCCCCAATACAATGGCTAGAAACAAAGACTTAGGCGGTTCTCTATCTCTGGTTTTGTGGAGACCATGACATCTAGAGCATCGTCACCGGTCATCAACTATATACGTGTGAAATAAGTTTTACATCCCTTCGAGGATTCCGGGACACAACAGCCACCTAATCCACGAGGAGGGGGAAACGAGAGAACGACCGTGCAAAACGCCGAGTACCATGCCGTTTCCTTGTGCTTAGATTCTCTTCGACGTGTTTGTTACATTGTGCCCGATTTCTCGCTTCAAGATATTTGCCTTGTCTGGCGATAATATCCCCCCATGGCAATATAGCGAATATGTTGGGAGTTACAACCATGATGATGTGGAAATAAATTAAATTCATCATTTTGGCAATGCATATTAGATAGATTCACATCATCCTCATTCATTTTGATTCTCCCACTTGCGGTTCTGCTCCCACGATCTTACTTATGCCGCATGTGGCTTGGCGGCCGTTCTCGACCAAGCTCTGAACCGACTTCGAATACGATTGGGACTTCGTGCACACCTTAGCCAAACAAACTACGGAAGGGCGACAATCTTTGCATAAGGTTTACTAACTTAGGCACCGGTTGTTCAAGAGGTTATATCTATGGTCCAAAGATTTTTACGTCCTTGCGAGGGGAGAGAGTGCAATCATAAGGGCATTGACCTTCATCGACTCAAGCGGATACTTAATCCGTGACATCAATTACCCGATATTTCTACAATCCTACATTCGTGTGCATGGATCACAAGCTGGACCCAATAATGATCCCGACGGCGATGATGATGATTAGTGTGTTTACTATGTTAATTATTTGTAAGGTTGTATGGTTACTTCCTAATTAATTTGTAATGTTCTTGTGGCCCATGTGGTCTCAAACTTTTTCTGAGCCTTTCACATGCAAATTGGGAAGCACCCACGAAAGTTTGAGATTTTTCGAGGAGTTGGTTTGGTACTTTTTCAGGTTTATTTGAATTTCTGCGACGCCACCTTGTAATTATAGTTTGAACCGAGCGTACCCACGAAAAAGAGCCGGAATGCTTTGCTAGACTTTTCCACGGGGTCTCATGTGCCCTAGGAGGCAAATCACCGTGGAGGTCCAAGAAAAATTCTTGTGTTTCCATGGTTTAATTAGCCTTCTTGTCGCCTTTTAGCTAGAAGAAAATCATAGTAATTAAAATATTTATCAGAAAAACCTAAGAACTTGTGTGGGGTCATATTTTGGGTGTACATGGCTGGGAAAAAAAATTCAAGCCATTTCGACCAAGGAGGATTACACATCCTTCACAGAGGCACATGATCCCTACCATCGAACATGGACTATACAGTGTAGTTCTTGTGCTCCATGTGGTTCATATGTTTGCCGGTGTTGTAGTGGTCTCAAACTTTTTCTGAGCCTTTCACATGCAAATTGGGAAGCACCCACGAAGTTTGAGATTTTTCGGAGTTGGTTTGGTACTTTTCCCAGTTTTATTTGAATTTCTCAAGACGCCACCTTATAATTATAGTTTGAACCCGAAAGTACCCACGAAAAAGAGCGAATCTTTGCTAGACTTTTCCACAGGGTCTCATGTGCCCTAGGAGGCAAATCACCGTGGAGGTCCAAGAAAAATTCTTGAGTTTCCATGGTTTAATTAGCCTTCATGTTGCCGGTTTAGCTAGAAGAAAATCATAGTAATTAAAATATTTATCGAAAAAATCTAAGAATTTGTGTGGGGTCATATTTTGGGTGTACATGGCTGGGAAAAAAAATTCAAGCCATTTCCACCAAGGAGGATTACACATCCTTCACGAGGCACATGATCCCTACCATCGAACATGGACTATACTGATTGTAGTTCTTGTGCTCCATGTGGTTCATATGTTTGCCGGTGTTGTAGTGGTTTCAAACTTTTTCTAAGCCTTTCACATGCAAATTGGGAAGCACCCACGAAGTTTGAGATTTTTCGGAGTTGGTTTGGTACTTTTTTTCAGCTTTATTTGAATTTCTCGCGCGACGCCACCTTGTAATTATAGTTTGAACTGAGCGTACCCACCTAAAAGAGCCTTAATGTTTGCTAGACTTTTCCACGTGGTCTGATGTGCCCTAGGAGGCAAATCACCGTGGAGGTCCAAGAAAAATTCTTGTGTTTCCATGGTTTAATTAGCCTTCTTGTCGCCAGGTTTAGCTAGAAGAAAATCATAGTACTTAAATATTCATCGAAAAAACCTAAGAACTTGTTTGGGGTCATATTTTGGGTGTACATGGCTGGGAAAAAAAATTCAAGCTATTTCCACCAAGGAGGATTACACATCCTTCACAAAGGTACATGATCATCCATGAAGTGGCGGCATTTCTATTTCACTTTGCCCGGTTTATGTGTAATAACCGAGCAACGAATAGGATTGGTGTGAAATTTTCCAAATCTATCTGAACCTCCTGCCATTTCGTTCCCCCACCGCGCCCAAACCAGCCTTGCCTATATATATAGGTGAGTGGCTCGGGCGAAATTTTGGCAAGCCATTTGAACACCGCGCCATTCTCGTTCCCCACCGGCGCCGAAGAGCACCCGATTCGCCGACGGAGCGCACCACCAACTCCAACGTCGCCGTTCGTCGTCCCCCTCGCCCGCCGGCGTCCGTTCACAAGCATCCCGGTCATTCCGCTCGGCGGAATCGAGGCTTGATGGCGTTCTCCCACGCCGCGCCTCCTCCACTCCGGCGTCCCCAACGCCGCGCATCCTCTCGCCCGCCGGCCCCTTCCACGGTGAGAACTAATTATCCCTTTAGGTGTACGAAGTTTTTACCTATGAGAATGAGAACTAATTCGCCGTCCTAGCCTCGCGTCGCCGCTTGGTCTTCCTCCACGCCGACGGAGGAGGACCGCCACACCTCTCTGCCGCTCACGACCTCACACGCCCGTCTTCCTCTTCACCGCCCGACCCCGCACCGTCCGCGACCTTGTCCTCCTCAAATCCTCCAAGACAAGATAGGAGCGCACGAGGGCGCATGAAAGCTTGGTGAGTGCGTCGGTCACGCCCTTGAGGTGTTCGTTGAAATGCCCGTCTCCGGTCCAATGCAACCTGTGCTTTCGAATTGTGATTGAAATTCATGAGTTAGTGTTGTTCAAATCCAGTTTGGATATTTTAAATATATGTCCGTAACTTCTTTGCATAACTTTTATGAATAACGAGCAATATCATCCTATTTTGGTGACATGTATAGGCAAGCATGGCGTGGTAATGCGTAGTGTTTGTTGGTCGCGTCTTTGGGGATCTATCTAACCCGGGAAGATTGATATGCTCAAGTCCAAGGCTACGCTAATAATTGTTACTGAAAAATACAACAATCGAAGGTGAAGCCGCCGTCGCCTACAATGGTGCAAACTAGCCGCTCTCGAGATTGAAGAGAAGCCACCCCACATACTTATGAAGATTACGAGAATTGTTGCTTAATTGGTTTTGGAAAGATGTCATGCTTTTATTTATGTGTATGACTCTATGGTCATTGGTCTTTTTATTTTAGAAGTTCATGTAGGCTTAGTTTCTAGAACATTAGGTGGATTTTGTTGTATGTAACCATTAAATCTGTAATGTTTTGACGATATTAATGTATGATGATTTTTTGGATTTAAAAAGAGCTGAATTCCACGAATAAATTCAAAAATTAAAAACAAAAACGCCGGGTGGCACGGGCCCGACGGTGAATGAGCAACAAACCAAGAGTGTAACTATACCAAACACTATCGGTTTGAATTACTAACCGTCATAGACGGCGAAACATCACTGTCGGCCGCATTTACCAACCGATAGTCTCCACTCTAATAACGCTGTCGGGTTGAGATCAGCCGGCGTTGTTCACGTAAAAGTTCAGCGGGGGTTCAAAGTAAGCCGCCATTGTTAGCTCTTTGATACACCGGCCGGGCTCGGTCTAACCCGATAGTGTTATCCCCACGCCTACGTTGTTCGTTAAAGCCCGGCCGGTGCTCCCAATATCAACTCTGCCGGTGACTTCGAACCTGCATTGCTTGGATCAAAAATGCCGCCGGGTCGTGGAACACCCGACAAGTGTTACGTGACGGCGCTGCCGGTTCGATATCAAACCGGCGGTCTCTCCTCGCATCACCGCCGGTGTTTTGACCCGTAGTGTTTCAAACCCCACATCAGTACGCTATGGTTCTGCCGGTTCAGTTTTCTAAGGTGAAGGGGGTTGGAGCCCGCAGATGATGGACAATTCTGTAGTAGTGATGGGGAACCTAACATCCCTTGAGTACCTAGAACTAAAGAGCGTAGTTGGTCGGAATGCCAATGAGGACCTGGTGGTAGCACTTGGGAAGCTGACGAGGCTGAGGGTGGTCAGGATCAAGTTTTTAGAGGAACAAGATGAAAGCTTGCAAAAAACATTGGTGCAGTCTCTTTGCAATCTGGGGGAACTCCGAGAACTAATGCTTTCTTCTATAGGATCACAACAGGGAGCCCCTGTGTGGGGAGATTGGAAGCCACCTATGCAGCTCCAGCACCTGCTTATAGTAGGCATCTGTTTCTTACGGCTGCCTAGGTGGACCAATCGCTCCTGCCTGCCACGCCTCCACACCTTATACCTGTACATGTACGTTGTTGAAGTACAGGACCTAGATAACCTAGCAAGAATGTCAGAGCTGCGGTACCTCGAGCTAGCCAGTTCCAGCTGGCCTCCAGGGTACACAGTTGGTACAGATGGCTTCAAGAATCTGAGGTTCTGCATTGTGGGCACAGTGCTCAAGTGTCATATGGGCGCCATGCCAAGGCTTGAAGAGCTGATGTTTCGAGTTTATGCAGGGCATTCATGTTGGGAACAAAATGGTGTGCAGTTGGAGCAGTTCCCAACAAAGGAAGTAATTGAAGGTCTTGGCTTGGGCCTGGATAACCTCCTTGCACTTGAGAGAGTCTACGTCAAAGTCGACTGCTCGGGTGCTACTGCCGTAGAAGTGCAGGAGGTGGAGGCTACTGTCACGCGTGCCATGGAAAATCATCCCAACCGTCTAAGCATAGAAATGGGTCGAGTACGACAAGAAAATATCTTATCAAACGAAGACCAGGAGGAACTGGTGAGGCGGTATCTCTGTTTTTTTTATAGCCTGTTCAAAAATACCTTTAATTGTTATCTATTGCTACCACTCAGATATGTCTGTGTGTACTATATACTAACCTATGTATTGCATTCTGCTCCTTGCAATTCTCAGCTTCAGCACGAAGTTGAACTACATTTCGATGTGCTTAAGTGCAAGGATGAACCCGATGCTCTCTTCATCAGCGAACTGCGGATATACCGACAACTTCAGAAAGCCCTTATTTCCATCGATTGTGTGGGTGCCACCCTGTGTGAGGTGGAGAAAGTGGAACAGCTGAGGTTCATCGTAACCATCCGACTATAGAACTGATGAGAATAAACACCGATTACATGCATGATACGGAGGTAGCTGCCTCTCTGCCGAGGTTGAATTTTTTTCCATTAGTTGATGGAACCCATAGGTTTGAACGTTTTAGTGACTTACCACCGGCTGTCTGACTTACCAACATGATTGAAGATATGTTCTCACCGCTATTTTTTATTTGTTTTGCAAAGATACGTTCTCTTAATTATATGTTCGTGGGTACTACTTACCAACTTTTATATATACTGCATTCTGCTCCTTGCAATTCTCAGACTCACCACATAGAAGTACATTTTGGTGTGCTCGAGTTGAAGGATAAACCTGAAGCTTGGTTCATCAGCGGACTGCGGTCGTACCGACTTCTTCAGAAAGCCGTTGTTTCCATCGATTGTACGGGTGCCAGCACATGTGAGGTGGAGAAAGTGGAAGCTGCTTTTAGGCATGCAGCCGAGGTTCATCCTAACCATCCGACTATGCAACTGATCAGAATAAACACCAGTTACATGTGTGATACGGAGGTAGCTGCCTCTGCCTGGATTATTTCTTTCCTGTACTTAATGCAACCCTTAGGTTTGACCTTTTGAGTGACTTACCACTAGCTGGAGGGGCATGATGATTGAAAATACGTTCACACCATTTTTTTTTTTGCAAAGATATGTTCTCTTAATTATATGTTCGTGGGTACTACTTACCAACTTTTATATATACTGCATTCTGCTCCTTGCAATTCTCAGACTCACCACATAGAAGCATATTTTGGTGTGCTCAAGTTGAAGGATAAACCTGAAGCTTGGTTCATCAGCGGACTGCGGTCGTACCGACTTCTTCAGAAAGCCGTTGTTTCCATTGTATGGGTGCCAGCACATGTGAGGTGGAGAAAGTGGAAGCTGCTTTTAGGCATGCAGCCGAGGTTCATCCTAACCATCCGACTATGCAACTGATCAGAATAAACACCAGTTACATGTGTGATACGGAGGTAGCTGCCTCTGCCTGGATTATTTCTTTTTCCTGTACTTAATGCAACCCTTAGGTTTGACCTTTTGAGTGACTTACCACCAGCTGGAGGGGCATGATGATTGAAAATACGTTCACACCATTTTTTTTTTTTTTTTTTGCAAAGATATGTTCTCTTAATTATATGTTCGTGGGTGCTACTTACTGACTTGTATATTGCATTTTGCTCCTTGCAATTCTCAGACTCACCACATAGAAGCACATTTAGTTGTGCTTGAGGCGAAGAAGGATGAACTTGATGCTATCTTCAACTACCTGAGGTTGTACCGACATCTTCAGAAAGTCGTTATTTCCATCGACTGTGCTGGTGCCAGTATGTGTGAGGTGGAGAATGTGGAAGCAGCCGTTAGGCATGCAGCCGAGGTTCATCCTAACCATCCAACTATGCAAATGATCAGAATAAACACCGATTACATATGCGATGTGAAGGTAGCTGCCTCTCTGCCTGGATTGATTTTTTTTTCCGGTTAACGGAACTCATAAGTTTGACCGTTTGAGTGAGTTACCACTAGCTGTCTGACTTACCAACATGATTGAAAATATATGTTCTCACCGTTGTTCTTTACAAAGATACGTTCTCTTCATTATATATGCTCGTGGGTACTACTTACTGACTTGTATATATACAGCATTCTGCTCCTTGCAATTCTCAGAAGCACCACATAGAAGGACATGTCAGTGTGCTCAGGATGAAGGATGTACCTGATGTTTGGTTCATCAACATATTGCAATTGTACCCACGTCTTCAGAAAGCCGTTACTTCCATTGACTGTGTTGGTGCCAGCATGCGTGAGGTGCAGAAAGTGGAAGCTGCTTTTAGGCATGCAGCCGAGGTTCATCCTAACCATCCGACTATGCAACTAATCAGAACAAAAACCGACGAAATGGTCTCCTCATCTGACCATCCCGACACAGAGGTAGCTGCCTCTGCCTGGATTTAATTTTTTTCCAGTAGTTAATGGAAACACCAGCTTTGACTATATAACATAGCACCAGCGCTTATATTTGCTTCCCAAACTCCAGCAGGGCGAGATGATCATGATGATTCACCAGATAATTTGCTTTGCAAACTCCAGCTCAGGAATTGATAACTCTGTTTGTTCAATCCTTCCTGTCCGGCAGGTATGTCATATGTGCATGCTAATCTACATCAATTTTGATTAAATGCAAAGAGTGCACCTCAGACTGACGGATAAATATTACGTGCGCTTTCCTGTGCTTATGCAGTTATGCATGGCTCATACATACATACACGATCTTTCCTTAGTGCAGGTATTCGGACCCAAATACGTTTACAATTGTATAAAGCATGTACATCACTACGTCAGCACGTAATACGTTTACAATTGTATAAAGCACATGTACGTCAGCACGTGGATGCATTAGGCACCACTTCTATTTGGCAGACGCTCAATGAGTTTCCGCTCAGTTTAATTCTTTTTATTTTAGTTAATAGTACACATCCACGCTCAATGATGGTGCTGAATAGCTAACTACTGAAACGCAACATGCATGCTTATCAAACTGATTTGGAAAGTCGTTATGGCAGCCCTGACAAAGCGTGGTAGTACTTGGAAAATAAATGTTAGCCGGTTTGTCTCATAGAAACATATATACAGTTCTTAAGAAGATTTTAAGTGAGATGAAAATAACCAAAGCAACAAGGCAAACAAAATATATCATGCACCTGGGTGGCAAATGTGTTAATCATGTAAGTACTTTTGCTAGTTTTAATTGTTTTCGATTTGGATTAGGCGTGTTACTTGGCAACACCATCTTATATCACCATGCTCTGCTTCAGGAAAGTTTTGTGATTATATTTACCTTTACATGGTTGCTCCATCCATTGCACTTGAACTTATTTACTATGCACACATCTGTATCTCAGGTAAATGGAGCTGTTTAAGTACTGAATGAGAAACATTATAGTACAGTTCAGCAAGATGATTGGAAGCATTGGAAGAGCTCGTTTGATTTGTGGTCCTTAGCCTAAAATCACATTGCAGAGGCAGCAGATGGACCACAAGTGATGCAGTTTACGTGTGAACTTTATTTGTCTTCACCTTTTGCATTCCAAAAATAAAATAAAGCCGTCTTTGTTTTCATAAGACAGGTCGATCATATATTTCTTCGTTTTTGCTTACGACAGACTTTGTGTGAACTATATTTTCTGCAACATGGGCATGTATTTCCTTGGAGACGATCATGAGAGTTTGTATGTGAACTAGTGGACAGGCACGTGCGGCACGCACGTGTCTATAACCAAATAAAAAACTGTTGTAGAACCAAAAAAAAAATAAGACTCATTTTAAATCAAATTATTTTTAGTCTCTTATAATTCCTATTAGGATTTTTGGGTAAATCATCAATGTTTTAATGGAATTAAAGATTGTTCAACAGAAAAATTAAGATGCACACTAAATCACATGTTCTCTTTGGCAACCAAATGTTAAATGCCGGACATGACACCATCTCTGTCAATTTCTCCTTAGGAGCTTCACATAATTCATGTCAATTTGACTCGTGCAAATAGTAATCACAAATAATCCCAATGCCTTGAACATCCTAATATGATAGTGGTACCTAAAAAACACCGGCCTCCACGTATGAATTGTAGCACCGCTGTAGTTAGCTTGCAGTTGTAGAGAATACCAAGCATCACTTGTGGGACCCGCCAATCTAGTTGAAAGTAAATGAAGAAGCAGATGTTGTATTGAACCAGCCAGCAAGCTGCATGCTATCGTCTTCGTCTCAATGGGTACGAAGGAAACAATATTTTATCAATCTGGTTTCAGTTGGCATCGGTGAAAGTAGTTGAGGTCGCTCCTCTTTTTTTTTTTTTTTTTTGGCATCGCTCAAAAGTTGAGGTCGCTCCGTCTTTTTTTTTTTTTTGGCATCGCTCAAAAACTGGCTTTAGTGGTTGCAATGGAGGGAGTGACTCTACAATTCTCTCTCTCTCCTCTTTTAGGCATCACTCAAGAGCAACATTGTGGAGGTCCTAGATAGTTACGGTTTTTTTTATCATCGGTTCACAATACATCAAATAGTAGGCCTCAACAAAATTATATTATAGATAGCTTACCAATCAAGAAAAGTAGTATATAAAAATTAGTGATTACTAAAACAGTTGAAAAAAAAAAATCCTTTGTGATAGTCATTATTGAATTTTAAAAACTAATACCTTGCTATAGGCTTACATAAGTGTAACACGGGAATCCCGTAGCTGGAAAGACGCGGTAGTTGGAGGTGCAATTGCAGCAATGACACAAAATCTAGCATGGACCCCTAGAGCATATCAAGCTATTATATAATCACAAGATGAAGAGTGAGAAAACTTGTCAAAGATAAATTCGACCTAAGGAAAATATATTAGTAGAAATAATACTGTTCCAAGATTTTAAATTCGAAATTGATGAAACTTAGTACAAAAATAAATTACCGAGTAGAAGACAAACAACTGGTCAAAGGACCACACGCTGTCAGTTCTGGACAACAGATGGCAGAGAACCAAGTTCAAATTTTGCATATATCTATAAATTTAAATTGTTGTTTAATAAAGACCGAAAGTTGTAATAGTTTGAAGAAACATCATCGTACCAAATAAAGTACATGTGAAAGAGGACACCCGGATAATGCATAGATCACACAGCAAGAATGGAATTAACAATATCGGCATCAGCAAATCTATACTATTATTAGGAAAAAATGCACATGCACATCTATACTGAAGAGAAAGAGAATTGACTGGATGTTAAAATATTAGTCACCTTCGGTATGAATTGATTTCTGCTATCACAGCAAACAGATTCCAAAAAGGAGGCCTTCCCAAAAATACAAAATATGCATCACCCGAAATTTTAGTGCACAATTTGGTTGTAGTGCAAGCACCTAACAGAGGGATGTAGCAGGAAACGGAAGTTCACAGTATCTGTCGCAGGGAAAGCTGCAAATAATGTTTAAATTGTAGATTTTAAACAGAAATTAAAACAATTCATATTGTAATAGTGAAATATCAGATTTTAAGGTTCCTTAAGCGAAATTATTAGTGATTAGCAAACATTATCCGCACAATATATATAGAACCTGAGAAGCACCAGGAGCGGGTAACACAAAGGAGATCAGAAAATATACAGTTTTCATCCTATTTTCATAAAAATGCTTCAGATGTTTCGTTATTTTCATTTGCGTACGTGCACAATCGTCTTGCACATACTGAAGCTAATTAAGCCCCATCTCAAAATACTTGGGGTTTGGACCCCTGACATATCTGACTGCTTGATGAACTCAACAGATGGCCCTTTTAGATTTTCTAATCCTAATCTCAAATTTCAAACATACACAAAACAAATTTGTTCATGCAGTAGGAAATGAGAAAATGACTCTCAGAACTTGAACCTGAAGCACTACAGCAGAATGGCACATTGCCATGGAAGTCACGACAGTTCCCATGACTCTGGCAGGCTTCCCCTTCTGTGTTGTCCCGTGCGCAGGCCCAACAATCATCTGGGGCACTGCATGCAAACTGAGATCTAGGGAACAAACAACACAAATCAATGGTCAATTCAACCAACAGAAATTGGGGATTGAAGAGAGAAAGGGGAAATCGAAATAAAGCTATTACAATTTACATTTTACAACCCAGAAGAGGGAGGGCTGCCCAAGCCAGCCTGCGCTGTTGGATGGAGTCCGCACCCGATCGCTGCACTGAGGCCTGTTCGGCCTCTTCTTGCCCTCCCGCTGCAACAACTCCCTCGCGATGCTGCTCGCCACCGCCGTCGGGGACAGGTACGACCTGCTCCGGCCGCATCGGCCGAATGTTTGGGTACCTCCGCGCTGATGTGCGCACCACTGTATCTGCCGTTGCTGTGGCTTAAAGATTCGTGATCGCACGCACCTTCTGGCTGCCGCCGTGGACAGGCAGGTTCTAGATGGGGAAGTGCGAGCCCGCCGGTGCCTCCACGAATGACCGCATATCTATCGATTAGCCCGCAGCCGTGGACGTCGCCACCACGCGCGTCATGGGTCTCCTTCGTCGGGGAGAGGACTGCAGATGGAGGTGCGGCGGTGCCTTTCCGGAACCTGCCACCAAGCCATGAGGGCAACAGAAGAACAGGCGAAGGAGGAGGCGGTTGCCGGTGCGTCGTCACCACGAGCGTCCGTGGCGGTGCTCGCGAACGGATGGACACTGCTGCGGTGGGACACCAGATCCTCCCTTGCCGCTCCCTACGGGTCCTCCTCATCGTGCACGACGACTCCGGACTCGACATGCCAAATCCTCCCTGCGGCCATTGTTGAACTTCTGTCTCGTATCGCGGACGGGATGCGTTTCGGGGAGAGAGGGAGAGGGGAGGAAACGGAAGATCAATGGCAGGCAACCGCCTGGGACACGGATGGGATGAAGTCGTGGGTGGTTATGCGGGAGCCCGCACGTCGTTTTGGGAAACCGCGGGCGGGTAGGATTCCATCGGTGAGAAGAAAATGCGGCGGAGGCGTCGTCTGTACTGTGAAACACGGTGTTTCACATGTTCCTGCCATCATTTTTTTGTGTTAGGCCCATTTGTCAAGTACGAGATCTAAGACTGGTAAGTAAGATGGATAAGGATTTATTTGGGTAACAAATGATTTCAATTGTTTCACTCCTTTATAGTATAGAATAGATTTGCTTGAAAGACAGAACGTGGGATAATTTCCCTGAAAATAATATTGGGAGTGTTTGGACTCTAAATTATTAAATGAAGTGGTCTTCCTGGATAAGATTTTTGCTTAGGCTAGGATAAGATTTTTGCACAATTGCACTTATACGTTCACAGTGCTGATCAGCTGTTGCTACTCGCTTCGGCCGGTCGGACGCAATATCTGCAGCTCTAGCTCCAGGCTCCAGCCAAGCCTTGCTGCTCCTCGTCCGACGATCAGGGTCGTCTGGATCAGGGACGATGACGACAATGGTGAATTTGATGATGACTACCTGCAAACATCCGGGGAACAGAGTCTGAGATGCTGTGCGTGACTGCGTGTGTTAGCAACAGCACTCCTACTCTGGCTTCCCCAAAAGCGGCCCAGGCCCAGGACAAGGCAGCAAGGCCCAAGAGGGTGGCGAAGCCCAATCCGAACACAGCTGGCCCCGAGTGGATTACAGAGTAGCATATATTCCTGTCGAGAGAGCGAGGAAGGGCATGAACCCTTTGTATGAACTCTGTTAATTTCAATTTATATTACTTCATCGTAGTTCCTCCTCCTAGTTCTTCTTCCTCTCCACGAAATTCCCTCTACCGCCCGATCCGCTTCTCTGCTGCTAACATTTGGTATCCGGAGACGGTCCGATCTGGACTCCCTACCCCCACCCCACCACCACCACTATACCGGTTTCGAGCGGCTCGAGCGCCATGGAACCCAATCGAAGATGGTCTTCGACTACTCGTGAAGCTCGGTCGCCGCTTCGGCGGCGAGGAGACTAACCCGGCCACGCTTCACCGAAGTTGGGCGCTCCATCCTCGACACTTCCACCGGCTCGGCCGCCGCGCCGGGCGTCATGGAGACATCTCATGCCGCTGCGAGCGCGATTCGCTCGCGGTCGCGATCGCGGATTTGGAGGCTGCGCCCGGACCCACCTCAACGCCGCCGAAGTCGCGCCTCGCCATCCTGGAGTCGTCGCGACACGGATCGGGATGCGGTACTCCCATATCTCCGACCTTGGAAGCGCTCCGCCGCTCATGTCTCCGCCGCGGCGCGGCGACGCATCCACGACTTGGAGCGTCCCATGAAGCTTCGGCGGCGGCCTATGGTGTCGGCCGGTTGGCGACGCCGCGCAACCGCGTGCGGCCGGCTCGAACATTCGCTGCCAGCGGGTGTTCGTCGAAATGCCTCCACGCCGCAGAACCGTTGCGTAGCCCGCCAAGACCGCCGCCCCACCCCACTGGCCGGATACCGGGCAAACCCGCCCGTGTTTGGGCACCGCGTCGCATCACCTACGGGATTCGGGATCCGGGTCGCCACGACACGGATCCCCGTCCCGGCCAATGGTATGTCAACCCGATCCTCCGCCTCCCATTCGTTTGAGCATTACATTGGTCATTCCTATGATGTCAAGCCCAACATCCACTCGATTCCACCATCCATACCTCATCATATGCGCCCACCGCACAATTTCCGTCCCACACCCGTGTTACCCCCACGCCACCCTCCTCCCGGACCTCGAACCTAATTCAAATCATAACCATGCCGGCCGCCTTCCAAAATTGCCGTTCCCCATGTTTGACGGTGACAATCCGCGCCGTTGGCGATCCTTGTGTGAGAAGTACTTCAAGACATATGAGGTTCCCGATCATTTGTGGGTGGGCATAGTTGAGCATTACATGGAGGGCGGCCCGGCGTGTTGGTACCGATCATTATCCTATCGGTATCGTCGATGAAATTGGGAGGGTTTACGTCGATGGCTCTACGACCGCTTTGATCGTGATCGGCATGAGTCCCTGCCTAGGCAGGTTGTTCAATATTCGCCCGACAAACTCGTAATGCGCCTATGTATGCCGCCTTTGCCCGGCTCGTGGACCCGACTCAAAGCATACTCACCCAATCTTGATCCCCCTGTTCTTCACCACTAGATTTGTTGATGGCTTGAAATATGAAATTAAAGTAGTTGTTGTCATACAACCCCCAAATCTCGATCTTTTGCTTGCCGTCTTGCTGCATTACGGGAAGGGTGGCTTCTCAACGGCCGGTCAAGCCGGTCGCCATGGTGATTGGTCTACTTTTCGGGAGGCGGCCTTGGCTGCCAAGCCGTTCACGCCCTTTGCCTCCTCCTCCTACCAAGCCGGACAAGATGCAAGGCCCTTACGTGATGCCGGTAAGCACAACCTCGCCGCCCGAGATTCCTCAATGAAAGCCCTCAAGGCGTATAGGCGTGCTCAAGGCCTTTGCTTCAAATGTGCGCGGGAAGTGGACTCGCGAACACCGCCGCCCACCGTAAATATTGCCGGCGTAGAGCCTTTGTGGTCTAGCCGTGGATGATGATGATGTTGATGATCGGGAAATGCCTGGCGACCCGGTCCTGCGGCTCGAGAAGCGGCATTTTCATGACTTTGTCAAAAGCGGCCATTCAAGGGGCGATTCCAGCTCGGGCTATTCATTTCAAGGCCACTATTCAAGGGTTCCCCTGTTTTACGTACTTCTTGACTCGGTAGCACGGCCTCATTCATCGAAGAAAGCGATGCTTCGGCGTTTGTCCCAAGATCCATGCACTTTCGAAGCTCCCATTCAAAAGTGCGGTTCTTTGGTGGAGCTCTTCTATCAAGCCCGGGGGTGATACATGATTTCAAAGTGGTTTATTGATCGGTCTTTGCTTTACTACCTCCTTCCGAGTGTTGAAGCTTTCTTCTTATGATGCAATAGTGGGGATGGGTGGCTTGAGCTCTTTAGTCCGATGCATGTCCATTGGCAACATAAATGGTTGCGAGATTCCTTACAAAGGGCGGATGGTCTTTACGCAGGGGGAACAATCGGCCAGCCCAACCAACCAAGTGTTGCTACAAGTCTGTGCTATTTCTTCAAAGAACTCACGGATGACGGTATCACTCATTTGCCTCCCGGCATACGATTCTTTTTACGTCGGTTTGACCACTTGTTTGTTTCGGGCACCCACCACTCTGGCCGCCCGGACCTTGTGATCACAAGATTCCGGCGATTCGGCGCTGGCCGGTATTCACACGTCCCTACAGATACCCCCGGCTTGAAAGATGAGATTGAACGTCAAGTGGGCGACATCTTTGTCGCAAGGATTGATCGGACCAAGTGCCGGTTCATTCAACTCCCGTCTTGCTTGTCAAGAAGAAAGACGGTTCATTCAGATTCGTGTGGATTTTTCGCCCGACTCAACGCAATTACGAGAAAAGTCAAGTTCCCATCCACTGTTTTTGATCGGCTCATGGGCGAATTAACTCATGCTAGGCGGTTCTCAAACTTGGATTTACGTCTTTGGGTTCCATCGGATCTTGCTACATCACGGTGAGGAGCACAAGGCGGCGTTTCAAACGCATTTGGGGCAATATGAATTGAGTTATGGCGTTTGGCCTCACCGGGCGCTCGGGCACCTTCCGAGCGCGATGAGCGTCACCCTTGCACCCGGGTTACGCAAGTTCATCATCGTTTTCTTTGGCGACATCTTGGTGTATAGCCGCGCGTCTGAAGAACATCCGGAGCACTTGGGCTGGCGTGTTTCAATGGTTTCTGGCGATTCTTGGAAGATCAAGCTCTCCAAGTGTAAGTTTGCCCAGCGCTTCGGTTTCATACCTCGGCCATGTGATCGGTGAGGCCGGTGACCCCCGCTGAATCCTAGCAAGATTGAGGCTATTCAGAGTTGGGCGGTTCCTCGGTCGGTCAAGGAACTCCGAGGATTCTTGGGTTTGGCGGGTTACTACCGCAAATTCATTACGCCGCCGGTCTAATCGCCAAAACCTCGGCCGAGTTGCTCGGGGAAAGATACAATGTTTATATGGACATCTGTTCATCGATCGGCATTTGAGGCACTTGAAACACGCGTTGGCATCGGCCCGATCTTGGCGCTACGGACTTTTCTCTGCCCTTTCATATTGAGACCGGCGCTTGGTCTAGGCGTGGAGTGCGGTTCTTTCACGAAGGGGCACCCGTTGGCATTTGAGCAAGCCCCTCTGTCCTCGGAATCTTGGCTTATCGGCATATGAAAAAAGAGTATTTGGCAATCATAATGGCTGTAGAAACGATGGCGTCATTACCGCGCGAGAATGAGTTCGTCATCCACACCGATCACCAGCGGCCTCATCCATTTGGTGAGCAGCGTTTGCATACTCCGTTGCAGCGAAGGCATTCACCAAGCTTTTGGGTTTTGCGCTACGGATCTGATATCGCCGAGGCGCAGAAAATGGTGCGGCCGACTCTCTGTCTAGACGCAATCATTCTCTCAATGTCACGGCTATTTCATCTCCGGCACATGGCCCGGTCGTTAGATCTGCAAAACTTGGTATGCGGTGACTCACGATGCTCAAGCAAAGCTACGGCGGTTAACCTTTGCATCCTAATGGGTATTCCTTCTTCACATTGCATAATGGAGTGATACTCTACAAGAAACGCATTTGGCTTGGGACCAATGAACTGCTTTGCACAACCGCGTTCTGAAAGCTTTACATGACAGCCCGGTGGGGGTCGTTCACGGTGCACCGGTCACATTGCGAGAAGATCAAACAACTATTCTATTGGCCCGGCATGCGTCGGGATGTCCCTGCGGTATGTCGGTCCCCCGTTTACGTTTGTGCCAAAGGCGAAAACGACCGCGCTAAGTACCGGATTGTTGGAGCCTACGCCGTGCCTCGTTATTCTGGGAAATACTCACCATGGACTTCGTCGTGCGGACTTCCTTGGTCGAGGGTTAGCCAATGCAATTACGGTGGTGCGTCGACAAGTTTTCTAAGTTCGCACATTTCATTCCATTAAACCATCCATTCCAAGGCGAGACGGTGGCGCGATTATTCTTTGATCATGTGTATCGTCTTCATGGTCTGCCAAAGTCCATAGTTTGGAACCCGCGATCCTCTATTCAGCGGTAACTTCGGAAGACTCTATTCAAAATTTGGCCGGAGTCGTCGAGGATGAGTTCTTCCCATCATGCTCCCAGACGGATGGTCAAACGGGCGGGTAAATCGGTGCTTGGAGACATATCTCCGTTGCTTTGTTCACTCTTGCCCCAAGAAATGGTCTCGGCGCTTACTGGCGCTGAATTCTGGTACAACTCTAGTCCCCATTCTGCACTTGGCCGCTCTCCTTTTGAAGTGTTGTATGGATTTCCTCCAAGGCATTTGGGTTTGGATATCTCGGATGTCACTTCTGTTCCCGCTGGGATGATTGGCTGCATGAGCGCCGCTTGATGCGAGGAAGTGATCGGGCAACACATTCTTCGCGCTCAACAACGCATGAAGCGTCAGGCCGACAAGTACCGTTCTGAGAGGTCTTTTGCAGTCGGTGAGTGGGCTTTCCTGAAAGCTGCAGCCATACATTCAAACGTCGGTGGCTGTTACTCCGTACCAACAAGAAGCTGTCATTCAAGTTTTTGGGCCCCTTCGGGATCATTGGCGTGTGGGCAGCGTAGCTTATCGTCACGGCTCGCCACCGTCCTCAAGAGTCCATCCGGTCTTCCACGTCTCGCAGTTGAAGAAGTCCTTGGCCGCCAATGCTGCGGTTGCTACTCGCTGGCGACTTTGAGCAGTTTCGTGGTTCCTGTCTGCCGGGTGCTACGGCGTCCCATTTGGGACTGAAGGCGCTCATCCCGTGGAGCAGGTACTTGTCCGCTGGTCTCATTCTCCTACCTCTCTGTCTACACAGGAGCCATTGGAGACCCTTCGCGAGAAGTTTCCGCGTCGCCAACGTGGGGTCACGCCAAGCGTCTCAAGAGGAGGGGAGGTGTTAGCAACAGCACTCCTACTCTGGCTTCCCCCAAAGCGGCCCAGGCCCGGACAAGGCAGCAAGGCCCAAGAGGGTGGCAAAGCCCAATCCGAACACAGCTGGCCCCGAGTGGATTACAGAGTAGCATATATTCCTGTCGAGAGGCGAGGAAGGGCATGAACCCTTTGTATGAACTCTGTTAATTTCGAATTTATATTACTTCATCGTAGTTCCTCCTCCTAGTTCTTCTTCCTCTCCACGAAATTCCCTCTACCTGCCCCGATCTGCTTCTCTGCTGCTAACAGCGTGCATGTAAAACGAACGATGCAATGCGACAGTCAAAGTGCTGGATGTGGCCTGAACTGGTTGTACCGTTGTACAGTCAAAGCGACGCGAGGAAGCCAAGGTAAGATGTGCGGCAGCGGCAAGATGAGGAACAGAGCACTTGTTTTACGTTACCCGGAGCAGAGGACTCAGTGCAAGCATTCTCTGATAAATTGCAATATGTCTCGGTGCGTTTGGCCACTATTTGGGTACTTGAGCCAGAAGAGCTTGTCAAGCTTGTATGCGAGCTGGAGACTGAGAGCTAGGGAATAGTCTGTACAGAGTATTGGCATGAAGGGAATGACTGTCAGTGGCAAGCTTGATGATGTTTAAACTATTTTTAGTTAATGAAATAAAATGCATGGCTTCTTGATCATCATTGAAATCGTCGCTGTGGCCAAGCAGTATCGTCTTGTTATGGTTCCTGAGGAGGTTATTGGACAGGGTCACGTTCGTGGAGGCGCCGGTGACGTCGATGAGGCCGTCGGCGCAGGCCTCGAGCGTACAATGATCCACCCACATTCGTGGAGTGGAAGACGGCGATGGCGTCCCCTCGTCTGAGTGGTCCGCCGACTCCGACGACGTCCCCGTGTAGGCTTGCAGCCGCGTATGGTGATCCCATGGATGATGACGTCTCTCACCACGAAGCATGTCCCCGCCGTCGCCGACGACTACGTCGGCGCCGCGGCCGTCGACGGTCTTGCGCGAGGCGACGAGCAGCTCGTGCTTCGGCCTTATGGTCATGTCGCGCGCGAACGTGATCCATAGTGGCTCTTTCTGGACGAGGCCGTAGCGGGCGTGCCCGGCGATGGCTTCCTCGGGTCGGCGTCGTCGCTGGGGTCCGTCACCACGTACGTCTTGCCGTTCTTGCCGCCGGTGGTGCCCCGGCCGAAGCCGACCGCGCATTCCGCGAGGCGCTGCCGGTTGTCGGCCAAGCTGGCGTCGCAGCGCCAGCACTCGTCCACCGGATTGCCGCCGCTGCTGCATTCGCCTACCATCCGTCGTCCGGCAGCGGATGTGGTCGAGGCGTCGATTGGCAATGGAGAAGCGATGAGCAGGTGCAAAAGGGATGTCAAGCATAACATGAGAAAGGCCATTGTTTCGTTGATAGATGACACAATGTTGACTAAACCTTGCGTCAAGGATGAGTACGTTAGGATCGCATCTTATCTTTCGATTGTTTTGCATGCGCACGAGGGCCGATTTCTGTGGTTGCCGTGCGCATGGGGTGTCGTGTCCGAGAATAGCTCACCACACGGACCTGAGCGATCGGCCGCGAGAGACGTTTGGCCTCGTGGGCACACCAAGTGCGGCAAACAGCCGAGCATTGCCTTTGTAATTTGTGTATACTAGCAAAAAGTACCCGTGCGTTGCAACGGGTCTTGAATAGATGATTTCATAGCAATAAAATTATTTGTGACAGTTCTGATTCTTTTGTTCAATATGAACAGAACGAAGGCACCACTCAAATTCTAGGTATAAGAATTTGTAAGAGGCTAATTGTTACTCCCTTCATTCATCGTGTACTTTGGTCTTCAGTACCTCAAAGAGGCAGACCTAACCGTTCCCACACTTTCTAGAAACGTCTGAGAACACATAACTCGACGTCTCTTTTCCAGTTTCTTCTTTTGTGGCTGGTGCTTTGTGGGAACATGTAACTTAGAACTGAGTGTGCTTCGTTATCTTCTGAAGATGTCATACCTCCTATAACCAAAATGCTTACATCTACCATGTCATTGTGTTCACCTGAAATTGTAGCAGCTGAGGTCATGCTTGACGTCGCTATTGAACTCGTCGGCGTATGAGCTTGCATTAAAGCAGGCCCGGGAGCCGATGTCGCGGCTTGGGCGACCTGCCCACTCGCCGGCGTAGCCTACCACCACGGACAGCGGCGGCTAAGCTAGAATTTTGAAGAAGGTAAGGTGTGGAGATTAGATTTCGATGGTGAGGCGGACGTGATCAGGAACTCCTGCACGTCGAGGATATCCCAACACCTTTTATAGTCTTCTAGTTCCAAACCAGAAATTCGTGTCGAACATGGAGTCCATGTCAAATATACCTTGGATTGGGTTGCTCTCTTATTGATGCCCGTGTCCAACTAAGATGGAGATGGCCGCCCCATCCACGCCTGACCTGCCTTGCCGCCGCAGCTCCCTTGGGATCCGATGTTGCCGCCGCGCAATGGTGCTCCGACACCGGCCGCCCGCCAGGTCGGCGCCCGCTGGCGGGATCGCCGTCTCGGACTCACTGTCACACTGCTGCTGGCGTCGAAGATCTTCTCGAGATGCCAGCGTGTGGGCGCCTCATCCTTTTGCGAGCTGGCGGACCGAGTTCGCGACTTCGACACCTCCCGTCGCAGCCCGAGCGCACGACTCACACCTCGCCCGAAGCTGCCCCCATGATTATTTGGGTGCGGAGTCGGTTGTTTTATAGGATGATGAGGGTTGGATTTCATATCGGTCTCTGCAGCGTTTTGTTTGGGCCAGGCGACGGCGCGGTGATTAAGGCCCATATAGGGGGCAGACGGAAATTTTGGTCAAGAAATTTCTTCTCTTTTATTAGTAGGTATAGACTAGTTCACCAATCCGTGCTTTCGCACGGGTTGGAATATGGGTTAGATAGCTACTAATAAGAATTACTTATATTATATATCTTTTTCTCATCACTCTTTTTTTTTTTCTAAAATAATAGTTGTACAGTAGGTACTCCACAGTATTTATTAGTAATATATTGATTTATATGTTTTTTCCATCTATATCCAATGGTGTTTTTTTTTCTTTACATAGAACCTCCGAGTAACTCCAATATACATTTAGTTGAAACATTTGCTTAAATTATGAAAACCTTAGTTGCAGTCTCTATTTTTGATAATATAAACCTAAATTTTGATTCCTTTTCCAAATTTTAAGCTTATTAATTCCTTATATACAATAGCTATTATTTACAATGCTAATTATTCTGCACCAATTGGTAATGTTTTAGATATCTATAAAAAATTTAAGGATCTACCTTTTTTTATTTCTACCATTTTAAATCGGTAATAATTTGTACTATCAATCTTATTTTAGCACCATATGGATTTAGTTGACACATAAATAAACTTAATTGTACAGACTCTTATCTCATTCCTATATGTGATATCAGGAAAATCTATACTTTAACCTTTAGCTTTTGATCTAGTTATTGTAATATTTTTTATATGTATTAATCTGAAATTCTAACCCAAATTGTATCGTTTGTTCAAAATTTTCATGTTTTGTTTTTATCAAAAAGAACATTGTAGGTTAGTTTTGACAATGGCATAAATAGTTGTTTTTTACTATGGCACTCAAGATGGTGAATTTATTGTATCTTATAAGTATTGTTTTGTTAAAAAATAATTCCTAAATTAAGTTACTAATATTCATTTGACACAATGTTTCCATCAAAATGTTTAAACTTTTTTCAAGACAACCAATCATTCAATATATACCTATTGTTTTTACTAATAATTCCTAAATTGTTTATCATCATAAAGTTAATATAACATAGTGAGCTATAAGTGTCATTATTACATGGTTTCCTAAGGATAGATTTCCACAACTGATAAGCCTAAAAAAATAATCATTTGTATTATTTTAAGTTTTAACTTATGGGTGTTGAATTATTGTTGGTAATAGCTATCTTATATTAGCATTTACATGTAGATTTGGAAGACTTTTTTATTTTTTTATAATGGTTGAGACACAGGTCATTTAGGTACAAATTATATACGTATAAGTATTACTTTACATACCTATGACATCTATGGATAATTTCGAGGGCGTCAAAGCATTATCTTTCATAGTGATAGAGATAGATAATTTATAAATAAATATTGTTAGATCAGTTTAATTATCTTTTATAACCATGGAGGTTTGAATTGTTCCATATAGGCTTTATTGATGACGCCACCTCCACGGATCATGGTCCGATAGTTTTCTTAGCAACATTAGAATGTAATTCGAGGAAATTCAATGACATTATTATTAAGTTGCAAATGGGCCTTGAGCCCAGTGCTTGGAGCTCTTCGATAGCACCCAACAGGCTAGGTTTGAGTTCTTGTAGGGACAAATTTTTGGGTTGGGCTAAAAGACAATAGAAAATAGGTACCAGGCTCGCCTGCCTATGGTTCGAAAAAAACATTATTATTAAGTTAATTAAAACGCTATACCAGTTGTAGTCGTTGTAGTGTCGCATTCCTCGTTGGTCTTCTCTGGTAGGTAGTCAGTTTAGCGTCACATTCTTCGTCAGCAGGTAGTCGTGCCTTCTTCTTTGGTGTTCGCCGGTAGATAGTTGGTCTAGTGTTGCTTGCCTCGTTGGTGTCAGCCAGCAGTGTAGTGTTGCCCCTTCTCTCTACGGTAGTATCGTTGGGGTAGGTGGCATTGCAGATGGTGTCCATATACTTATTATCTTGGTGTTGCCTAGTGTGGTGGTGTCGTTGATGTAGATGTATGGCCGTTCTCGACAATGTCCTTGCCAACTCGGTGTATACGGACAATATCAGCCAGCATACATGGATCTATGAAAGAATATAGGAGGAAAAATCAGATTAGTACCTATGGAGGATGACATGCACGGCGCCATCACCCTCCTAGCTTCTGGAAAGTGCCGACTTTGATCTCAAGCAGACGGCGTAGACCGTGCGATGATGATCCGAGGGAGCTTCAGATGTTGAATGATGAAGCAGATGTTGATTATAAAGAAGCTGCTGAACGCCAAATATGAAATCCCTTGAAAGAAAAAGAAGATATGGGGGCCTCCCCTGCCGATGGTTCAATTAAAACATTATTATTAAGATAATAAAAATTATACCTAATTCTAAATATGAATTATTATATAAAAAATTATTTGGGTGACATAATTAAAGTACATTATAATTAAAATAATAATACCTTGTGGTCAAAAGTATCATATTATGTATGTCGCAACAGACAACACGAATCAAACTAAACTAGGAGAAATTCCCCGCGTTCTTTGCTGTGGGTATGCAAGAAGAAAATACGAAATAATTTGATTAGATGCCAGCTTTAATATACGAATGAGTTTGATGGTGGATGAAGTCATCATGGAAATGGCTTGATAAAATGCATTAAAGGAATCAAGTGGAGGATATAGTCACAACTGTATAGGAATGTGCACAACGTATAGAGAAATTAAAAAATACATA
Source organism: Hyparrhenia diplandra (assembly GCA_015847255.1). Lineage (NCBI taxonomy): Eukaryota > Viridiplantae > Streptophyta > Magnoliopsida > Poales > Poaceae > Hyparrhenia > Hyparrhenia diplandra. The sequence goes on along the minus strand of JADLZK010009224.1, from coordinate 1,410,034 downwards.
AGATTTATCTTATCTTATCCATATAGTTTTTGCTCTTTTTCTATTTTTTCTCTTTTTTTTCTTTTTTTCTATTTTTTTTTTTTATCCATTCAACCACGCTGCCACTGGCTCCTCCGCCGCCCCTCCCTGCGCGCGAGGTCGCGAGGGCCGTCGCCCCGGCAAATCAAAGATTCAATTAAACTCTATTGGGGATTAAAAACTGAAAGGGATATTATCATGGAAGAAAAACTTTGGGCCACCGCCGCCGCCGGAGTGAAATCCAACAGACCAGCGTGGCGCCGCCGCGTCTTGTGCCGGCGCTGGTGGACGCACTCGTCGAGGAGGTCCTCCTCCGCTACCCGCCGCACGAACCCATGGTCTGTCACGTGCCGGCGTTGGGGACGACCTCGTAGAGAGATCCTCATCCGCTGCCCGCCAGACGGCCCTGCGATCCTCGTCTGGGCTGCCGTCGTCTGCAAGGACTGCCGCCGCATCGTCTCCGACCCCGGGTTCCGGCGCAGGTTCTGCGAGCTCCACCGGACGGCCCCCATGCTCGGCTTCTTCTACTACGGCGGGACTCCCTTCCGCTTCGAACCCACCACCTCGTTCTGCCCGCGCTACGACAGCCTCAACGTCGGCGTCCAGTCGGTGCTCGACGCCCGCCACGGCCGCGTCCTCCTCAGCCGGTCCGCGCAAAGAGGACCTCCTCGTGTGGGATCCCATCAGAGGCGATCTGCAGGTGCTGCCCACGCCGCGGCTCCGCTACACCTGCAGCAGCTGGACCGCGTCGTTGCTCTGCGCGGCCACCGGATGCGACCACCTCGACTGTGCCCCTGGACCCTTCCGTGTCTGTTCACGGTGAATTGGGGACAACGGGGACCATAAGGTCATCGCCAGAAGCCCACGGCGAGCAGGCCGCACCGGGCGGCGACGGGGACCGCCCACGACGCCAGGACGTCGGCGACGAGGCACGCCACATCGCCGCAGCCCGCTAAGCCGCGCCGAGTCGTCAGCATCGCCTCCATAGCGCGCGCGAAGACGGATAAGCCCGGGGCTCGCCCACGCCGTCGTCCGGGACTCCGCTGTCTATGGACGCAATCTCCACGCCGATGCTGCCCACCTGACCGCAGGCGCTGCCGACGAGTCGGCGATGGACGAAGTCGGGCACGGCGACGATGGCCTCGACGCCTCACGCGGCGAGGGCTCGCGCCAGGCGAAGCATCGGGGAGATGTGGCCCTGCGCCGGGAACATCATCACAGGAGAGGGATCTTATGGGCAATAGGGGGTTGGGGAGGCGAGGGGAAGGGGAAGGGATGGCTGGAGTCAGGATGATGCCGCTGCCCCTTCAATTTGCGGTGGCTTTTTCTTTTCTTCGTGGTGGATGGCTCTTGGTGCCTTCAGGCTATCTGCACCGTGAAAACGGGAAAACCAAACTGTATCGCTGCTGCACCAGGATCCCACACATATTTTTTTTCCGTTTTGCTGCCGCCGTCCATACTTTACCACATCTCTATATTAGTTGGCCCCACCTGTCATATAGAGAGGGGGGAAGAGAAACAGAGAGAGAGAAAGGGAGAGAGAAGGAAGCGGGGACGAGTGGAGCGGAAGTCGAAAGCACGGGCGTCGGCGTGGACCTCCACCATGGCGGCCCTCGGGGAGACCGGTGTGCGGCCGGCGGCAACCGACAAGACGCGGCCTGGCGGTGGCGGGGTAGTCCTCCGGCGGTGCCCGGCCCCTGGGCGCCCCGAGGCGACCGGGTGGCGCGGTGCCGGTGGGCGGGCGGCAGCGACCGGTCTCGGCCCGCACGGCGAGTCGGCGGGCGGCGTGCCCGGGAGGACGAGCGGTGAGCGGGGCCGTTGAAGGAAGGGACGCGCAGGCCGGACGCTCCACCGCCCGGGGAGCGCGAGCAAGCGCGGACCACTCCACGCCTGGGAGCCCGAGCAAGCCTCGATGTCTCCCTACGCGACGGGCCGGCGGCCCGGTGCACTGCAGACCGCTCCGGTGCCGACGACAAAGGAAGCCACCCTGCGCCCGGTGGCGCCCGACGCTCCATCGACGCGACCTCGGCGTGCCGCCCTCCTCGGGCGTGCTGCCCGGTCCCGCGGAGACGCCCGCCCTAGGCAGAGACTGAGAGGATCCCAGCGGCCGGCGAGGCGGCCTCCCCGACAGCGCCCTTCCGGCGACATCGGCGGGTAGCTCCGTCAGTACGGGCTCCCTCGCGGATCCGGGGGCGCCTCCTCGCTTCTCCCGGCCAAGGCGCGGTGATGCGAGGCCGGGTGGTTGGGCTGGGCTTGCCGCGGAGGGCGAGTCCCACGCCACGTTGCGTCCCCGAGGAGGAATGGAGAAACGTTGAGAATAGCGGTAACGCAGCGGCCCGAGAAGCGGAGCGCCTCCGGCATGGCCGGTGTGCGGGCGTTTTCTTCGGAAAACGGTACTGGAGTATCAAGGTCCCGGTGCGCGTGCGGATACAGCCTCGATTTCTTTTTTCTGGTGTTGTTAGGGCTGCTCTTTGGTGGCACCCCATGATGTCGAGAAATTCCCCTAGTGGAGGATTCTTATATAGGTGTAATAGATAGATAGCGAGAAGCATGTAGCCATGTATATATGACAAAACCTTCAGAATAATTATTACGTAAACGATTTGGCACACATGTATACCTCGTAGTAATTAGCTTCAAAAATTCATTCATGATGATCACTACGACCTACTTGAACGTTCATTCATGCCGTAAAAGCTACCTATAACTCCCGGCATCACCACAAAGACAATTTCATAATGCAAGGAAGCCATACCATGCATGAAAGTAGAGTCGCCCGACACGAAACATTGTTGGATCGCACGTCGCATGAGCCAGGTAGGCAGGAAGCAATCAACGGGAAACCGGACGGCAAAGCCTCCACGTTATAGAGAGACGCAAACAGATCAACCAAGAAATTGGGAATTTGTGGAACGCCAACCTGCTGCTGGTACATGACGGGACATCAAGCGCCTCAACTTCCAAGGAGTCAAGCGCGTAGGCGAAGGTGAAGATGTAGGTGCATGCGCTCTATTGGTATCGTCCTTGCTTTCTTGCCCCGGCGACGGCATCGAGGGGTCCTGAGGCGGCGCCCTATTTTTTCTCCGTTGGAAGACGATTGGATCCTGCTAAGGTGGATCCTTGTTACGTAGATTTTTAGAATAATGGATTTAATTTCTTACCTTTCTTTTAAAAGACAATAATGGCAAAGGTGGGTAATTTTCTTCAAAATAAAGTTAGATCTAACGGTTATCAATTGCCGAGTCTATAGATTTGATGACTAGATATTTCGATTAATGTGAAAATTTCTAGTATTTATTTTTTTTCTTAGCTCATCCGGTGAGAATTAACGTAGCCTCCGTTAGAGCTCCAATTAGTAATAGTAAGATAAGATAATCAAGCGGGGCACAGCTCTAGCATATACTATGTTGTGCCAGCCCGACTAGCATGAAGCACGGCGTCACGGTCTTGGGCCTAGCACGGCACACGGTAGATGAACCATGCCATATATATGTTTTTTGCCAGCCTGACTAGCTAGCCTGCCGGCACCATGACTGAAAAATAGCACTAATCAAAGGAATTAATTAAAAAGATAGTTGCTAAAAAAAGGAATTAAAAAGATTTCAGTTACCTTAATTACAGAAATTACTTGCATGGTCACATTTGTATGCACACAACATTTTCTACTGCAGAATCAATTCCAAAAAAATTATAAGTCCACCAGTTAATCGTTACCATTACATAAATCGTTACAACATTTACCGTGACCTCCCCAACCACCACAACAATGCATGGCCACTCTGGCTTGAAGCTCGGCGTCACGGTCTTGGGCCTAGCACGGCACATGGTAATAGATGAACCAAGCCATATATATGTTGTACCAGCCTAGCTGAACTAGCTAGCCTGCCGGCACCAAGACTGAAAATAGCACTGATCTTTTTTTCGAAATTGGGTCGTTACCCATTTTACATTAAGAGGAGTGGCCAAAAGAAAGGCCTCGAACCGATATTAAATGTCTCGCAAAGTAATCCAAGGATTACCCGCAGAATCCGAAAGTCACCACAACAGCAAGAAAACACGAAGGGGAGCCTTCCACCACTAAACACTAACCTACTATGCCTCGCATAAAAAGAAAAAATAAATCCATGCAATGGTCGCCAACAAAAAGGGGGGAGAAAGCCATGGTCACAAAGCATCCACCGCCGAGCAATGGCGGCAAAAGCATCCGCCCATGAACCAACCATCAACCATCACTCCCGACAACTCAACAAATGCCCGACGGCGCACGCGGCGGCAAATCATCCGCCAACGAACCAATCCAACGGCCATCACTCCCCGCAACTCCTGCCCGAGGAGGCCAACGCAGATACAAAGATGGCAAAGCATCCGCGAACGAACCAACCCGCGGCCATCACTCCGCAAACTCAACAAATGCCTGGGAGGAGGCCGACAACACGGCGGCAAAGCATCCGCCAACGAACCACGACTATGGCATCCTCGACCTCCCCGGCGTATTACATACCAAAGAGAAGATGAAGTCAAGCGCGACATACATAGTAGCCGGAAGCTTCTCGGGCGGGTGGTGGCCAACAACGAAACGGCTCCAAGAAGGGGATGACGTCCAAAGACGCCAACAACGTTGAGGAGGCACTAGAAGGACTTTCGTCCCCGAAACCAGCCCCGACGACCCACAAGACAAATAGGTTCCTTTGACGCCGCCGCCGGAAGGTGCGGACGCAGTGGCGCCACCGCCGCTGCCCGGGCGAGCCGCATGGTTTTCACCCGTAAACTTGTTTGGCCACGAAGCAGCCAGCCAGGTGCCTTGGCCCCTACCACCAATGGCATGGAGCGCAGCCCCACAATCGGCTGCCGCCGAGATGACGGAGACATCGCTAGCCGTTGACGTAGTCGCCCGCCCCACGGTGCTGCTCCCCCACTAGGCATCCGATGCCGCAGGGAGCACCGCCAACCACCAAGGAGCGATCCGCGCCGCTGGCTCGGGCTACTCATTCGACGAGATCCAAATGATCGCAGAAGCGCAGAGTCACGGACATCGCCATCAAAGTTCGGCCATGGCCGCTCCATGTGCCGGGCCGGAAAGAGGCGATCCACGGACGACATGAGGAGGGGCCCCAAGGGCCGTCGAATGGCGGCCTACGCCTCGGTCCCCGTTGCCCGACGCTGATCCGTGAGTATACCAAATAGACTCCGCCGCCGCCGCCATCCCGGCCGGGTAGATCTAGGCAAGGTTTGGAGGTGGGGGAGGCGGTAGGGAAGAGAGGAGGAAGGAGAAGGCAGCCAGGTCGGGGGGCCTTTTTTGGCCACGCTAAAGCACGCCGGAGGGGCAGCGGTAGCAGCCGAGAGGAGGCGTGGAGGTGGGTCTAGGCGTGGTGGCGGCGCTTGCCCCCGAAGCCGACCGTTGGGACGCACGGGATGTTCTCAATTGTGCACGTACTACTAGGTATGAAAATAGCACTGATAAAAGGAAATAAAATAAAAAGATAGTCGCTAAAAAAGGGAATCTACTACTCCTATAAGAACAAACCCCACTAAACTATTTCTCTCGCGATCTTGTGAAGCCACATCATCAGCGGGTCACGTAGCTCACTAACCTTGATCTCACGCCTGCCAGTGCAGCTAGCCAAAGTGTCTCCCTGAGGAGCCGAATGGACGTTCCTTTCCAATTCCAGAAACTGAAAAAGAAACCGAACAGAACCAATGCAAAGTCCAGTAGTCGTCTGGCCTTTACACTTCCAATCTACTGAGTTTGGTGGACAGGCCATGCTTCTTGAATGAGGATGAGATCGTACGACTTCACCACCGAGGACGCCCTGGCTGGGGCTCCACCGACGCAGGCATGGCCTGTCCACCAAACTCAGGGCGGGGCTCCAGTGCTGCGAGCACGGCCGGTCGAAGCTCCACGGACGTGGGAGACAGTGTTGGTCCGGGCTCCATCGACATCCTCAGTTCCACGCAGCACAGCCAATTGGCGGCTCCTCCATGCCGATGTCGACACAGACGCAAACCATCGGATTTGGAACCGTACGGCGGCGGCGACATGCTGCTGGTGATGTGACTGATAGTATTTTCAAAACCCTAACAATTTGTTTTTATACCTCGATCTGAATGAAATAAAACCTATGATAATTATGTGCCCTTTTTTGTTCTCAATAGGTTCTCAATCAGAGTGTGCACTTTAATTTCTGAGTTGTTCAATAAGAAACTAACTACTTACGTTCTAAAATTATAATTAAGTTCATAAATACTTTATGCTCCATAATAATAATAGTAATAATATGAGTGTAATCTATCGCTAATTGTCATAAAACCACGTGAAAAAATCTCGGATTCATGCAACGCGTGGGGAATTCTCCTAGTTTAAAAGATTTCAGTTACCTTAATTACAGAAATTACTTGCATGGTCACATTTGTATGCACACAACATTTGCTACTGCAGAATGTAGAAGAACCTCCTAAATTACGGGGCCCACTGCGCACTGTATTGTCCCAAAGACCTCCGACACCGTGCACGATGCACCCAATAACTTAAGAAAGCTGTCGGGTGTCATCGGTAACCCGATTACACCACTCATATCGATCAACAAAGGAGTAGTTACAACATTACAATATTTGTTACAAAAATATAAATCAGAGTGCGGAGGAATAATAACATAAATTTTACAAAAATATGAATAAGTTACTTTTGAGTAAACTTAACTTAATTTGCGGAAGCTTCGGAAGAACTACTGAGAGGATAACCGGATCATGTCGAGCCCATCGACATAACCCCGTAGCAAAGATGAGTCAACATCCGCAAATGGGGTCAACAAACCCCGAGTACGGGAGTACTCAACAAGACTTAACCGACAAGGAAAGAGGAGAAGACTCAGAATGCAGGCTTAGGGAATCAAGATAAGGTTTTAGCAAGAATCAAGAACTCTTTTGCGTAAAAAGCTTACTAAAAGTGAATCCTTACTTTCAATATTTTTAATTCAGGTTAGTAGCTCATATACTCTAGGTGATCCTACACTAGAGCAAACATTTCTTTCTTAAGCCAACTTTCTTTCCTCAAAAACATCTTCCATCACACTACGGGCAAGGTCAAGAACGGGTCTCCATATCGAGGAGCAACGACGATTCGAATCAATTATAAACCCAAATTGGGAGTCCTCACCACACGACATATGTAGCACTTAAGCTTGCATATATCAACCTTCTTCCGGTTCGTCCAAAACGGGACTAGGTCACATGCCACCCGAGAGTACAAGCATTACCCACCGCCGTACCAAAATTCAAGTAGGGCGGGTACACGCCACTCCCCGCCATCTCTCCACTCCCAAAGGCGTAGTTATCCGTTCCGTTTATTTGGCTCCACCGAGATCCGGCTTACCCCTTCCCATTCTCGAGGCATGTGGCCGACACTAGTTTCGACCGACTGGGTGACAAATGAGGCGGACGTGCCATTGACCAAAAGGTCTCAGGCGCAACTTGCATTCAAAAGTCCCGAACATAACAAGCCAAACAACGGACGGTCCTTAAACGATCAACACGGGACAAGCCGCGGCTAGGAAGTCCCTCCTTTTCAACCTACGTCCCCGTCCCAATCTCAAATTCATCACTACTTCTCATTCTTTTCCAAAAGGTACCATATTCTCATATAAAGCATTTTGATGAAAAAGCTTAACTAATTAAGCGAGGGCTAAGCATCACTAAGCATTTTCAAATAAAACAAAGTTAACAAGGATGGTATTGCAATAAACAAGGATGATAATGCAACAATTAGGTTATCACTCAACTCCTCGATTACTTAATGCAATAAAGCATAAACAAAGGTGATATAAAGCTTTGTAAAACATCAAGGAAGGGTTTAATGTATCCGGGGCTTGCCTTCGCTTGACGGGATAAACCAACTCTTGAGAAAAACCCGGATATATCGAGAACCCTTCCCATTGGATGATAAACCTCCTCGTGGACCGGTTCAACTTTAACACACTCGTTCGCTCACTACACGAAGTAATGTATGCTTCAACATGATGCCATAAATTTAAATATGATGCTTGCGGTGCATGAAATGATAAACACTTGAGTACAACTTTTCTTCACGATAAAGTGGCAACCCAACAAAACCAACTTGTTGAACTACTACTATCACTAAAGGAGTTCTGAAGGACTATTTGATTGTGGTATGATCCAAGATTCACAAAACAATCCAAAAGTCACACAAAAACCTAAGTTATTAGACACTAAACAATTTATTTAACACATGGAATAATAGAGCATAACATAATAAAGAAATAAATTTTGTCAAAATAATCTCAAACTTTTTGAACAGCTAGATCATGGCATAAAACAGACCAAATAAAATTTCATGATTTTTGAACAAATATTTTATTTTCTAAAAATTCATGAAAGATGCATTTTTTAATTAAAGATTGTATTTTTAAATCATGCAAGAACTATTCAAAATCTAAGTTTCAAATTTTTCATGGGTAGATATACTCATAGGAAGGCTACACAAAAATTTTCAGAATTTTTGAATCAACATTTGAATTTATTTGAAAATAACAAAATCGACACTATTCAAACATATAGAAAAAGATAAAACAATTTTGAAAAACAAAACAGACTTCGGGCCGAAAGTCGGCCCAAAGATCGCGTGCCTTGGCCTGGTATCGCGTAAAGAAGTCGGCCCAAAGAACGCACAACCGCCCACACCGCCAAAGACGCTGACGACCCGACGGCCGCCGGCGCCGACCGGGCGATTTCGCCAGAGGCGCCTCGGCGGCGACGCAGCCGCCCTACGCGACTCCCCTCAACCCCTCGCGAGCAACCCTAGGGCATCAAAAGACCCTCTCCAAAGACCGAGGCAGCCACACCGGGCGACCATGGCGCGCGCGGCGGCACGGTGGACGGCGAGGCGGCGAACGGGCTTCCCCCGCGACGGCGAAGCGCACCAACAACTTCACACAAGCTCCCGGGCACACCCTAACTAAACCACTAAGAGATACTAAAATCGGCCCCAAGCGCCCCTCGACCATGCGCGCGGGAGGATGGCAGACGACGGAGCTCACCTGGCCGGCTCGCGTTCCCGCCAGACCAACGCAGATTCAGGAAAACGGAGGGCACCCCATGCATAGGAGCTCACCGACTTGCATGCGCACCCGGGTTGCAACGGGACGTAGCGAGGAGGTCACCTGCGATGACGGCGCGGTGGCGCGCTCGGGCGGTAACGACGCTGCGCTCGGCCAAGCCGCGTAATGTTTAGAAGGAGCTGACCATGATCACGGCATAGAGACGAGCTCAACGCACAAGGTGGGCTCGGGCGAGAGACTCACAAAGGACGGCCTGGGCCGACGCCGAGAGTCATGGCGAAAAGGGTTACGCCGCCCGCGAGGAAGACGACGGGCGAGCGGGCTTTTCCGCAACTCCAGACACTCCGCCAGCGTAATTCAATCGGTGCAAAGACTAAGCGGTACTTCAAGCGAGATAGAGCAAAGCGAGATGGTGCGGTGGCGGGAAATCACGGGGCGCGGCGCTGTTCGGGCCGCCGCCGGCATTGCAAAGAAAAGGAGGAGAGGGAGAGCGAAGCGATCGGGAGAGGGGAGCGAGAGGAGAAGGCCGGGTTGGCTTCGCCTTCTCCTCAGCGCCTGAAGTGCCACAGTGAGTCGCCACGCCGTCGCTGCCGCGAAGGCGCCGATGCTGGCCATGGCGCCACGCTGCGAACAGAGGGAAGAAGGAGAAGGTGACGCCACGATCAATCAGAAAGTGCTCCTCCTCTTCAAACTTATCAAATTACTCCCAAACTCATATAACAACTTGAAAAACTCCCAATCTATAGAATGATCAAAATTTGATGCTCTACAATTTTCTCAAAAGGAAGATTTTCAGATTTTGAGTGGAAATATGAACTTTAAACAAATTTTGAAAAGGAACAAAAACCCTAGAAACAAATATATAAAATTACTTTTGATTTTTGAAACGTAAGTTGAAAATCTCCAAAAAGCAAAGTTACTCCAATTTTCAAGATAAATATTTTCACTTTTTTGAGACATTTTCAAATTCGCCTCCAAAATAGACTTTTTGAAATAGGGTCAAAATAGGATTTTGAATGAATTTAAAAATTACTTTAAATTTCATATAAAAACTTGAAAAACTCAAAACATCAACTTGGTACATAAAAACAAGATCTACCAAGTTGCTTTAGGACTTCACATCAAATTTTGCATAATTTTGAAAATAATGAAAAGGGGGTAAAAGAGGGTATAGAGTTAGGGTTTTCGAATATACATATCATCACATGTAACCACACAATATTCACCAAATATACATTAAACTTGAAATGCAATGCATTAAAAACATAATGCTCGATGATTATGCTTAATGATGACATGATTAAAATTTTAATTAAAAACTAACATCTGGGATGTTACGATCAATTCCAAAAATTATAAGTCCACCCGCTTAACCGTTCCAAGCCATTAAATAAGCAATTAAAGAAGGATTAATAGTGTCAAACCTTAGGAAATAAAGCAAGTCTCGTGTTCTCTAGTGCCAAGTTTCTCTCGGCCAAAAGCATCTGCATAAGCTGATCAAGTAGGTGCAAGCAGCTAGCAGTTTAAAGTTTTTTTTTTTGAAGTTTCACCGGGAGGAAGCGCCCCCACCGAATATATTCAAGTGCCCTAAAATGGCCGATAACCTCGTTTTTGAGGAAAACGAGGCCAAACCCCGGCCCAGCTTAATTATGGAAAACCGGACTAAAACCGCATAAACGGCCTCGAACCGAGGCAAAGGTGTGGCTAAACCACAAAAGAGACAAACAACAACAAGCTCTCCAAAGATTGGAGAGAGGGGTGGCTATCCACAATTACAACAACAGAGAGAGAGAACTTAGCCCAAACGAAGGAAACTCTAGACGAGGGTTACAAGACGCCCCACCGAGCGCCCGACCGCGCCCCGAACGAACAAGATACTCGGCCGCCAATTAACGCCAGAGAGCCCACCTCCACTGTCAGCTACGCCGCTTCCACGGGTGGAAAGGGACTAAGAATGACGGCAGTCGGCAAGCGGCGGATCACCGACACAACGACTCTCCCATCGAACCGTGGCGACATCCTCCAACATCCCGCCCACTTTGCCACCACCCAACGCCGCCACGGGAGGAACTGAGGGGGGATGGCGGCAATGGGGAAACACCACCCGACATTTGATATTCTCGCACCACCGTGGAGACCGGCCGACGGAGCAGAGGCGCCAACGGAGGGCACTGCCGACGCCGGGTACGCCAAACAACCGAGGCCAAGAGGGGCGACAACAACACGGGAGAGAGCACACGGGAGAAACACAAGACCACGGGGCACGAGCTGGACTTACCTCCACAAAGGCGCCCTCAAGAGGGTCACGGCGCCAAAGACGCCGCCGCCACCGGCTCTAGAGAACTAGAGCTAGGCTTTCGCCGGGAGGAGATCGACAACACATCGGGTCAGAGTTGGGAGGAAATCAACGCCCCAAGCGAGGTGAACGGGCGCCAATGGCGCCATCGCCAATCGCAAGAACCGAAGCCTTTGCACGGCCGCGGTACCCAAACTCATGAACCAAAGTTCGCCGATGAGGCCAAAAGGAGCCACCTTGCCGGGCGCCGGAGGACGGTAGCCGAGGACGAGAGGCCGAAGAACGCTGCCACCCCACCACGGCAAGCCCGCTGAACCGCACGCCGAAGTCCCGGCAGAGACGCCGCCCTTCCGCCGCCTTTGCCGCGTCCTGCCCCGCGACCATCATCGCCGCCGCCGCCTGTGCCGGCACAAGACGCCGGCTGAGTTCCCCCTAGGGCACGGGGTGTGCCCCCCAAGGAAACCGACTGGGAGGCGCCCCGCCAAGGGAGGGGGCGACGGGCAGACCCAAAGGGGGCCCCCCCCGCCCGCCCAGCCTACCCGAGGATGCCCGTACCGAGGGAAGAAGAGGAGGGGCGGCGCTGAAGCGGGAGACCGCCGCCGCCGGAGACGAAGAAGGGCGCCGGGAGGAAGGAGGAGGCGGGGCGATCCGGGACGGAGAGGCCGGATCCGGCTTGGAGCCCCGCGGCCGAGATGGGGCCGCCGCCGCCGCGAGATGGGGCCGCCGAGATGGGCCGAGATGGGCTACGCCGCCGCGGAGCGTAGCCGAAGGAACCTTCACCGCCGCTACCGGAAGTGCCTAGCCATCGCGGTCGCCCCGCCGCCGCTTCCTTTGCCGCGGCGCCAAGCTTCCGGCGCGCCAGCGGCGACACGGCCGATGGCTGGGGGGAGGTGGCGGCGGGCGGCTAGGGTTTCGCCCGAGCCGCCCGCGCGAGACGGCACCGAGAGCCCCAAAAGCTTCCAGCCGCGTGTAAGTTCACTCTAATTTGTTTGTTCATGATCGAAGCTGCTTCCATGATTAAGCTTAGCTGCTTCAATCTCCTTATCGGCCAAGCTTTTGCCAAATTTCAGTCAGCCTGTCCTATTCTTGTTGCTCGTTTCAACTTCTCATGTTTTGCACTCAAATCAGACAAAGCATCAGTTGCCTTTGTTTTGCCCTTTGCATTCATTTCCAACTCTCTTATGGCCCATAGGTTTCTACATCTAATTCTGAATTCACTACTTGAGCTGGCTTATTAGCATTTGCACTCTTTTCCTTTTCCTTCTTCAACGAACCCATTGAGATATGCGGACCAATTCTGTTCACCACGTACTACCTCTCACTCAACCTGAGCTCTCATAGCCGCAGAGTGAAGGCCTTATCATTATGTCAACCGGCATAAACCTTTAATTATTTGTTAGTCAGTACTCAATAGGTCCTCTAATTGTATTATACTACTACCCAACAGCCATGGAAATCACTTTAAATGGATTCTTATTAACACGATCCCAACGTATTTTTAGTTCTCGTGCGTATTTTCCGTGTGGCCCTTGTTATCATCACAAAATATGCTAATTAATTTGTAGCCCAGCGATGCAAACAGCCCCGGTCACCATTGATCTGCTTGCGGATGCCGAGGTTCATCAATTCATCAAAGTAGTAGTATACTACTGCTACCAAGCAAAACTGTTGGATGGGGGACATGACAAGCTCACGCGTGTGGACAAGTACTGGTACCGGCCTCGCTCGTCTCGTAGCGATCGCAGCCCGTTCAGACGGACCTTTAAAAGGCGCGTCGCGCTGTGACCTCGTGAGAGCTGGATTCGAGCAGTCAAGTCTCGCCCAGCAGGCAGCGTACTCCCTGTCTCCTTCACATGCATGCATGGCTGGCGTGGGAGACAGAGGACACCGCCACCAATAATCCCTTTTCAGACCGTGGAACGTGGAGTCAAGTCTCGCCGAGCGGGGGGCGGGGGGGACGCGGGTGCATGCTAGTAGTATCTCAGGCCTTGTTTAGATTCTTAAAATTTCTAATCTTTTTCTCACTTTCTCCCATCACATCACATTAAATACATTAAAAAGACATATTTTGGAAAGATTAAATATAGGTAAAAAATAACTAATTATATAGTTTAGATGCATGCATTACGAGACGATTCTTTTTAAGCTTAGTTTCTTTCATGATAGGATGATATTTACCACTCGATAAACGAAACATCTTTACGATTATGCGATGTGACATTTGGTTATAATTTTTAGCCATCTAAACAAGGCCTCTGTCCATCGCACATGTGAGAGCGTCCTCGCCATGGAAAGAGGCCTGCCGTCTTTTCACACTCAACATCGATCTTCCCTCCCGGTACACAGATTCAACAACTTGAACGACACATGCTAGATGGGTGCAGACTGCGGCAGCCGGCAGCCCGTTCAGACGGACCTTTAAAAGGCGCGTCGCGCTGTGGCCTCGTGAGAGCTGGATTCGAGCAGTCCGGGTGTGTTTATAAAGCACCAACTTTCCTTCAAAATTTTTAAAATTTCCATCACATTGAAACATTAAATGCATCAAAAGACGCATTTCCGAAGATAAAATATTAGTAAATAAAAACTAATTGCACAGTTTAGATATATTTTTTGGCGAGACGATTCTTTCGGTGAGCTTATTCTCCATAAGTAGGATAATATTTATCCTAAACAAACAAATTACGCTTCAAAGACATTTTCGATTGGGAACGGTACCAAAGTTGGTGCTCTAAGCACACCACGAGCCTCGCCAGCAGGCGGCTCAGCGTAGTCAGCGTACTCCTTGTCTCCTTCACATGCATGGCTGGCGTGGGGTGGCCCCCCTGCTGGCGCTACTAGCTGTGAGAATGGTGACGATGCACGTTGCGGTACACACCGCCACCAATAATCCCTTTTCAGACCGAGTCCTCACTGTGGAACGTGGAGTCAAGTCTCGCCGAGCAGGCGGCTGCCCTCATCCTTCATCGTGGGCGCGTGGGGGCGCGGGTGCATGCTAGTATCTCAGTCCATCGCACATGTGAGCGTCCTCGCCATGGCAGGCCTTCCGTCTTTTCAAAAAAAAAAACATCTTCCCTCCCGGTACACAGATTCAACGACTTGAACGACACAGACATTATGCATGCAAACTCACATCTTTAGAAATTACAGAGAAAACTAGATCACCGAGTTTCTTCACATTAAAACCACAGAGATTGTCGCCCAGAATAGCTTGTAGAATTGAATCGACAGAAAGATCATGCAGTCGATAGTTACAATGACCAAAAAAAAACCATCAAGAAGAATTCATGATCTGAAAAAGTAGGATCAAAACACAACGGTGAGTTGAATTTGTGGAGGATTTCTTGTTCCACACGAGTGTATTCGCCATAGGTTCCGTTCTGTGGTCCGATCTATTTTCACTACTCCCCTCTGTCCCTAAAAAGAGTGACGCCGTGGGATCGCGCCAAAAAGTTTGACCTCAATTTGTAGAAAATACGCGGCAACATTTAAATTTTTAAATAAATTTGTTAAAAAAACTAGACTTAAAGATCTTTCCGATGATATGCTAATTACTTAGCACAAATGTTTTACATTTTAATATATAATTGTTTTATTCCCACGAAAGCTTCTAGTCGTCATACTTTTTTTGGGACGGAGGGAGTATTTTTCACAAAACTGTTGATTGTTTTGCTCGGGTCTACTGTACACCGCAGTGGCCCGGTCGGCTCTGTTCCCCGCCAGTCCCACACACACGCAATAATACCACCGCAGTACCTCACGTCCTTTCAGCTGTGAGGGTCACCCCACGCACATGTGAGAGGGTCCTTGCCATGGCAGCCATGGCAGAGGCCTGCCGTCTTTTCCCACTCAAAGTATGAGCCTGTTCTGGGTAGCTTATCTTATTTTAGCTTATTCTCTCCCAAATACTATTCAATCATTAAAATCGCCCATCACCAAAATCAGCCGAACAGGCTCTATCTCCCCTTCCGGTCCGCACCAGCTCTCTCTCTCTCCCTCCCTCTCTGCAGTCTTCTCCGCTAGCAGTGCGCCTCCAAATCACCAACGCCTCACCCATACCCAAAGACCTGGGCCCGCCATTTGTTGCCCCGCACCCAACTAGCATGAACTCGTTAGGATCGATCTCTCAGCCCCAACGGCCCAACGGCCATGGGCCCCGACAACGCCTTGATCGGGGCGCCCAAATTGCTTACATGGTCGGGGGCCCGCCGACCGCAAGATAAATAGAAAGGTGGGGGGCACACGGTACGGTTCACCACGCCACAACCCCACCGACAAAAGCCTAATCCGATCAAGAGGGAGAGCGCAGGAGCAAAGGGGGAAGCACCACCGGCGTTTCTCCATCGCCACCACGCCGCTCACCCCCCCGCTGGAGTGAAGCCGACGCCGCCTCCGGCGCCCTCGGGCCCCTTCCCCGCGCCGCCGACATCGCCATGACGGGTGATGGCTCCTCTTCCGCCTCGCCGCGGTATACCTTTCCTTTCCTCGAGATCAAGATCCTATGCTTACTCGTAAAGGAACTACCCGCTAGATCTCACCGCTAGTGATCCTAACAAAGATAACAATGGTATCAAAGAGCCCTGCCTAGTTAGTGGATCTAGTTTTGGGTAAACGAAAATGAATGAGGGTTCATGGAATCCTAACCCTAGTTCTCGTTTCGATCGAAGAAAAGAAAGAAATCGAGATTGAGAAGCAACCGATCCGCCGCGAATCGGAAAGAAATGTATGATTGAACCCTAACCCTAATAGACATGGACAGGGGGAAGAACTTGATTCATTTCGATCGAGACTCTAACCCTAATCGACGCAAGGAGCATACCGCTCCTTCACCGGGCGGCGTGGTGCGTACGTGCACCGCACCGCGGCGGAAGAGAACGCCGCTACGCTGGATCGAGATGCTCTGGCCGCCGGGCGCTGCTGGATTCGAGCACCGCCGCAGTCAGCGCCGACGGGCGGCGCCGCCAAAGACAGGCGAACACGCCAAGCGCAAGGAGAGCTCGGGCCGCGGCGCCTCCTCCATCCGGGCCGCCGTGGTTACTCGATGATGACCACCGCCCGCCGGGCGCCGATGCAAAGCAGGTAAAGGGGAGAAGAAGAAGAGATGGGTGCGGCGTCAGTCCCGCCACCGAGGTGGTCGCCCTCCTCCTCGCCAAGGCCGTCTAAGACCAAGATCCGCCACGCCGGCTGCTGGATGGTGAGGGAGGCAGAGAAATGGAAATGGAGTTAGGGTTTGTGGGGGCGCTTGACGGATCGGGGTTTTGATCTCCAACGCTACCTGGTCCGGCCGGATGCCCCTAGGTCACTCTTTCTTATATATTGCTCAGATCCACGCGGCATTAGCAAAGAATCCCTCAAATCGCCACCGAATACGTAGTACAAGCAATTAAGCAATTGGTGCTCGATCATGATACTACTACAACAAATAAGACTTTAGGGGTGGCTCAGATGGACTCTAGGGCGCTTCTCGAATCGCCTCTAACTCCTCCCTTCTACAAGAAAGCTTGCAATCAGAGAGGCGGTTCCCCCAAATACCGCCCCTACTAAGGCCACCGCAGGCTCTCATGTTTCCAAAATACCCTACTAACGCAACAACAGGGTCGGCCGATAATACCAGCCGCCTCTACTTAAATACAACCGTAGGGGCAAAATTTTGAATTATAAAACCGCCCCAAAAAAAAAAAATAAGTTTTGTCTCGTGAAGTGCATTAGCTCGCAAAAGATCTCTCAACCGCTTGTGCGAATATACGTAGTACAAGCAATTAAGCAATTGGGGCTCGATCAAGATAAAAGAAAAATAAGTTTTGTCTTGTGAACAACGCAAACTTGATGATAATACATTGTCGGTGGCAAGTTGATTCTTGGCTGAACTTGAAGCAATAATATAATGCAAGTTGATGTGTTGGGCCACTCCAAAAGGATCGTGTACAAGTTATAGCTAGATTTAGGTCGTCACACTCGGTCATCTATAAATACTACGCAAAGCCATGAGCATTACACACAAGCACCCAAAAAGGCACACACTAGACACAAGATGTAAGACCCGCTACCGACGGCGAGAGTCTCACCGGAGAGAAAGGGGAGGAACAGGTAGGTAGGAGAAGGAAAGCTTACCTAACCACGGCGAACTCAAAATACAAGTTTATGTTTGATTCATGGTTACGCACTCGGAGCCAGCACTACTTATCCTCTTCATCGGTTCCTTCCTTTGTGGCTTGATGGCCGCCCATTCCGACCGGAGACGCGAGAGCTTGGTCTTCGCCCCAGCCCTTTCCCGACTTGACTTGCTTGTGCTCAGACCCGTGAGGAATGAGAGGCGCGATATCCCCCCCCTGGGTACCGGCTGCCCCCAAGCCGAGTCGCTGAACCGGCCCGCGATGATAGCGCCTTCATCCTCCCGTGAAGCGAGGTCAAAGATCCATATCCGACCATTTGACGAGCACTTGGCGAGATAGTGCGGGCACCACGCCGCCGCAAGCGCCGCCAGAACAGCCTCCTCGAACCCGATCGCATTGTCGTGGTCCGAAGAGAAGAGCATACCGACCGAGGGTGAGGAGCAGCCTTCAAAGATGGAGACATGGAAAACCGGATGGAGCAAGGAGGATGGAGGAAGTCGGCTTGTAATGCGAATCGACCCAATCTTCTTAATGATCTCGAAGGACCAAAGTACTTGAAGCATAGCTTGTTATTGATCCGGGAGCCGAGAGGACTGCACATAAGGTTGGAGGCGCAGATATACCTTGTCCCCGAGGTTGAATGAACGTTCGGACCGGTTTTTGTCCGCTTGATGCTTCATACGTTGTTGAGCGCCGCAAATGTGATGTTTCGTCGACAAATAGCCTAGCATAGTCTTGCGCAGCCAACCGAGATGCAACTTCCCGCGACAAAGTAGACAGACTCATCAGAAAGACCAAAGTGAATGGGAGGGTGACCATAGAGTACCTCGAATGGAGAAGTTCCCAGGGAGGAATGCCAACATGTATTGTACCAAAACTCGGCCAGAGATAACCACTTCGACCACTGACGAGGGCAAGAATGGACGAAACAACGGAGGAAAGTCTCTAAGCATTGGTTGACTCTCTCTGTCTGTCCGTCCGACTCCGGATGGTAGGAGGAACTCAAGCAGAGAATGACTTTGGCCAGCCTAAACAACTCTTTCCAGAAGTTACTGGTGAAGACTGCATCACGATCGGAGACAATATACTTAGGCATGCCATGGAGCTTGTACACGTTGTCAAGGAAAGCTTGGGCAACCTTCTCTGTAGTATAAGGGTGTCGAAGTGGTATGAAGTGTGCATATTTGCTGAACTTATCGATCACCACCATGATGCAATTGGCCACACCCGAGGTGGGCAGGCCGTTGATGAAGTCCATGCACGCCACTCGCCAAGAGCCGTTGAACCGGGCAGAGGAGAGAGGAGTCCGGGGTACTTAACCCGTTCAGCTTTAGCTTGAATGCAACAAAGGCAAAGGAGAGACAACCGCTTGATGTCGGGCCATGCCACGCCATGCAAAAGTTTCTTGATCCCGCAATGCGTCACGGGGAACCCGAATGACCACCAACAAATTCTGGTGGAAGTGCAGTGATCACTTGCAACTGCAGGTTCTTGTTACCACCTAACCAAATCCTTCCCTTGTAGCGTATGACTCCCCCAGTGAGGGTGAATGGAGCTCTGGAATCGGGTTTAAGAATGAGTTGCTGGGGTAAAGAAGATGTTGCTGGATCCTCCTCATAACCTGCGAGCAATGCTGTCATCCAAGTTGGTGTGACTGACGACAATGCTTGTAACTGAGCAGGGGCGGCGGGGTGACGAGAGAGAGCATCCGCAGCCTGATTGTTGTGGCCAGGTTTATAGATTACTCGGTATTGCAAACCAGCAAGCTTGGTGTACATTTTCAGTTGCCATGGGGTGTGCAATCGTTGATCAGTAATGTGGGTCAAACTCCGCTGATCCGTGAAGATAATGAACTCATTGTGCTGTAGATAAGACCGCCACTGCTCAATAGCAACCACGATGGCCAAGAATTCCTTGTCATATGTTGACAACCCACGAGACCGAGGGCCCAGAGCACGACTGACGAAGGCCAAAGGGTGACCGTCCTGTAGGAGAACTGCACCTACACCGCCATCACTGGCATCAGTTTGTAATTGAAAGGGTCTGTTGAAATCTGGAAGAGCCAATACTGGTGCTGTCAACAGAGCCTGTTTTAACACAGCAAAGGATGAGGAATGTGCAGGAGTCCAAACATAGAGGGTTCCTTTCTTTAGGAGGTCATACAAAGGACGAGCAATGACTGCGAAATGCTTCACGAATTTTCGGTAGTATCCGGCCAACCCAAGGAAACTGCGGAGTTGCTTTGCATCCGAAGGTTCAGGCCATGACTGCACAGCTTCCAGTTTGGAGGGGTCGGTGCTGACACCATCCTTACTAATGACATGGCCAAGATAGGCAATGGACTCTTGAGCAAAGCGGCACTTGGACAACTTGATTAACCACTGATCGTTGGATAGCAGTTCGAAGACTTGACGCAGATGAACAATGTGCTCTTCCAAGGAACCGCTATAGACCAAGATATCGTCAAAGAATACAATGACACAGATACGCAGCAGTGGCTTCAGTGTAGAATTCATTGCCCCCTGGAAGGAGTTGGGTGCCCCTGTTAGCCCGAAAGACATGACGGTATATTCAAATTGTCCCCAATGTGTCATGAAGGCTGTTTTGTACTCTTCGCCGGGTGCCATGCGGATTTGGTTGAAGCCAGCTCGAAGATCAAGGCAAGAAAAATATCGGGCGCCCGCTAACTCATCGAGTAACTCATCGATTACTGGGATTGGGAACTTACTTTTCACAGTGAGAGCATTGAGCATGCGGTAGTCGACGCACATACGCCACGAGAGGTCCTTTTTCTTGACCAACAAGACCGGGGAAGAAAAGGGACTTTTGCTGGGCCTGATCATGCCGGTCTTGAGTAATTCAGACACTTGATCCTCTATTTCATCTTTTAGCCGGAGAGTAAGCTGATCGTTCGACCGACCGACATGTGCAGGTTCTTAACCAATGAATCGAATGGTCGCATGCCCTACCGGGAGGTAAGGAAGTTGGTTCCACAAACAAATTGAGAGAACTCATCGAAAGCAAAGGATCAATTGCCGGCAAAGATCGATGGTTGGGGCTGCCGTGGCTCTACGTAAGAGATGCCGAAAAACGAGCTCATCACCGCGTAACCGGCCGGTAGGATACCTTGCAACAAAGGTTTAACCATTGCCATAAGGATAGACATCCACTTGTTTCTCTTTAACCGACTTTCATTGGGAGAAATGCAAACAACCAATCCATGCCCAATATGATATCATAAAGAACCCAACTTCAGAACTCTCAGAGTGGAGTGAAAGACATAACCCTGCAACTTCCATTCCACTGCAGGTATGACTGAGGTGCAAGAGATAATAGAACCATCGCTAATGCGATCGGCATGGGGTGCAAAGAACTCCTGACTACCAGGTAATGAAGAAGCAACTGAATCACTGATGAACGAATGAGTACTACCCGAATCGATCGAATCGCATCTGAGATGCCCTAGAGAACCCATGAACTGCATAGTCATAATTCCAGAGGGCCCCGACAGGAAGCCATCGAGAAGCGTAAAACACCCGAAAGGGTGTCTTCATCAGGAATGGGTTCCTCGGGTTGGTGCTCTTCGTGTTGGAGTTCAAATTCATCTTGGAACAGCTCCCAGACCTCTTGCAACGCTTGCAGCTGCGGTTGAGGAGCACACCTGTGCCCGGGTGCCCATTTGTCACCACAACGCATGCATAGCCCCCTTGCTCGACGGTAGTTCTTGAGAGTGGCCAGCTTGTCTTCAGTGGTCTTGGAACTGGACCCCTTGTCCTCCACTGGTAGTCGATCAGAGGTATGACTTGGCCCAGCTGTAATGGTCAGGGGAGCCCGAGGAGGTGGAATTCGAGGAAATGCTTGGAAATCAGAATGCCTGACATCCTTGCGCCGAATGGAATCCGCCGCTTCCTCCTGTATCAATGCAAGAGTGTAGGCAGTATCTAGTGTGGAAGGTCGGGCGACCATGAGAATAGCACGAATATCATCACGAAGACCATCGATGAATCGTTGGATGAAAGATAAGATATCTGGGTTAGGATTGTAGGCTTTGAGTTGGTCGACTAATTCAGTAAACCTATTGACATAGTCTGAGGCTGAGCTGGTCATTCTTATGTGGAACATTTTCCTCAATAGGAGTTCATGTTGATCCCTACTGGACCGCTCGTGGATCAAAGAGCAGAATGAGGGCCAATCGGTGGTGGCTAAGGAGGACTCAATGGACTGGAGCCAACGCTTGGCTGCTCCTGTGAAATGCATCGTAGCGACTCTGATCCATATGTGGGGTTCGACATTGTACATATCAAAGTAGTTTTTGGCACATGTAATCCAGAATTGAGCATCCTCACCGTCGAATTTGGGGAAATCGAGTTTAGGGAGGCGACCTATAGTTTGGTTGGTGGGTGGGTGGGGAAAAGTGGATGGGTATTGGGTAGCTGACTGAATTGGAAGATTATATGGTGGAGTGTATTGCTGCTGGTCAGAGGTGTATTGGGGATAGATTGGCATGAAATTGTACTGAGGTTGCTGAATTGGTGGGGGTGGTTCAGGTGGGCTGGGATGGGGAAATTGGGTATGGCTTATGACCGGTGGCCGGGGACGGATTGGGTTCGGGATTGGGTTCATGCGAGGTGGAACCGAAAGTGGGGTCGATGGAACGTATGCATCAGCAGGGCGGGTGATGGTCGCCACCGACCCATACCCTCAACGCTGTGCCCGCCGGGCGGTTCGGCCACCTCCCGCGGCGATGTGCGCCGCGAGGATGCCGTGTAGGTGACTTGGCCCGGTCCTGCAGGAGGCCGCCGTCGCCATGGCGATGTAGCGGGGGGCCCCAGTCAGAAATGTGGAAATGATGAAGCCGCAGGCCGTCCCGCGAACCGACGATCCCGGAGCGCACGGCCGTAGACGATGTTGAAGTCGCGCGAACGCCGAATCGCGAGCCTCGACCCATGGACGCCAATCATCGAACACCGAAGCTCGTCCTCCAGGCCTCGTCTGCGGTCGTCAGCTGCGTCGCGCGCATTCGACAACCGCACCAACTCGAGATCGCACGCTGGTCTCGACGCCCGACGCGCTCCTGGAGTCGACCGGACTGACGGTGCGCCGTGGATGAGGCGGTGTGGGGCGGAGTGTATTCTCGAGGGCACGGCGGGGCGTGGCCTCACCGCTAGCCGGATTCGCTCCGGTGGCCGTGTGCCGAAGCCGGCGGCTTGGCGTGGGCGCAGCGCCCTCCGGAGCGGTGAAGCCGTCGAAATGGCCGCCTTCGCGGCTCTCGCGGTCTCGTGGCGGTGGCAGCGCTCAGGACGCCAACGCCCGCGGCCAGCTTCCTCCCTGGGCTGTAAAGCCGCCCACCAGCGATCTGCGGCGCTTGGCGCCCGCTTGTCCGGCCGCGAGCTTGGAGTCCCACGCAGACTCGAGCTGGTCGAAGCGCTTGAACACCTCGTCGAACTTGGAGTCGAGCAGCGCCTTCACGCTCGCTCCATGACGCCGAGATGCGCTGCCGCCGGTGAAGTGAGGGTGGGGAGGGAGATAGGGATCCAGCGGAGGGCCGGACCGACAGAGCCGATACCAATGTAAGACCCGCTATCGACGGCGGAGTCTCACCGGAGAGAAAGGGGAGGAACAGGGTAGGTAGGAGAAGGAAAGCGACGAACTACGATGAACTCAAAATACAAGTTTATGTTTGATTCATGGTTACAGACTCCTGGGAGCCGAGCACTACTTATCCTCTACTGGTTCCTTCCTCTTGTGGCTTGATGGGCCGGCCCATTCCGGACCGGAGACGCGAGAGCTTGGTCTTCTGGCCCGAGCTCCTTTCCTGGACTTGCTTGTGCTCTGTACCCCAGAGGAATGAGAGGCGCTGACACAAGAGATCTCGATCGATATAGCATATAGCTAGCCCTTGCTGCATTGGTCATTAACCAAGCAATGGAGAACGCTCCAAGTTTCGTAGTGACTCCCATCGCTGCACCTGTCTCAGCGGAGTTCACCAAACTCACCTTCCGTAGCTTGTATATTCGCCGGACTGGTCCTGACAGCAGGGAGATATCCATGGATGGAAAATCTGATCTTGGCAAGAGATATTTCAGTGACTTCCCGGTATACGATGGTACTGGCTCCGAGGCCAAACTTGTGGCTCGTGTGCAGGGCCTCTCAGTCCAAGCTGGTAACACGTACCAAATATTCACCATCGTCTTTGAGACCGAGAGGTATATATCTCTCTCTCTTTCTATATATAATAAGTGTGTGTAAATGTGTTCTTGCGGTTTATTTCAATCCATTGATTCATATATATGATGATTCCTGCAAATTGAATATACAGGTTTAAGGGCTCCACGCTCCTTACCAATGGAGTGATAACAGGTGGGTCTGATGAATGGGCAATTTACGGCGGAACTGGAGTGTTTGCTATGGCGAACGGTGTCATAAAAAGAAGATATCTTGCCGATAGGAATGGTAAATTCTGATGAACTTACCATGGAAGTTTTCTGCCCGGTGTTTGGCTCATCACAGCAACCAAAGGTACGGCCATATATGATGAGAGAAATCTATAAACTGTATCTTTGATACATAGAATGAATGTAATCAGCTGCTGCATGCATGCTAAAGGACAAATGGCCTTTTGTTTGTGGATGCTGGATGCAGGGGCTCTGTCACGAAGATTGGGTTATGGGGTGGACAGGGAGGGTCACAACAGGACATAACGGTGCCACCAACGCGTCTTCAGAGCCTCACCATTCGTAGTGGCAATGCTATTGACTCCATTCAGTTCACCTATTCCGACAAAGCTGGCCAGAAGCACACTGCTGGCCCATGGGGTGGATCTGGTGGCACTCCTCAAACGGTGAGTTTTTTTTTTTCGTTCAGGCTCGGATCTAATATTATTACTGCTGTCTATCAATAACAAATACTATCTGATCAATGATGAAAATATATGTATGACGCATAACTGAGATGATTGCCAAACGTTATCTGCTGAATTTTTCTTTGCGAGTGTTACTAAACATTCTGCCTTTATAGACACTCTTATATGTGTATTATATATATATCTTCCTCATGCGTGCAGATCGATCTTTGGGACACTGAGTTCATCAAAGAAGTATCAGGAACAATAGGCACATATGGAAATAATATGACTTTCTTAAGCTCACTCAATCTTGTCACCACCTCCAGAACCTTGGGCCCATGGGGCATCAAGGATGGGACTCCTTTCTGCATTACCGCGCCGGCCAACAGCAGCATTGTGGGATTCTATGGACGTTCGGGAAGCCTCGTCGATGCCATTGGTGTTTACGTGCGTGAACTTTGAACACAGCAGGCCTTAGCTACTGCTTGCTCGATGATCCTTTAATTATTTCCCCAACTTCACTTTCCTCTGTTTCACGGCACAATAAACACAGTTAGCTTGCCAGAGACGACAGTGATGCACTCCCTGGACATTTTAAGTTGTCTATGGCCTCCATTGTCCTGTGTAAAATAAAGGTCTTGTTCGAAGACTGCTGCTCTGTTATGAAATCATTCCCTTTTTTTTATCAGAGTTGGAGGTTTTGAATTAAACAATTCTTTATTGATGTTTATTTACTACGTACTTACACCAATTTCTGATTATTACGAGCACCAAATATGATGTACTGCCTACATTAGTCAAAGATCTCATTTGCCAACTACGAGCACCGTAGATCGAACCAAAATTTTCAGCATAATTGTACACCCGTCATTTCACAAAACCTTGGTATCCACACGACAACCGCACCCCTCCTCAGATTTGCTCTAGTTTTGTCCCCGAGTGGTGGAAAGCCGAATCATTATTATTAAGAAACACAAGGTTGATACGTGCCCTTGTGGTTTGGGTTTGTGATGAGTGATTGTTAACGGGCTCGCGTCTTGGGTTGAATTTGAGGACTTTGGTTGCAATACACGGTCAAACATGATCGTGTATATCACCACCCCATTGAAGTGTCATTGGGACTTTGGTTGGCGCTTGTTCCCACCATGTTCTGGGTCTAATGCCAGATTAAGTCACAATTTGTCAGACAATAACAATACTCGTAGACTAGTTGGCTGATAGAGAAAACACTGGCTTTCTATGAACGACACGATTTGTCTAGCTTCCTATGAACACCACGAGTAGTTTGACACTTTGATCATGGCTAACTTGATGACACGCACAGGCGTTGTCTTCAAATTTTGTGTCTAGAACCTCATACTCGTCATGCAGTACTTGAAAATGGAACCAGTCCCTAATAACCCCGTTCGAAAATGCAAACATGTACAGATTATCATGGTGGAAGCCAACTAATACACTTAATCCCACGTTGGTAAAGAATGGACACGAACCAAAATTCAGAGTGCCTAGTTGTTGTGGTTTGAGTATTGAATTCTTTTGAGCCGTCCTCTAGACTGTACTCCTAGACACGGTTCTTTCCAATCCTTTCGTCCATGGTATCAAACATGGACATGAAGTTCATCTTTTGTATATAAACCATCACTCCAAATGAGACGAGTCCGCCAAAACGACCGAATTTAACTCATTTGGTCTCCGATTCTATTCAAATTTTTGGTGGAAGGGATTGCGCCTGGACTCCTGCATTTATTCATAGTTCATGACAAATAGGACGTGCCCGTCAACACCTAGCTAAGCTATCCCTTTAACCTTGGATGCTAAGATGCCAAAAATGAGACGAGTCCGCCAAAACGACCGAATTTTTACTCATTTGGTCTCCGATTTTATTCAAATTTTTTTGGTGGAAGGGATTGGCGCTTTGGACTCCTGCATTTATTCATAGTTCATAGGACGTGCCCATGAAAAACTTAGCTAAGCTATCCCTTTAACCATGGATGCTAATATGCCAAAAGTGAGACGAGTCCGCCAAAATGACCGAATTTTACTCATTTGGTCTCCGATTCTATTCAAAAAAAATTTGGTGGAAGAGATTGCGCCAGGACTCCTGCATTTATTCATAGTTCATGAAGAATAGGACATGCCCGTCAACACCTAGCTAAGCTATCCCTTTAACCATGGATGCTAAGATGCCACCAAAAGGACCTAATTTTACTCATTTGGTCTCCGATTCCATTCAATTTTTTGGTGAAAGGGATTGCGCTTTGGACTCCTACATTTATTCATAGTTCATGAAGAATAGGACGTGCCCGTCAACACCTAGCTAAGCTATCACTTTAACCATGGATGCTAAGATGCCGAAAATGAGATGAGTCCGCCAAAACGACCTAATTTTACTCATTTGGTCTCCGATTCCATTCAATTTTTTTGGGAAGGGATTGCGCCTGACTCCTGTATTTATTCATAGTTCATGAAGAATAGGATGTGCCTGTCAACACCTAGCTAATATATCCCTTTAACCATGGATGCTAAGATTCCAAAAATAAGACGAACCGCCAAAATGACCTAATTTTTACTCATTTGGTCTCTGATTCCATTCAAAAAAAAAAAAAAATTTGTGGAAGGGATTGCGCACGGACTCCTGCATTTATTCATAGTTCATGAAGAATAGGACGTGCCCGCCAACACCTAGCTAAGTTATCCCTTTAACCATGGATGCTAAGATGCCAAAAATGAGACGAAGTCTACCAAAACGACCAAATTTTACTCATTTGGTCTCTCGATTCTATTCAAATTTTTTTTGGTGGAAGGGATTGCGCCGGATTCCTGCATTTATTCATAGTTCATGAAGAATAGGACATGCTCATCAACACCTAGCTAAGCTATCCCTTTAATATAAGAAAAAAATACAAACTAAATGGAGGGAATGCATTAATTAATCAAGTAAACATACAATGAAATGCAAGAAATTAAATGATAACTACTCAAAAAAGTTTAAAGTCTATAAGCAAGACTTTCTCACCTTTATTAATCATACTTACCATAATGTGTAGCTTCTTTGTTCGTCACTTGAGATAAGATTTGAATTCTTGTGACAACGACTTCTTCTTCGTCTAAACAATGGTTAGAACAATATATATATATATATATATATATATATATATATATATATATATATATATATATATATATATATATATATATATATATATATATATATTAACAAACAAACCTTTGAGGTGGCGGGGGTTCCAATGTTGATGAATCTTTGAATGATCAGGCACCACGGGTTCTTCAATGTTTCTTCTTCTTTCTTGTGGAAGTTCACGGAAAGTCGCATAAAGGCATCTTGTGTCCTGTCTATTCCACAACTCAACGAGAACAAGGGTAATCCTACTAAAGCTAGTGATATACTAAATTAGCAGATATCAAGATTATTATTAAAAATCTTTACACCAATTGCTTCCCTGGCAACGACGCTAAAAAAGCTTGTTGATGTTTGTTAAGTGCTAAAAGAAAACGAAAGATTCCGCAAAACGCACGAACATCATTGTAGCTTTTCCCTAAGAGAGTATTCTAGAGTATCGTATCCACGGGAAGCTTTGACTAAAGAATTCTAATAACTCACAATCATATATCTACTAACTTAGCAAACCAACTAGACTAAAGAGGGGTAAGTGATAAATGATAAATATAAATAATACTATGAATAATAAAGCATGAAAGAAATCTAATAATAATAACATGACTAAAAAAATTATAAGATAAATGAATAGCTTAACTAATTAAGAGGACAACGGAGAGATCAAGGTTCCTAAATACTTCTCTATTACTTTGGCTCTAAGGTAATCAAGAATGAATAAATATAGCAATCACACAATGAAATGCAAGAAATTTCGCCAACGAACCAAATAAAATGATTATATTTCAACTAAATACATATCGCCACTTAACAAACAATCGGTGCGTCATTATTGCACTCAGGGCAATTGTTCCTAGCCGATGACTTCAAGCCTTCATTCCAACAAAGGTCTAAAGAAAGAACACCCCTAATGAGATTGCTCTTGCTCTCTCATGTACTCTTCCCCGCTCCCTTCGGTACATCTCTTCCTCATACCTCTGTTGTTTCTCAAAGAAACCTTTGATCTCTCAGTAGTATTGCTTCTCCTTTGCCTCTGCCATTTATTCAACAAAATTCGCTAAGTAACCCTAGGCCCGAAGTTTCACCTCTCTCAAGATGGCTATTCGAACCGAACCCTCTGCTGCAGCTCCTCATTGGTGATTTACCGATTGGGGTCAACCGAACCACTCTCCTTTGCTCTATTAGAGGTTAATACTTTCATTTTGCCTTTGCCTTTAGGATCATTGGCAGACACCATGTTCATGGAGAAAGAGATCATGTTCTGAGGAAAAGGATGACCCATCAACCTTCATCTTGCCGTTGAACTTCAAGTGCCCTTCTTGGATAGCCTTCTGAATTCGCACTCTGAACATTCGGCAATCATTAATAGAGTGAGAGTTGGTGTTGTGGAAGCCGCAATACTTCTTGTCTTTCACTCCTTCAGACGCAAAGATGGGATGTTCTTCGTGCAGTTTGATACGCCCTTCCTTTTTACCGGCAGACTCAAAGAGTTTGTCCGATTTAGAGACATCAAAATCATAGGTCCCTTTGTGCTTTTGCCTCAACCAACGTTGAGTAACCTAAGTAGGCTCCTTTGCCCAAAACCAGCTCGGGCTGCAGCTATCTCATCTTCATCATCATACTCATCGTAAATATATTCTAAGGGTATTTCGATGTCCAATGACACTTGAGCTTTTTGAGAAACCCTTTCATGATAACCCGTGTAAAACATAGACATGATAACCCTTTCATGAGGTGTGACAAATAGAATTTCTAGGATTGATTTTTCTTTAGCACGATATGTATTTAGTTGAAATATAATCATAAGTATATAAGTTTTTGTTGCACCTCTCCCCAAACATCATAAATCAATATTTTTGCTTTATAAACATTTAATCTAGTTCTTGCAATTTTTATCCACATGTAAAGTTCAAATTCTAGTGCTTATTACATCTTTTGGTCCAATATTTTCACTTTTTATTTTCTTTTTAAAAAGACCTTAGGTCCTACAATATCCTTTAGTTTCTACAGTGACATAAATAGGCGCTTTTGGCTTGCACTGCAGCACTTAAAAATGTTGAATTAGTTACATGAAAGACTTGTGTGCATAATATTGTTTTATAAATATAGACTGCTCAAAGATAGATTATGAGTATTAAAGTGACACAGTTTTTATGTCAAATTGTATAAATTTGTTTGAGGTAACAACCTACGGGTTTCAAATTATGGAGGAAATATTTGTGATTATATTTCAACTAAATACAGTTTTTCTTTAACACAATATGTACAAATGTATATGCAAGAAGATAATTTAGATTTCAGGATAGTTCATACTATTACTTCAGATGGTTAACTTAGGCATAAGTTTATAGGTTATTTATTTATTTATTTATAATATTGTTCATAATAGCATATTTCACATGAATATCAGAGGTCTAATTTAATTAGTCTATTTGTACATAATGGTAATGGTGATATTAAAAATAGAACATACTATAATGATTGGCATTTCCAATATACTAAAATGATGATTACAGGCTACCAAATAGATGGCCGCAATATAATAACTTTTAAAAATAGAACTTGACTCAAGTGTATTATTTTATTGGACAGGATTAATCTAATAACACAACACCCGACTAAGATTTTAGATTTCTTTAAACACCACATTTTTATTGAGGGATAGAATGCCACTAATAAGCAATGAAGTTGTAATTTGTAGTCCTATCTGTAAAGAAAGAAATATATAATAACCTTCTTTTAGTATCTCTAGTTTGATCGTGAATATTATAATGAATCTGGCTTTGATTGTGATGAGTGAACTGTGTACTTTAGGTATTTGAATTACGTACGTATATATAGAGAGACTAATTGGTGCTGGATAGGACTTCTGCAATCAGATTGAGAGAGACTAATTGGTGTTGTATAGGACTTTTGCAATCAGATTGAGCTCTGACCTGTATGGAGTCATGAGTCATGCCCTGTATGGAGTCATGAGTCATGACGCGGCATCACCCATCAACGCCTTCAGGAATTCAGTGCACCACTGCACCCAAAGTAGGCTTCTTTGTTGCCGGATGACTGTCATCTTGTAGGTGTCGCGGATACAGGACAGGGCAAGCGATCGAGATTGTACATGCAGCTCGGTACTCTCATCCATGGTCCAAGCATGCAAGCGTGTCTACATGGTTCTGCTTGTTGACAGATGCCTGGCCAGATGCGTGTCTACATGACAGATGCACACATGCATCTAGATTGGAAGAAAGAGCAACGCAATGTTGTGATTTCTTTTTTCACGGATTTAGAACTCCACCATGTGATCGCAGGATGCATGCAGCGGCGGCAGCGGCGGCGGCGGTAGGTTTCACGCACGTGAGAGATAGGCCTGGCGACAATAGGTTTTCTTCCATAGGATATTTCTCAATGTGATCTAATTTTTCTATAAGTAATTTTTATAATGGCAATGGTGGGTAAATTATATGTGCATTTAGAGGGTTATTTTATGATTCTTCATAATGGCAAAAGTGGGTAATATTTTAGAAAATAAAATAGATCGAATGGTTGTCATTGTTAGAGGCTTGGTGGATTGATGGCCGAGATGTTTCTAATTTTTGTGAGAATTTCTAGAATTTATCTATTTTTTCTAGAGCATCTCACCAGGATTAACGATGGAGCCTCCGTTGGAGGCTTCAATTATAGTAAGATGAAGTGGTCTTCCTGGATAAGATTTTTTGCACCGTTTAAGCAGGTGAAGTAGCTTTTGCTTAGTCTAAGATAAGAATTTTGCAGAATTGCACTTATATGTTCCAGTGCTGATCTGCTGTTGCTACTCGCTTAGTTGCTTCGGACATCTCGTGGCGGACATATAAGCCTCTCGTGGCGTGTGCGCTCGGACGCACTACCCCCGCCGCTAAAGGCCGGTTTTGGCTAACCAAACAAACAGGCACCAGCAGGAGAAAAACAAACGATGCAACAATCAAAAAGCTGGAGCTCCCGATGACATGAAGCTGATCGAATTTGGGGAAATCAAAATGCATGCCCACTCAGACCACAGTAGAGGTTCTTCGGCTGATTGGCTGAATTAATGAAAATGCTGAATGCATATGTCAATCTCCTCAAGGTTCCTCCAAGCAAGCAATTTTCTCTTTGTGTTCGGCCCATGCGTGCGCAAGCTGGATGGGCCAGGCCAGATCGATTGAATTTCCTAACCTTTTTTTGGGGGCCTCAATTATAAGCCCAAGGCGAGATGTGCGCCGCCTACCTCACGTGTTGCGGCAGGCTGGCAGTGGCGGTGTAGGCGAGAACAAGATTGATGGACCTGGTAGCCAAATGGGCCTAGTGGCTACAGGCTTTGCTTGGCTTGGGCCAAAAAAACACACACTATATTACAGACTAGGCGGCAGGGAACAGAGAGCACTTGTGCTGTATCTGGAGGCTGGAGCCAAGGATTCCAGCTTGTAAAGCGACACGGAAAGTTGTTATTATGTGGATAATCCGGCACGCAAAGCGAATTGCAATTCATGAAATTTTGTTTCAAAACCCACTATCTATGCTCACTGCTTTGTAGATATAGCTTTATCGCAGATTTGCAACTGTCTAAGGAGCCACGAAGGCAAGTTAGAGCATCTCCAGTGGCTTACCGAGACTGGACTGAAAAATTCTCAGCGCCTCGAGGTTTTCAGCACGGAGACCCCTTCTTGCATGACAGAACCCCTACGGAGGCGGTGATCGCCGGCACAAAAGAGGCCGCCTTGGCAAAGCTAGGGGCCTTAACGTCAGGTTTAGGAGTACCAGATGATCTGAAGAATGCGCCATTGAGCATCGTATCAGCTTCAGATATCCATGTCCACTTACTCCACTCACTCTGTGGTGCTATCTCACGCTTGGTCACCTGAAGAAAATTTTCACAGTTCTGATTAGTTTGCTTCTGATCATATGAAACTAAAATGCAGCTCCTAGTTTGCTTTTTAGAAAAAATTGCCGCGACATACTCGTTTTGAATAGAAATTAACAATATTTTTGTGGAACTAGAATAGTGGATTCTTTAGAATCGTCACGAAAGATCATGGACAGAGTTTCAGACTAGGTGCTTTCTTCAGAAACACAGCTTTGCAAACAAACAAAAATGAGAACAGAAGTTGCTGATGAAGGGAACAGATGATAAAACAGAAACCTCTTTCGCCTTGTTGGCAAGGAATCGATTGCCATGGCTTAGAATTGTTGGTGAAGCACTGCCTCCAATGGCATACATCTCCCATTTTATGTAGTCGTTGTTGATGACGTGAACCAGTCCGAACCGGCACCTTGGCATTCTTTGGACGTTAAACGCAACAGTGACCTTCATGTTCTTGTCATCAGTGTATTCGTCGCTGTGCCCAAGCAGTATCGTCTTGTTATGGTTCCTGAGGAGGTTATTGGACAGGGTCACGTTCGTGGAGGCGCCGGTGACGTCGATGAGCCCGTCGGCGCAGGCCTCGAGCGTGCAGTGATCCACCCACACATTCGTGGAGTGGAAGACGGCGATGGCGTCACCCTCGTCTGAGTGGTCCGCCGACTCCGACGACGTCCCCTGTGTAGGCTTGCAGCCGCGTATGGTGATCCCATGGATAATGACGTTGCTCACGTCTCGCACTACGAAGCAGGTGCCGCCGTCGCCGACGACCACGTCGGCGCCGCGGCCGTCGACGGTCTTGCGCGAGGCGACGAGCAGCTCGTGCTTTGGCCTGATGGTCATGTCACGCGCGAACGTGATCCACAGCGGCTCCTTCTGGACGAGGCCGTAGCGGAGCGTGCCCGGCGACGGGTTCCTCGGGTCGGCGTCGTCGCTGGGACGAGCAGCTCGTGCTTTGGCCTGATGGTCATGTCACGCGCGAACGTGATCCACAGCGGCTCCTTCTGGACGAGGCCGTAGCGGAGCGTGCCCGGCGACGGGTTCCTCGGGTCGGCGTCGTCGCTGGGGTCGGTCACCACGTACGTCTTGCCGTTCTTGCCGCCGATGGTGCCCCGGCCGAAGCCGACCGCGCATTCCGCGAGGCGCTGCCGGTTGTCGGCCCAGGTAGCGTCGCAGCGCCAGCACTCGTCCACCGGATTGCCGCCGCTGCTGCATTTACCTACTATGGTCGAGGCGTCGATTGGCAATGGAGAAGCGATGAGCAGGTGCGAAAGGGATGTCACCAAGCATAAGATGAGGAATGCCATTGTTTTGTTGATAGATGACACAATGTTGACTAAACCTTGCGCCAATGATGAGTACGTTAGGATTGCAACCTATCTTTCGATTGTTTTGCATGCGCACGAGGGCCGATTTCTGTGGTTGCCGCGCGCACAGGATGTCGTGGCCGAGAATAGCTCACCACGGACCTGTCGCGGTCTTGAGCCTAGCACGGCACACGGTAGATGAACCATGCCATAAATATGTTGTGCCAGCCTGACTAGCTAGCCTGCCGGCACCAAGACTGAAAATAGCACTGATCAAAGGAATTAAAAAGGTAGTTGCTAAAAAAAGGAATTAAAAAAGATTTCAGTTACCTTAATTACATAATTTACCTGCATGGTCATATTTGTATGCACACAAGATTTGCTACTGCAGAATCAATTCCAGAGAATTATAAGTCCACCAGTTAACCGTAACTGGCCATTAAATAAGCAATTGAAGAAGGATTAATAGTGTCAAACCTTAGGAAATAAAGCAAGTCTTGGGTTCTCTATTGCCAAGTTTCTCTCGGCCAAAAGCATCTGTATAAGCTAATCAATAGGTGCGACAACAGCTGCGTACGTGTAAGTTTCTAGCATTCTACACTTTGTTTGTTCATGAGCTGCTTTGTGATTAAGCTTAGTTGCTTCAATCTCCTTGTCGGCCAAGCTTCGCCAAATTTCAGTCGCGGTCTTGAGCCTAGCTTGAGTAAATACCAAATTTCAGTTGCTTCAATCTTCTCTCTGCCAGTTCTATTCTTGGTGCTTGCTTCAATGAATTTCTCAATTTTTGCACTCAAATCAAACAAAGAATTGGTTGCCTTTGTGTTTGCCACACTGCATTCATTTTCAGCTCTCTTATGTCCCATAGGTCGCTTTTTTCTCCATCTAATTTTGAATTCACCGCTTGAGCTAGCTTAGCCAAGCTAGGCTAATTAGCCTAGCTTTGCACTTTTTTCCTCTTCCTTTTGCAACCTATTCAGATATGGGACCACTTCTGTTCACCATGTACTACATTCCACATGCCGCAAAGTGAAGGCTTGGCCTTACCATTACGTTGACCAACATAAACCTCTAAGCTTTGTCCCTTAATTGGTCCTCAAATGGTATTTACCCAACATTAGACCTGAGCATTTTGCGGGCCAGGCCGGGCCAAAAAAAATCCTACTTATTTTGGGCCAAAAATTTCTTGTCGTACAGATTGATGATTAATCCAGAAAGTTTTTGTGCTCGAGTACTGAAAGGGAGATACTACCTTGATGGTGATTTTTTATCAAGCAAACGAAAGAGACATGTAAGCCACACATGGCCAGCAATCATTGCTGGTCATGACGTGCTGTCATGTGGGCTAATCAAGAGAGTTGGTAATGGTGAGCTGAGGAACATTTGGAATGATAGGTGGCTACCAAACCATTTTGGAGGCCGGCCAGAAGAAGGGCAATTGGTGTCCCAGGTATCTGAGCTTTTGTCAGAAAATGGACAGTGGGATGAGAACTTTGTCAGGCAGACATTCTTTCCAGTGGACGCTGCAGCCATAGTGCGGACACCGATACAAACACAACTTGATTGGGTGTGTTTGGTTTGGGAGCCCAATGTGGCCTTAAACTAGCCCAAGGTAGCCTGGCTACCGTAAACCAGCCTAATGTAGCCACTTGAGGTTGTTTGGTTGCATTTGGAATTGTGGCCCATCTAGCTCGGTTTTGAAGTTTTGGGTGTTTGGTTTGCTATAAAATAGCCTGGGCAGCCCAGTTGGAACAAATGTTGGCTGTTTGGTTCTCGGGGCTTTGGAGGAATCAGTCGCCTATTTCTCGATGGGTATGCATACCGCGTCGCCGCCCTCGACCATGTATAAATACTCGCCCGGGCCGGCCACTCACACTCATCACTCGCTCACCTACCACTCTACTCACCCACTTCGCCTCCTTGTCTCCCCGCCGTCTTCCTCCTTCCACCTTTCCCGAGTCGCGGGCGTTCTGCCAAGTCCCACGTCGGCGATGGCGGCGCCGGGTCGAACAACGGTGCGGCCATGCACCGCGGCCCCCGGGGTGTGCACGGTGCTCCTGGATGTGGGTGTCCGGGCGCATGCCTCCCGGCCTTGATCGGCGGCGCAGCCGCTCCGTCGAGTCCCGCACCCTTCTGGCGGCGCCGGCGAGTCGATAGGAGCACCCGCCCGTCCAACGCGCCCAGCGGTTCAGGTTCGCCTCAAACACTAACCCCTAACCATTTCCGTCCATCCGCTACGAATGCTAATCGGGTTCAATGAGATCGAAATCCGATTGTTGTAGGCTTCGATTCTAAGCTCAATCTCAGATATGTTTAGTTTGTAGATCGTTTAGGCAACCGATTCATTTTGATTTGATCCGTTCTTGGGCATACTTATGTGACTCGGTTCTTGATTTCTACTGGTGGATTGTCACGTTGCTGTAGGGGGATTCCGGTTCCAGCTTTAGCCGTGGGCTGCCTGAGGAGGATTGGTCTGGGCAGAGCCAGATCCGCGTTCCCTTGTGCTATCACGGTCGCCACTGTGTTCTGAGGAAGGCTTGGGGAGGGAAAGACTCCGGTCGGCGCTTCCTTGGTTGTCCGATTCAGGTGTAGTGATTTTATTCCTGTTTCTTGCAGTCACCAATCCTTTGTGCCTATGTGTGTTACAACAGTTGCTTATCTTGTTGCAATCCAATCGATTTCAGGAAGAAGGACTGTGCTGCAGCTTCTGTGACGGGCTTGACGATGAGTGGCCGGCGCGTATTCAGAGGTGCTTCAAGGACCTGTTCAGGGAGCTCGACACCACCAGGCACATGGAGTCACAGTCCCACGAGTGGCTCATGGAAGTTCTGGAGAAGAACGAAGCCGTGAACAAGGAGAAGACTGATCTGGAGGAGGAAGTGGACCGCACGTGCCGGGCTGCTCGTCAGGTGGTTATCTCCTACCACAAGAAGGTTGTTTGTCTTTGTGCTCGACAAGGTGAAGCTCGATTATTTGGTGCACGCCTCTTCCCGGTGGTGGTGTTCGCCCAGCTCATCATCATCCTCTTCAAGATGAAGTGAGGAGCAGTGGGATGCCCAGTGGTGGCTGCAGTACTGTTTGCTGCTCTTTTGCTATAGTTTATGCTTAGTTCTTGCTGGTGTGGTCTAGTTGCTGTAATGCATACTGTTTAGTCTGCTGATGGTGAAGGAAAGTAGTATTGCTACCTCAACTAATGGCTAGGTATAGTTAAGCTAGCAGGAAGTCAATGGTTAGGTCTCGACTTACATATTTGCACGACAATAGAGGCTTTAATCGTGCCAAGTGATGGCATCTTTTGGCAGCCACCACTTACAGTTGGTTGGTTTGTGGCATGTAAAAAGTAGTTTAAGTTGGAACTGAATGCTGGGAGATGGTGCATCTCATGTGCTTCAAAACTCTATTCTATCATCGTTTAGCACTTCGGTGCATATGAATGAAGCATGTTGAGTTGCTAGTACAAATGTTTGTTTACTTAAAGTTGGTTGGTTTGTTGCATTACAATGTTTGATCTAAGCATGTTCAAATGTACTCAACTATTAGTCCATGGTCAAATCAACTGAAATCTGCAGTGCCTCATCAATCTGATACAAGTTACATGACAGTGCCTCATCAATCTGATAGATGTTACATGACAGTGCCTCATCAATCTGATAGATGTTACATGACAGTGCCTCACATGAATCAAGAAAGAAGATACAATCTGATGCACTCCCAAAGACTATGATACTCTCACATAACCAAAAAGCCAACCACGTGGACCAATATTATCACTACCCGGCACCCCAATAACGAAGTCCTTCATGTTGGCGACCATAGGCTGCGTCGATGTTGCCGAGAATCGCCGCGTCGTCCACGTTGCCCGGCTTCTTTGTTCTTTGCGATGACACGGTTGTGCATTTGCGAGCCCGGTTTTGGAACTCCCGGAACGCGCTCCACGGCTTCCTCGTAGGAGTTGAAACTCGGTACTGTTCCCACGAAAGCGCGGCAGACTTGCTGCGCAAATGACCCCAATTTGTGTACACTCCAAGCCGACGGCCAACGAACACAACATAGAACCTCATCTCTGGTTGCTGCAATTCCATAAAACAGCCATAAGATCACAGATTCGAACAAGAACATTGACAAAATCGATAGCACCGAAGATAAACAAGGCAATCTCAATGGTCGTGAATCAAACAAGTTAATTAAGCAACAGAGTCATTCAAATGTCAGGTCACTCCTCTCACCACACTCAGTAGACAAGTTTAGTTTGACATGCCATGCAACAATTAGACTATGGTAGCTAACTAAGGAATAGTACCCTATCATAATCTACCCACACTACTCAGAAGTAGTTAATGCTACAGTCCAGAGCATATCAAAAAGGGTACAGCTGCTACATGGATGTTCATTCTCTTGTTCACTGGAATGCCATCTTGGCCCTGGCCACCGTCAGGTGGTCATCGATCCACAACACTTTGTTAGCAGCACTCATGTGCACAAACACCGTAGTTATTCCTTTGTTGCGCATCAAATGGTTCGAGCACAACATCGATCACTCCTGGCATAGTTGGGGACATTCATCACAGCTTCATAGATCCCTGGTGCAGCTTCTGAGTGGTTGCCCTCACTTATTGCATTGCTTAGGCCTTGAACAGCAGCTGTCATTCCTTGCAGCAGTGTAACATCATCCTGACTGTGACCCTTCTTCCTTCTGGTTGTGTCTCTTGCTTCCTGGCTATCATCATAGAACTTTGCCTTCCCCTTGTCTCTCTTGGCACTCTTGGCACTCTTGCGCCCTCTGCCTTCTCTTGCTTGACCTCGAGGGCCGGCTCTTCATCATCCACATCAATTGTCTCTTGGGGGTGGCTCACCCAAA
This sequence comes from Hyparrhenia diplandra, assembly GCA_015847255.1. Classification (NCBI taxonomy): domain Eukaryota; kingdom Viridiplantae; phylum Streptophyta; class Magnoliopsida; order Poales; family Poaceae; genus Hyparrhenia; species Hyparrhenia diplandra. The sequence continues at coordinate 1,371,527 of JADLZK010009224.1, read as the reverse complement.
GGGTGGTTAGATCCCATTACAAACTTACGGTTGCAACACCCACGTAGAAACACGATCTGCCGCATGAGTGAGTAGTTCAGGATGGGAACATTGAGGAACTCCTTGTCCTTTGGATGGTCCTGTACATGACAACAAATTCAGCACATTAGCAAATGAATGAAGACATGCTTACAAATCTATGTTTGTAACATAAAGAAGAGAGCAGGTTGTACCTTTATGTGCCCATTATAATGGGATGGATCCATTGTGATAATGCAATCATCTTCATCCCAAATTTTGCCAGACCGAAAGCACCTTCAAACTTCACAATCTTCTTCCACTTGGCACTCCACTTCCGCAGGTGGTTGTAGACTTGAGAGGTGTGAACTGCAACATTGAAGTAAGTCTGCAGGTCCTTGGCAACTCCTTGGACATGAATGTCCTTGAATCCCTTCTCAGTCCTCACTCCTTCTGTGATCAGATCAGAGAACTTCTCCAACATCCTCTTGGACATTGGTGGAGTCCAGTTCAACCTTGGGATCTGAACACCAGCAGGTTGAGGGACCTCCACCACCTCAGGCTCAGCCATTTCAGCAGCAAATGGATCTGGAACTTCTTCACCAAAGACATGAAAGGCATCCATACCATCCATAGCTACTACAACCATGGTGATGTACATAAAATAGCACGAGGAATGGATGCAGGCTCATATAATTAGACACATACTCAAAGCAAACAGAAACACCAGGAAATAATTAGGTGAGTGAGAACTGATTTAACCAATAGAAAAGTGTACAATGCCTGAACTTGTAACCAAATTAGTTCATACAACAGTGGCATCATTGCCTTAGGGTAATGGTCTCCGAAAAAAAACAAGATTACATGATCATCGGGCATTCAACAAGTACTGCTGCAATGGAAACCGCACTAATGAGTCCCAGTCCTAGTAGCCCACATCTGTGTTGCCCACTCATCCCTCTTTGCAGCCCAAGTGTGGTTGTCATAACCATGGTCATTGGGTCCATGATGATGAGGAGGGTTTGGCTCCCAATCAGACTCTAGTGGGATGATTTCATCTTGTCCAAAAGTGAGGATCCAATTGTGCAAGATGCAACAGGCAAGGACCAGCTTCACTTGAGTCTTGTATGGATGGAAGGGCTTGTTGTAGAGGACCCTGAACCTAGTCTTGAGAGAACCAAAGGCCCTCTCCACAATCAATCTGAGGGATGAATGCCTCAGGTTGAACACAACTCCTTAGGGTTCTGGGGGCTTCTAACACCAAACTCCTTGAGATGATATCTTGTGGCTCGGTATGGTGGTAAAAAGCCAGGCTTTACAGCATAACCAGCATCCACCAGATAGAACTTCCCTAAACATGATAGTACAAATGGATTAGGCATGTTAAGAAGGACCTAGGGGCCTTAACTAATAGGTTGGGATGATTGAAAGACTACCTGGTGGGACTCTCAGACCATCTTGTCTCTCCAGAGCATCTCCTAGGACCCTAGCATCATGAGCAGACCCCTCCCACCCAGCCAACACATAGGTGAACCTCAAGTCAAAGTCCACTGCTGCAAGCACATTAAATGTAGTGCCGGGCTTTCTCCCCATAAAAGCGGCCCTATATTTGGCAGGGACTCTTGCATCAATGTGAGTTCCATGAATTCCCCCACACAATCCTATAACAGTAGGCATCATTAACCACAAAAAGTCCAACTAGACAAGAAAACTAGGAAAACAGAAATGCAACTCCCACCTTGAAGAATGGGTTCCACCTCCTACTGTTGTGGATTTTGGTAGGCACTTCATTGTTGGGAGGCCTAATCAGTTCATCCCTGAGTTCACCAACTGCATACAGAACCTCTTGAAAATACCTGCTGATGGTCTCAAGGGACCTCCTGAAGACAGGAGTGAGTACCCTGAACCTCTGGTTGTGCCCAACTACCATCAAGAACATGGCTACCTGCTCCTCTACAATCATGTGGATGCTTGGTCTCAGCAAGCCCCTGTCCTTCAAAGTCAAGCAAAGTTGGAAGAAAGGGGCTCTCCTCATCCTAAGCATCTCAACACAGCGCCGGTCATCAGCATGGTAAATGTACCTAAGGTTCTGGTTTCTCTCAGCCTCCCTTGCACTCAGAGGCCCATAGGTGATCCCACGCCTAGAGGTAGCATTCCTCCTAAGTCTCAGGAACAGCCAAGCACTGATGACAACAACGGTCGCGGCTCCTAGCAATTAGTCTGGCGACGCCTAATGGAACGAACCATGATGCTATACACAAATTAAACAAGAATTAGAAGCATCAAAGACCACAGTTTGAACAAGTACGCATCACAGATTCTCAACAAGCCACACCATTCGTGCAAGGACCGGCTGCAGCACCATCAGGTGCGCCCCCCAGATCCAAAATAGGGCGACTTGAACAACGATTCCAGTACCAAGAACCGGGGCTACAAACTAGACAAGATCCTAGCAGCAGTACTAGTGGACACCCTAGCTTTTAACATGGATCGGCTGCGTCACCGAGTGGTGCACCTCCCAGATCCGCAATCATCACTGACCACAAACCCTAAAGCTCAGCAGGAACATCCAATCGAATCACAGGCAAAGTACTCCAGACCGCGATAAAAACAACATCCGCGAGGTAGAAGGAAGGGGAGGGAGGAAGAAAGGAGCTCGGCCTCATACCGGTGACCTCGGGTCTTACCACGAACTCCGACGAGAACCGCCGGCGGCGACGGCAGGGGGGTCAGGATGGAGCGAGCAGCAGGGGAAGGGCAAACGAGAGAGCGAGAGCGGCGGCTGGAGGGGGGAATGAGTGAGCGAGTGAACAGTGCCAGGGCTAACCCTAGCCAGGCGGTGAGGGGAGGACTTTTATACGGCGGCCAGGATGAGCCAACCGGGCCCGCGTCCTCAACTTGGGCTCGAGCAGCGCCGACCGACGAAATGAATTCCACCCCCGCAATTCGATCCTGGCCTGGCTATGCTCGTACGGCTGGCCCATTGTGGCCTGGCTACCTACTGCATTTTGGCAACCAAACAACAAGAATTGAGCCCAATGTGGCCTGGCTAGCAGTTTTTCCGGCAACCAAACACACCCATTATGTTTGGGTATGGCAGCCAGAGAAACATGGTGTGTACTCAGTCTGGTCAGCTTATAGGCTCCGTGACATGGCACGCACAGGAAACAGTGAGATATTTGCATCTGCGCTCGTGGAAACCAGGAGGAACCGCACAGATCAGTGAGCTGAGTACCACACATTCTACAATCCTTAAAAAGTATTGCTGCCGTGTCTTGTTTATCTGTGATCTGTGAGCTGAGTACCACACATTCTACTATATTCGACTACGCGAGGGAGACAAGCGCTACCAACAAACACTAAAATCGACACATGACGATGGACTGGAGCTGGACGAGAAGTACCAAACTAGTCTGTGGGACTTGCCCGAGCGTTTCAATACCGGACAGCCCGAAGCCAGTGGCGTCCCCGGTTGGGTCGTCATAGCTGCCTCGGCATCACTGTCGGCGACAGGGTCGCATCTGTCGTGGCACAAATATTTTTTTAATCCTCCTTATTTACTTTTAGAAACCGACATACCACATCCGACACTATCTTTCGTACTCCTCGGAGCACCTCCAGTGTCGTAGAGAAAGCGAAGTGAGCGAGAAAATCGAACTTTGCACACTATGAAGACCAAACCGTGTCAGATTTCAAAGCAAACTTTGGGCAGGAGTCGAACTGTGAGGACTAAACAAATACTCACCGTCCGGCCAGCTAACGCAAAAAGCTTCACGGGTGAGACAGATAATGACATGTAGAGAGAGAATAGATTTTTTTATTCTTTTTTGTGCAGTAACCGAACCAAGCAGTGGAGCACTCGAACCATACTCTATCCCAATCGAACTTTGTCAGGAGCTGCCCTTACAGCTTTCTATTATTTTATGAAAAATCAAGATGTGCGTGCAGAGAGGGGCCGGGAGGTTTGCACAGTTACTAGTTCTAAGTCAACCTCTGCAATAGTGTTAGCTTTTAGCAATGACGACTCATAGTATGATTAAATGTATATAGCATTCTACATGTTTTTAGAATGTGTGTACGAGTTAATCTCTCGATCAAAAGCTAGCTTTTCTCCGTCTTCCATTAAAATACGAAAACAATACTTACAAGCTTATGAGTCATCCATTACCGATGACAACGAGTCCCGCTCTAGGGAGCTTTTGTGATCATGCACGCCACTCTGGACTCTGGAGGACACGTCTTTAGGTTCAACTGGAGCAGCCCCTAATTATTAGTGAGGTCGAAAAGCTCTGCCCACGGTATAGCTCAGGACGCGTAGGAGACGCGGCCGACGACTTCATCCTGCGCGTGTGGCCGGCAGGTTGCGAGTCGAAAAGCTCTGCGCACGGTAGCTCATACGAGTAGGAGACACGACTTCATCCTGCTCGTGGCCGGCAGGTAGCGAGTCTGCTGGCGTAGCCACGCCAACATCTTGAAGAATATCTTGGGCAAGGTCTCCATCGCGTTGAAGAAAGTCGAGGATCGAATCACCATCAGGTCGCCCATAAAGGTCGTAAGACAAGAAACTCCCCTGGCAAGTACGCAGTAAGAGCTGCGCGATCTGTTAAAAAGCGAGTAGTAGCATCGGAAAAGAGTTGTCTAATGTGATGCTTACTATCACAATTCTCAGTTACAATGAGTGCTAAAGGTTTTTAAAGGGCCAAAACAAAAACGCCAAAAAAAACACACATAGTTTCCTTATAAGATTTTCTTGAGTGTTCTTAAAAAAGAAAGATCTCCTTGAGTGCTAATTAGCTGTGGACATATACCTCAAAGGAAATGGATATTCTTAAGTGATGCAGTAACCAAAGCGCCAAGGTAATAGCTAATTTCCTTGGGTGTTATTCAAAATTGCAAAGGTAATTTGTGTTTCCTTGAGTGCTATTCGAAATCCCTAAGTAATTCATATTTCCTTGAGTGCCGACGGCCACCCACGGCGACGACCAAGTAGGTTGCGGAAGGGGCCATCCCGGCGCCGGTGGAGGTCGCGTGCAACAGCCGGCAGATGGCATGGCCTGATGGCCCCTCGTGACCGCTTCCGACGAGCATTGAGATCCGGCTCGCTGGGCTGCGGATCCGGTAGGGGAGGGAGTAGGGGCAGCCGCCCGTCGAAGGGGAGGCGCCGGGCCGCCGGTGGTAGGGCATCGCCCCGGATCCAGCCTAGGAGCCCGATCTGGCCTCGGTTCCCCACCGCATCGACGGCACGAAAGGCTAGGGAGGGGCAAGTGGGAGGGATGGGGGCGTGGGGTTGGGGGCTGACAGTGAGAGACGACTACGGTGTCGGCCGGCGGCGGTGGCGGCGGCCCCCGACCCTAGGGTTAGGGAGGTGGAGGGGATCGGGGAGGTAATGCGAGGGGAAGGGAGGGAGGGAGGTGAAGGCAAAGCCGCCGCTGGTGGCAGCAGGGGGCAAGGCGTCACGGGCGGAGGGTCGGGGCAGCGACGCGTGGTCGGGGTCAATTGGTATCCCCTTGGTCACAAAGTTGATATTGTTTTTATTGTAGAGCGTACCCTCGTTGTTCCCACGGGCGACACGGGCGGATCTCGCCGCCGCCTTCCTCAACCCTCAATCCTCTCTATGGCACGCCGCCGGGAGCAGGCCACCGCCAAGGCAAGGCCGCGCCGCCGCCAGATGGCGGTGGCGAGGCCCTCTCTTCCGATGGTGGTGTGGTGGCGCAGTCGTCGCGCTGATGGGGTAACTCGCTTGATCCGCATGGGGATTGGCGAGGTCACCGCACCACGATCGCGATGGCGCCGCCGCCGAGGCCCGGCAAACGCAGGTGGAGCAACAAGGGCGCCCCCGCCCTGCGCGTGCTGTCCTTGTGGCGACGGGGGTCCGATCCCTATGAGATCGGATCGGGCGTCCTCGGCCCGGGCTGGGCCTGTCCCTCTGCCGCGCTTCCATGTTCCATGCGGTGGTAGTTCGTCGACGGCAGCCGGCGTGCCGCTCGCCTTCACACGATGGCGGTGGGTCATATCCGGGCCCCCGGGCCTGGTCCTGATCTACGCTCGCGCCGCTACCCGCCTTCCGAAAGATGATGCCGAAGTGTCCTTCCGGTGAGGGTGGCCTTCCTTGTTGGCCGGGCACGGTTAATCGATGGTGGTGGCGCGCGGTTTGGGTGAAAACCTTGTTCGGGCGTGTTTCGCCGGGTCAGCGGCGCGGAACTGCCTCGTGCCACGCATTGTTGAAGGCGCCGCTGAAGCCGTTGGTCGGGCTTCGTCTCCCCGCGCCCGTGGGTGTGCAATAACCGGGTGAAAACCAAGTCCGTTTCTCCAGGTCGGGCGGCGGTGGCAAAGGCGTCGTCGAAGTTCTTGTTCGCCAAGGACGGGCAGATCTCCCGTGTGGTCACCCTGTTCGGTATTCAGCTCAAGGCGGAGGTGGCTTTAGATGGCGTAATAGCTCGGATTTGGTTGGCGGGCTTATATTTGCACCAAGTTTTTGGGTTGTTGCCTTAGAAGAAGCATCTAGTCGTCAATGGTGGTCGGTGCCCAACGTTTTCAGTACCTTTTAAAGGTCTGACAAATGTTTCTTTAGCGGGTTTGTCTTGACGTTGGTGATCGTATTCTAGAGGAGTTGACATCACGGATCAAGCCTGTTTGTCGTGTAGGACTACCCGAGACCCTTGTTGGGGATGTAATTTTTCCGTCATTCCTCTTTTTATTTTTCTTGTTTTATTAATTTGGCCTGATTCTACTCACGGGTAGATGAAGCCGGATAGTTTCTATCCTTTATCTAAAAAAAAAGTCTAGTTGACAGCCCATATTGATAAGAGTTTAACGTGGACAATTCTGCCTGAAGGACTTACCCTCACTAGTCAAGCAGTGTAGAACAACCAATAGTTAAATATCTCCCCAAGAGGTGGTATTTTCATGTCAAGCACTGAACAAAGAAGAGTGTTTCAGATGCCTTTAATCTTCTTTAGTAGTATAAGTTTGCCTCCCCATGAGTTTACACTTTGACTGTCTCAGCCCGGTATTCTAAGAAACAACATCAAGAAATATTCATTGGGATTCCTTAAGATCTCGAGAATGTAGATGTATATGTTGCACGACTCCGATTGTTCATTTCTCAACCCACTTTCCAAAGTCACTATCCACGAATCAAAATTTAATATTAAACCACCTGCTCTCTTGTCCTACTCAACATCATCTTCCATTCTGGTCCGCGCCACCTCTTCAAAAGACAAGCAATCTGACTCAGCTAGCCAATTTGCCAACTCGCCCATTGCTGAAGCTGTTCCAATAAATTAGTTTTTTTGAGCATCTTATCTGTCTCCCCACATAGCATCTGGTTTCGCCAGTTGTTGCCATGCACCCACCGAGCATGTACCAAGAAAGCAAGAGAACCAGACGGTGAGAGAGAGTGTGAGACCACCCCACTGAGCGGTCGAGCTGAGCATGGAGCTCGCCTTGGGGGCCATGGGCAGCCCGGCCCCCAAGCTGGGCGACCTGCTCATGCAGGAGTGCGTAGAGCAGAAGGGCCTAAAGCCCGACATTGAGTCCTTCTCCAGGGGAGCTTGTGATGATTAAAGCCTACCTCGTCGACGCGTCCCGGGTTCCACCTGACCAGCTCAGTGAGCTGGAAAAGCTTTGGGGACGGCAGGTCCGGGAGCTGTCATACGACATGGAGGACGCCGTCGACGACTTCATCCTGCGCGTGGCTGATGGTGGCCAGTCTGCAGCCACCACCAGTGACGCCAAAGTCTTCAAGAAGATTCTTGGGAAGGCCACAGCCGCGATGAAGAAATTCAAGGATCGGCGCCAGATCGCTGACAAGGTGAATGACATCAAGAAACTCTCCATCGAGTTGGCTGAGCTCCGTGCCAAGTACCACGCTTAGAGGTGCGGGAGCTGATCTTGCCGCGAGCATCGGCATTGACCCTCGTGTCCTCAATCTTTTTAGAAAGGACGGCAAAAGCTTTGCCGCGATTTTTATTAGACGAATAAAGAAAAAAGCAAGTGCCAGCCCAGTTTTTTTTGACCGAAACCGGGCCAGAAAAACCATACAATTGTGGAGGGTACCCTACTCCACCCGCACACCTAGGTACCAAATCAACTCAACTTACGCCACAACTAGCGCCCACTCAACTCAACTTAGGGAGTGTTCCACTCCACCTACCACTTGTTACAGCAACTCACATCACAACTAGCAAACCACTAATCGGATGGAAAAAATAGGCATGAAGCTCAGCTCCGTTGGATTGGGTCATTAACACGAGCCTCCATCAACAACGCCTGGTCGGATTGGGACATCGACACGAGCCACCACACACCCCCACTAAACTGCTCAACTATCAACAACATGGATGGAAAAAACAATAAACATGAAGCACAGCTCAGTTGGATTGGGTCATCAACACGAGCCTCCATCGAACGCACGACTTGGCACACCCAAAGCCAGGCGGAAGGAGCAAATGCGATTAGGATTTCGTTGGCATCAAAGAGTCAAGGGACAAAGTGATTAGGATGCTATCAATACCTACCAAAGATGATGCTGATGCGTCTGATCAAGACCTAAAGATAGTCTCTATAGTAGGGGTTGGAGGATTGGGCAAGACTACTCTAGCCAAAACAGTTCATGACATGCTTAAGAAACAATTCGATTGTTCTGCTTTTATTTCTGTCGGTAGGACTCCGAACCTAAGTAAGACATTTGAGAAGTTATTAGTGGAGCTCGATAAGAAGTATAAACAAGTTGACATGACCAGATGGGATATAGAACAATATGGGAACGAACTGCACGAATTCTTAGAACAAAACAGGTATGTCCATACCATTCTTCGTTAAGTTCAGCTCAATTGTTTTTATTCACTAGCGGAGTGTGAGCGTTTTGTACGTTCCTAATCTATGCCAAGGAACCAAGCCCTAGGCCGCCTAGGCATTCAAACAAAAAGACTATAAAGAATTCTAGTTTTGGTGAAATATTAATCAAATATTTGCTGCTATACATCTAGAAAAGGTCTATTCGGAATTTCCAAAAATAATAGATTGGATCTTTAAGATATAGCACAAATTAGGTTAAATTAATTAATAAATACTTGTACCCTTGGAGTGGGTTGCATTTTTTTTCCTTACTAGAATCATGTTGATATTGTCATGTGTTTGGTATATGGATTCTCTATACATATTTGCTAAGTTATTCATAGATCTACACTTTTGTTCCAATTGTAGGTACTTTATTGTTGTCGATGACATATGGGATGTAGGATCATGGGAAGTGATCAGATATGCCTTGAGGGAAAATAATTGTGGAAGTCGAATCATCATGACTACTCGCAATTTTGAGGTTGTCACAAGAGTAGAACAGCCTTACAGACTAAAACCACTTTCTGATGCAAACTCTAAGAAACTATTCTACAAAAAAATGCAAAGCCAGAAAGGAGAATGCCTTGATGGTGTATCAAGTGAATTGTCTAGCAAAATCATAGATAAATGTTGCGGCATACCATTGGCTATAATTGCAATAGCTAGTTTATTGGTTGAAAGACCATGGGAGGACTGGTCAAAGGTGTGTGACTCAATTGGTTTTGGGAATGGAGACAATACAATGAAGATACTGTCATGTAGCTACTATGATCTACCTTCTTATCTAAAGCCATGTCTATTGTATCTAAGCATATATTCGGAAGATTCCGTCCTTGATACAAAGGGTATCATATGGCGGTGGATAGCTGAAGGTTTTGTCCATCTTGAGAAAGAGGAGGTAAGTAGCCTATTTGGGGTTGGATACAGATATTTCAATGAGCTTGTCAATAGAAGCATGATCCAACAAATAGATATTGTGTTCAAGGATGATCAGTTCAAACAACAGTTCATTATTCATGATATTGTGTTCGATCTCATCCGTAAGTTGTCAAGCACCGAAAACTTTATTACTATTTTGGACAGCAGACAGCAACAATAAGCATCGCCAAACAGTTTAAGAAGAGAGAAGAAAACCAGTGTGTTTCGTTCGGACAACAAGGTATGCTTGTTGGCTGTCCGAAATCAGCATGTGCAGCGCTTCCCTGAAGACACCACGGATAGGCCAGGGGTGTTGAGGTCAGTTAACATTGTGGATAGTAAGATTGAGATTATGGCCCCACTTGATAGCTTTAGAGTTTGCCGTGTGCTATATATACGATGCTGGGACAACCCGATTAGCCTAAAGCATCTAGGGAGGTTGTTACATCTGAAGTTCTTAGAGATATCTAACACACCTATTGATGAGATTCCTAAGGAAATTGGGCATCTGAAATCTCTACAGACACTGCTATTACACAAAAACACTAGGGTAGATGAGCTATCACCGGCTGTTTGTTTGCTTACACAGTTGATGTGCCTGATAGCTGTTGGGTTCAAAAGCTTCCCAGCTGAAAGAATGGGGAACCTAACATCCCTAGAGGAGCTACGGTTAACCACCGTAGTTGGTCAGGATGCTACCAAGGATCTGGTGGTAGCGCTTGCCAAGCTAAAGAGGCTGAGGGTGGTCACTATCACCTTTTCCAAGGAACTACAGGAGAAATTACAAAAAGTTTTGGTGCAGTCTTTGTGCAATCTGTGGGAACTCCAGGAACTAATGCTTCGTTCTACAGGGTTATCCCAACCGGGAACCACTATGTGGGAAGACTGGGAGCCACCTCGGCAGCTTCGCCACCTGGTTATACAATGCACCACATTCTTACGGCTTCCTGGGTGGATCAACCGCTCCCGCCTGCCATGCCTCTTCTTCTTGGCTCTGGTCGTGTATGTTGTTGAAGTGCAGGACCTAGATAACATAGCGAGATTGCCAGAGCTGAGCTACCTCATCCTAGACGGTTGCAGCTGGCCTCCAGGGTATACTGTTGGTACAGACGGCTTCAGGAATCTGAGGTCCTGCTGGGTGAGCACATTGTTCAAGTTTCATATGGGCGCCATGCCAAAGCTTGAATGTCTGCGGTTTGGAGTTTATGCAGGGCATTGGTGTTGGGAAGCAAATAATGTGCTAATTGAGCAGTCCCCAACAAAGGAAGTAATCAAAGATCTTGACTTGGGCCTGCATAACCTCCTTTCAATTGAGCAAGTCACTGTCACAGTCGACTGCTCGGGTGCTACTACCACAGAAGTGCAAGAGGTGGAGGCCGTGGTCACACGTGCAGTGGAAAATCATCCCAACCGTCCAACCATAATAATGGATCGAGAATATGAAGGAAATATCATATCTGACAAACGCAGGGAGGCTCTGGTGAGGCTGTCTCTTTTAGTCTGTTAAAAAATACATTCTCTTAATTATATGTTCATGGGTATGACTTACTGACCTGCATGTTGTATACTGTATTCTGCTCCTTGCGATTCTCAGCTTCAGCACCACATGGAAGAACATTTTGGTGTGCTCGAGTGGAAGGATAAACCTGATGCCCGCTTCATCAGCCGCCTGCGGAGGTACCGACATCTTCTGGAAGCCAATATTTCCATCAACTGTGCTGGCGCCAGCATGTCTGAGGTGGAGAAAGTGGAAACAGCTCTTAGACATGCAGCCGGGGTTCATCATAACCATCCGACTATCCAACTGATCAGAACGAACACCAACGAAATGGTCTCCTCATCTGACCATCCCGACACAGAGGGTACTGCTGTGCCTGGATTATTTTTTATTCTATTAGTTAATGGAAACATCAGCTTTGACTATGTAAATTAGCACCAGCGCTTATTTTTTCTTTCCCAAAACTCCAGCTGGGCGACGATCATGATGATTCACCAGATAATTTGCTTTGCAAACTCCAGCTGAGGAATTGATAACTCTGTTTGTTCAATCCTTCCTGTCCGGCAGGTATGTCATATCCACATCAATTTTGATTACTCTAGTTACCAAGATTCACCAGTATGATTGATAGATTTTATGATACAAAGAGTTCACCTCTGACTCAAGGATAAATATTACGTATTTTTCCTTCAAAAAAAAAAAAATATTACGTATTTACGTGCGTTTTCCTGGGCTTTCCTGGGCATATGCATGGTTCATACTCACGGCCTTTCAATTCCTTAGTGCAGTGTAACTCTGAATGTGCAAACTGAAGGGTATTGGGGCCCAAATATATACGTTTACAATTGTATAAAGCATGTACGTCACAATGTCACAAGGCACCACTTTTATTTGGCAGACGCTCAATGATTTTGCTCAATAGCTAACCACTGAAACGCAACATGCATGCTAATCAAACCGATTGGAAAATCGTCATGGCAGCCCTGCAAAGCGTGCTAACATTTCGAAAATAAATGTTAACCAGTTGCTGGTCTCATAAAAACGTATACAGTTCTTAAGAAGATATTCAAGTGAAATAAAAAATAACCAAAGCAACAACAAATATATCATGCACCTGGATGGCTTGTGTTAATCTTATTATAAGTGCTCTTGCCAAACTTAATTGTTTTGGATTGGAATAGGCATGTTACTTGGCGAAACCACCTTATATCAGCATGCTCTGCTTCAAGAAAATTTCGAGATTATATTTGCCTTTACATGGTCGCTCCATCAATTGCGTTTCAACTTATTTACTATGCACATCTGTATCTCAGGTAAATGGAGCTGTTTAAGTACTGACGGAGAGATATTATAGTACCGTACGTGCAGCAAGATGATTACAAGCATTGGGAGAGAGCTCGTTGGATTTGTGGTTCATAGCCTAAAATCACATTGCAGAGGCAGCAGATGGACCATAAGTGATGCAGTTTATGTGTGAACTGTATTTGTCTTTGCCTTTTGCATTCCAAAAATAAAATAAAATCATCCTTGTTTTTCAAAAGACAGGTCATATATTTCTTTGTTTTCGCTCATGATATATTTTTCATGAACTATATTTCCTTTAACATGGGTCATGTATTTACATCCATGGCGACCGTCATGAGAAATTGTATGTGAACTATGTTTTCCCTTTTTTTTAGACGGATTATTATTATGTATTTGCTTGAAAGACAGAATGTGGGATAATTTTCTTGAAAATAATCTTGAGAGCGCTTGGACTCTAAGTTATTAAATGAAGTGGTATTCTTGGATAAGATTTTTTGCACCGTTTAAGCAGGTGAAGTAGCTTTTGCTTAGGATAGGATAAGATTTTTTGCACAAGTGCACCTATACTTTCACAGTGCTGATCAGCTGTTGCTACTCGCTTCGGCCAATCGGTTGGGTTGCACCTATACGTTCACTATTGCACTCAGACGCAAGCAACGCGAGGAAGCCAAGGCAAGATGTGCAGCAGCGGCAGCGGCGATTTGCCGGTGTACGCAGTAGGCAACGGCAAGATTGATGGACCTGGTGGCCAAATGGATCTAGTCGCTACAGGCTTTGCTTGGCTTGGGTCAAAAAATGGAAAAACAATACGTTACAGACTAGGCGGACATCAGGGAACAGAGCACTTGTTGTGTTTTACCCGGAGCAGAGGACTCAGTGCAAGCATTCTCTGATAAATTGCAATATGGATCCAGTTGCAGCTGTTGCTCGAGGCAGGACATGCAATTTCCATGGTGGTTCAGCAATAGTCTTGGACAGAGTTACCAACCCAGAGACAGATAAATGGAGGCACTGGCAAGCAGAGAAGGCCGGACGACTGTCACCGGAGCAGCCATGTAGTTCAAAAGATCAAAACATAGTCTGCTGATTGGATTTGTACATAAAGGAACAAGGGTCAACATCGACGCATATTGTGTAGCATGGTTTTCCTTGTACGAAGCTCCTAGCAGGCATGTCTAGTTGGTAGAGCCACCGAATGGCGTTTGTAAATCTTTTTTTTTTAGAAACCTAGCTAGTGTTTTTTTTTTTTTTTTTTTTTTTTTTTTTTTTTGCATTTCCTCTCAGGGCCAACAGGGAAGGTTTACACCCATCACCATCCCGCAATAGGAGAATTTCCTGTAAACAAACGGGGATAAGGGCCTATTGGCATTTCTACGTGCAGGTGGATGAATATAGCTAGGCGGCCATGTCGGCTGGAACTGGAGTGTGCCACGTTAGCCGTGACACAAGCTCGACAAGCTACCAAGTTCACCATACAAAGTTAGTTCTCAGAGCTTAGACAATGACAACTACATCTTCTCAACAATCTTCCGTACGATGATCCATAATTGTCGAAGATTTGTAAAACCCATAAAGACATGAATTCAGAGTTTTGAAAGTATTTTGCAAACTTTTATCAAAACAGACATCAGTGATAACTAATTAATTGAGAGTTTTGTTTTGAAATGTCACGGGGGAGATAACCCCATCTTAATATATATTGATATCCAATCAACATCCTTATTTATTTTTTGAAAAAAAAACAAGGCCAAACCCTTTCGTTGGTTAATTTTAGAATACTAAAACCATACAACAGTCCTGGTGCACGGGTGAGCTTGAGGCATACCCACAAATATATAAGTACAAATAAAAACAGATGCCCTCAACATAAGGGTGAACGGCGAATGAACCACAATACCCTAGTAAGAAGAGAAGAGAGAGAAGAAGAAAGGATTGAAACACTAAATGCGCGAGAACTCTTCAACGATGCCTCCATGGAGGTGAGCGGCGCAAGAGCGTAATCATCGTCACCCAAGTAGTAGCTTTAGTAAGGTTTTCACCCGAGTCTAAAGTGGCTAGGTGTTTGCAAGAGGTTCTTCAATGATGCCTTCAAGAAGGATGCTCCGCCGATGGCATCCGTCGTCGTCGGTCCACCACAGGCCTGAGCGTTGCTTTTGCCCAGAACCCTCATAAGTGCTATCACAGACAAGGAAACAAATAGCATGGTATGCCTCATCCACACTGCAGAGTTGACACCACGGCGTGGCAACAACACCGCAGAGTTGATGCCAAGTGCTTGCCTCCATCAAGCAAGATGGATTGACGCCGGGGCGCGCAAGCTCAGTTGTCTAATTCACGAAAAATTACTATTTTTCAGTTTCACCTAACAAATTTCCATTATTTTTAAGAGAAATTTACAAAGTCAGATGTCCCTGGCAGCTAGCCATGTGCGCGACGCCGCAAGTGATGGACGAGGACAGCTTAGTTTACTCAACAGATCTATTGACTTGACTTAGTTGTCCCAATGCATGGTTTAGGACCTTCCTTTTTTTTTTTTGACGGCAAAACAGATCATGCACAAACACAATAATGACCATTAATTGTATTGGATCTTCGTTGACTTTGCTGTCAATCACTCAAGAGAGAGGAAGCTTCGTGATGGGGAACTATTTCACCTCTCTTCTGAAATATACGATGTCATCAAAGCTGCTAACATGATACCCTTAGAATACCAAAAAAAAATCGTACCTTGTCTGTAGTGAACACTCTCCCATCCAACATCGTTGAATCTGCTCCATGTAAATGACCACTAGGTCGCCCCCTCATACACACGAGGAGTATACTATCATTTTCTCCTTACCCCTTATATTTCCATTATTTTAGAAAATCAAGATGTGCTTAGCCAAGGTAGCCATGTGCGTACTTCTGAATTCGTGATACAGATCTTGACAAAGTGGATCTCTAAGTACTAGTATAAATGGGCAGCGCTCTCCCCACATAAGCATCTAGTTTGGCCATTTGTTGCCAAGCACCCCACCAGAATTTACTTACCAAGCACGCAAGACAAACCAAGAGCAGTCACGGATGTGACCTGAGATCGAAGCTTAACCATGGAGCTCGCCTTGGGGGCCTTGGCGACCTCGCCCCAAGCTGGGCGACCTACTCAAGCAGGAGTACGTGTCGTGCGAAGGGCCTCAAGCCCGACATCGAGTCCCTCTCCAGGGAGCTTGTGATGATGAAAGCCGGTCTGGAGGACTTGTCTCGGGTTCCACCAAAGCAGCTCGCTGAGGTGGAAATGCTTTGTGCCGCGGCACATCCGGGAGCTGTCGTATGACATGGAGGATGCTGTCGATGATTTTGTCGGTGCATGGCCGGCGGAGAGTCCGCAGCTGATGCCAACGTCTTCAAGAAGATGCTTGGCAAGGCCACCACTGCGGTGATGAAGGTCATGCATCTCCATCAGATCTCCGACAAGATTAAAGACATGAAGAAACTCTCCAACGAGCTGGCTGAGCACCGCGCCAAGTACACAGTTAGATGCCTGGGAGCTCATCTTCCCGGGAGCACTGGCATCGACCACCGTGTCCTGAATCTGCACAAGGACGAGTCAGATTTGGTTGGCATCCAGAAGTCAAGGGACGAAGTCATCAGGATGTTAGATGATGGTGGTGCGTCCGACCAAAGCCTAAAGATAGTCTCTATTGTTGGTGTTGGAGGATTGGGTAAGACTACTCTAGCAAAAAAAGTGCATGGAATGCTTAAGGAACAATTCAGTGCTTCTGCTTTTATTTCTTTTGGTAGGACTCCTGATTTGCCTAGGGCATTTACGAGAATGCTAAGGTTACTTGATCGTCAAAAGTATGGCTCGCTTGACACATCAACATGGAACGTAGAGAGATTATTCAAAGAACTGAATACATTCTTGGAACACAGAAGGTATGTCCGTGTCACTCTCTACTATTCATTAATGAACTATGATTAACTTGTGTACTCCCTCCGTATAGTAATTTAGAAGTCAATTAAAGCAAGACACAGTCTCCAAAAGTATGACTTTGACTTAATATTTTTGTAAAATTACTCATCACAAAGTGATATATTTATACTTTTGTGAAAGCATTTTTCAAGACAAATCTATTCATATGCTTTTCGCATTTTTCAAACTCAACAACTTAACAGTTATTCATGATTTATGTTCTCCATGTTGACAAAAAGCTTGTGCAATATTTTTTCTAGTTAAGGTAGATTTTCTTATTCTTAAGATGGGACGGCCATACATACTGTGGAATGCAGAGAGAGAGAGAGACTATTTTTCCCTAATATTCAACATTTCACGTGTCAAGCAGGATAATTTTTCCTCATGTATTCTGTATCTAGAACAATTTTCTATTTAACTTGGAACACTTTTCCGCTAGCAACAAGGTCGATTCGGCTAGATTGGGCCGGAATTGACACGTGTTAAATCGTCGACAGCTGAAGCTTCGGAGGAGAGGGCGTAGGGGGCTGCAGTCTCTCGCCGGCGGCGACGGCGGCAGCACGAGCAACTGCGAGGAGGGGAGGAGCCACGACGAGGAGGGGGCAGCGGCCGGCGGCGGCGCGCCGTGCTTGCGGCGCGCGAGTCTTGGCGGCGGCGGCGGCGTGGGCGCGAGGGGACAGCGGCGGTGGAGAGGCGGGAGAATAGATGGGTATTATTTTTTTATTGCTTGCTTATCCCCGAGAGATTACATGCCTCTTGCTTATATAGCCCGGCTAGTGAGACTTGTAATCTAAACGATCTCTATAAGGTTTCCTTATACGATCGAATATCTTTTACAAGCAATATTTATTTATTTCCTATTAAGGGTCTTCCTTATAGATTGGAATATCCCCTTTTACACACCAAAAATTCCTAAGATAATCCTAACTTGAAGACTAAGGAAGTTGGACTCGGACGGGAGGGAGGAGACGGCGGGCAAGGGGCGCCGGCCCCCCCCAGGCGCGCGCGCTCGCCCCTTCGGGCCGAAGGCGTCGCGTCGCCGCCCAATTAGCCCTCCGGGTTGGCCCAATTCGGTCATGACATTTCCCCACCGCTCGAAGAGGCGGCGCACGCCCACGTGCCGCCCAACCCACCATGTAGTGGCGAAGGGCACGCCGATCGGGAAGTGACCACTCGCCCGGTAGAAGACGAGGGCCGCACTTGTCGTTATCGCCGTTGCGGAATCTTTGGCGTCCTTGTCGGCGAAGGAGAAGTCAAGGTCGAGGTCGTCGTAGATGTTGAACTTGAAGCTCAGCGGGGCTGCGAAGGGACGTTCCGCCATGCACGGCGCATGACGGAAGCGGCGAGGGTGCCCGGTACTCGAGCATCCTGAGTGTCGGGGAGGAGACGTGTACGTGTAGGTCGCCGGAACCGTCACCTTGGCGTGGAGCTGCCGGGCAGAGACATGCTTTGCGGCGTGGCGGCAGGAGGTGAAGTCGAGGAGGCAGCCGTGAGGAGGTCGCTGGGCGTGCTGACGGGCGGCCCCATCCCTGCGCCTCTCAGGTCCACGGTGCACCGACCGTGACGCGTTGCCGATCTTGAAGAAGACGCCGGCTGGTGTTGTCGAAGGGAGGAGGGTGGCGCCCTCAACCCCGACGTCGTGGTGCGCCCGGCAGGAGGGACGCCGCCGAATGCGTAATCCTCCCGGGGCGGTTGGGAAGGTGGAAGCCCACATCGCTCGCCATGCAGTGGTGCGTGCTCCCCCAGCAGGTAGTCCTGTAGAAGCTCCGAAGCGGCAGGGATGTAGTAGCGGTGGAAGTATCTCACAATGCCATAGTGGAGGCTCCACTCTGGCGCTGTGGCTCGCAGCTCGATGGCGTTGGAGATGATCCCGAGCTCCTTGTTGGTCGTCGTGGCCAAGTGCAGCTCCACGATCATGTCATTCGACGTCGGTCGTCGATGTCGCCCATGGCTGTAGCAAGACGCTGCTGTCCTAGCATGTGGTCAACCAGGGCGGCTGCGATGTCGTTGTCGATGTCGCCGGGTCGTCGTGGTGGCCGGCCTTGTCAGTGTCGGCGCCGGCGCCCTGCTCAGCGTTGTCCGGTTCGTCGTCGTTGTAGCGGCGGGCAAGGTCGATGGCCTCCTCCATCGAAAGAGGCTCGAACCCACTCGAAGCGTCGTCCGAAGCGTCTTGCGCAGGCCTCCGACGAAGAGGCTGACGCAGTGGCGCTGACCCTCAAGATCCATGCGTAGTGCATAGTTCTCGAAGGCGTTGATGTAGTCGTCCAGCTTGCCTCCCTAGGAAGGCGGTGCGTACGCCCCATAGTGTCGGTAGGTAGGTGGGAGGGCCGAAGTGATGTCGCAGGCGCCTTGTGAACTCGTCCCACTCGAGCGGGGACCTCTTCTTGGACAGATCGAGGAACCAGACTGCAGCAATACCAGTGAGGTGGAAGGCAGCATACCGCACGTAGTAGACCGGGTCGATGTCCAAGTTGAGCTCGCGGGTCGGGGCGGCGCGGGGCGCGGGGGCTGCGGCGGTGGAGAGGTAGGAGAATAGATGGGTATTATTTTTATTGCTTGCTTATCCCTTAAAGATTACATGCCTCTTGCTTATATAGTCCGGCTAGTGGGACTTGTAATCTAAGCAATCTCTATAAGGTTTTCTTATACGATCGGAATAGCTTTTACAAGCAATATTTATTTATTTCCTATTAAGGGTCTTCCTTAGATTGGAATATCCCCTTTTACACACCAAAAATTCCTAAGATAATCCTAACTTGAAGACGAAGCAGAGTTGGACTCGGACGGGAGGGAGGAGACGGCGGCGGCAAGGGGCGCCGGCCCCCCTTGCGCCAAGCCGCCTGGCCCCCTCCGGGCCGGCGGTCGTCGCGTCAGGCCCAATTAGCCCTCTCCAGGCTTGCCCAATTCGGGTCATGACAAACAGTTTTGTTCTTTTGCTAGAACAATTTTCTCCTAAATCTCGACCAAGTTTCTCTTAGAATAGCTTCCCATGAAGCTAGAACATTTTGCTTCCTGCCTAGAATATTTTCTTTCCTCGTGGCCCAGAACATTTTAATACATCCTAAACTTGTAACGATTTTATTTTAAATGTAGAACAATTTCCTTACACCCAAGAAATTATTCTTGCACAATAAAGAGAAAAATGTTCTACATACAAAATGTCATCCAAATAAACTCACGTGTGCTGTTGTTTTAACGTATTTCTTGTAAGAAACAAAATGTTATAAACTAAATTTAATTTACATGCACGTGCTCTGTTTAAAAGCCATTGTTTTTTGCTGCATCTGGATCATATTAGCAATTTTGTGTTCCTATTGAAATTAAATAAACCTAGAAGATGCTGCTGTAACCCACACACAATGGCAGATAACGAAATGGACCTGTTTTCTTTTTTAAATGTGCAGCCTGTTCACGCTGCTAGAAAGAGAGATTAATTAGAGCTTTATTCAGAATCCAGTAGATAGGTCTGGGCCGTTGGCAGTTCCTGTTGGCCAATTGTACATTTGTTTTAATACTCTTTGAGCAACTCCAATGGAGCACCTATTTGAGCCCCTACCCTAAATTTTAGGGGGTTGATCAAAAAATGAACTCCAATGAAGCCCCTAATTTAAGCCCCTATTTTTCATGCCCCTCAAATTTTAATCTCAACCCCCTCCCCACTCCTAGGGTCCCCCTATTCAGTGGGCCACCTCAATTTTTCTTTCCACCTCCCCATCCGAGCAGAAAAACGCACCCGCCTCCGCTGCCGCCGGCGGGCGTCCCTCACCCCCTTCCTCTCCACCCCGCCGTCACGTCTCGAAGGCAAAGGGCGAGCTCCTACCGTGCCAGCCGGGGCCAAGGGGCTCCAGCGAGAAGAGGTCGAGCACGGCGCTGCCGCCTCACCGCCCGGGGCGCGCGGGCGTGCGCCAATGCGGAGGAGGAGGCAAGAGAGCGGCGTGGCGGCGGCAGAATAACGCAGCGCAGGTGCTCCGTGGCGCGGAGCGACAATGGGGACGGGGACGGGGAGCCTTGGCATCGGTGTCGAGCGCGTCCGACACGACGGCGCGCCTGGGCAACACCGCTCCGCCGTGGGGAGGGCCCCGGCCCCGACACACCAGCGATGTCCCCGACGATGGCGGGTGTGGGCATGCTCGCCGGCGGAAGTTGAAGGGGAGGCCGCGCTCGCTTCGACGGTGTTCTCGGCGGGTCTCCTGCCCACAGCGCAGCTTGCCGCCGCCTCCCCACACCGCCGCCGCCGCACCCGAGCTCTCCAAGATTCTGGCTTTTCTTTGGATTCCGAGTCCTCCTCACGCGACGTGAAGGCATCCAAGGTGCTCCTATACGCGTCCATCGAGACGGTCGCGTACACGGCCGGCGGATGGGATTCTCGGCCGGCGGCGCAACGAGACTAGGACGACGACGTTGGCCACCCAGCGGACCGGCCGCTCTCCCCGGTGGCTACGACCGCGGCGTACCACACGCTACATCAGGAAGGTCGCGTACACGGTGCCGAGCTCGAGCTCCTCGTCCGCGGGCAGTGAGGCGCAACCCGGCCGAGGCCCGCAGCCGTGGCGCCGCGCCGTCGACGGAAGTGCCCCGACGCGTTCATCATCAACTCCGCTGTCTGGGAGTATCAACTTCGCCTTCGGCTGCCATGGCGTCGAAGCGGAGGGCTCCTGCAATGCAGTGGTGCGCAGCGCAACGGGTTACGGCGGCAGGGGCATGGTGCCGGCGTTGGAGGACTGGGGCGGGAGGCGAATCCGGCGTCGGCAAATCCGCAACGGGAGCGGGAGGCAGCGTGAGATTCTGTTTGGGGGCCAATTTGAGAAGCTCCACCGGAGCTGAGCCTAAATTTAGACCCTCAAATTTTATAAATTGGCTCTTATATTAGAAATAGAGGCTCATGTTTAGGAGGGCTGGTGGAGATGCTCTTAGGGCCCGTTTGTTTCCACCGGAATGGAGGCCCAGGAACTGTTCCAGGCGGAAAGTTAAGTATATTCATAGTAGCAATTGTGGTCTGAATTAATTCTAGCCCTTAATCCTCTCTAACCTAACGAGGCCTAATGAAATATGGGTGAATGCCCTCTCTCGGAAAAGACATATAGATTAATTACTGTTTAGAGCTTTCAAACCCAAGGGTCAATGAACCCATCACCAAACCTAGCTTTGAAGGGTGGAACAACTTCCTAAGAACGAGAATGAAAGTGCGGTCTTTCATCTTGATCAACTTTTTTTTACCCTACAACAGTTTGAAAGCATGATCGGTCGGGGGTCGAGCACTTTGTCTCTCCGACTCGGCGGATCCTAGTCCCCACACATAGCCAGTGTCAAACTAGACTTCTCATCTTATGACAAATTGTATTTGTAGACTACAATGTGCCCCACCAAACATCTAGGAAACCCACTTTGTAATTCCCAAAATTAATAGATTGGATCTTTAAGTTGTAGTACAAACTAAATTAGCAGATGTTTGGTGGGGCACATTGTGCTCCCGATTCAAGATCCGCGACCGCGGCGGAGGCAACACGTTCCAGATCGACGCCATCCGCCACGCCCCGTCGCCAAGGGGCTTTCGTCGTCTACTTCCGCAATAATCGCCGTCAAGATGGTGATGAAGGATGTGAACACACCCTCCTCGGCGCCGACCCGGCCGCTGTTGACACATGTTAACGTATACTTTTAATTGTCAACTAAACATGGAAAAGGACTAAAATATAAAATAGATAATCTTATTAGGGGTTTATACTAACGATTTCCATGAGTTTTGGTAAAGTTGTGATTTTCGGGGACTTAACAGAAAAAACGGTAGAATACGTAACGCAATCCAACTCCGGAACGAAGACTAGAAGGCTCCGATTACTCCCTCGACGTGAACGAAACTTGACAATCGAAGAAAACATCATCTAGAAGACTCCAGAAGCCACGACGCATCGCGGGGCCCAGGGTGGGACCCACCCTGGGCCGACCGGCCCAATAACCAGGCCGCTCGGCCTGGCCAGGTGGCCACGTCAGCCCTGCCTCCAGAATGTTCTTCCACCGCCTCTAAGACGCAAATTTAATCCGCTCTCGTTTAATGTCGGTTTGATCCGAGGGGACGGTGAAGCACGAAGTTGTATCTAAATCCAACACCGGCACCTCCTCCCGACTATATAAGCAAGCCCCCAGGCCCCTGATTTAGAGAGAAGATCCATCAATCATCAATTCAATCAGATCATCAACGACGACAAAGAGATAGAAGCTCTAGATTAGAATTAGATTGAGAGTTAGTTTTGTAAGTTGAGAGAATTAGAGCGTGGTTGAGGCGGAGTTGAAGGAAGGCCCGGAGCTGTCGGCGCCTCCATCTTCTTCCTCCTCTGGAGTTGGCGCCTCCATCATCTTCTCCCCTGGAGCTGATGCCATTGGAGCACGACTCTGAGATCTTGTGGATTGTTCGAATTCCATTCGAGTAAGTGGTATTGTCTCTATTGTTCTTAAGGTTCGTATTTCTTTGATAAGATTACTTCGATTCCTGTCGCTCTTGAATTGAAGTTGTTAGATTAATGTAAGCGTGGTGCTTAGATTGACTAGCTTATTACGAATACCTTCTATAGGCTGGAGTGAAACACCAACCGTTAAGGGTGATCGTAGTGGTGACAGCACTATTGAGTCCTTTGTATCCCTGCTCCCGTTTATAGAAATCGTAGGAGACCCCAACGTTGTTAGCGTAGATTCCCTTTATTAAGAGTTTCTTCATGACAACCCCTCTTAAGAACAATGTGCAAATGATTTACTTGAAGTGAGAACAAGACCTTCCTACTAGAACTCCTTATCTTTATTATCTATCTAGTTTCATTGAACTACTCAGGGATCAGTAGTAAATCTCAAGAACCCCTTCTCTACGTTCTCCCTGTGGATTCGATATTTTAAAACCCATCACCCCGGGTGAAGTGCTCACCGGTATCCGTGCGCTTGCGGATTATCCATCATAATATTCCTGTAGGCTTAGCAAATACCAACAAGCATTTAAAGGCGCCGTTGCTCTGAAAAACGGTTTAGAGATTTCTTGAGTATACTTTTATCTTTTCTTTTTTTAGTTTAAATTCTTATCCTTTTATCATGGATACTACATCCATTAAAGATTTTTCGGCACCTACGGAGCTTAGCCTTAGGCCTATACCATCATCAAGCCAATTCTATCCGAGGCCTATGAGCTACGCCCATGATTAATAGAGATGGTCCAAACCAACACTTTCTTAGGAATAGAAGACGAAGACCCTTATCATCATCTCCAACAATTTGAGCAAACATGTGACTGCCTTCATATAGAGGGTATGTCTGACGAGACTATCCGTTGGAAGCTCTTTCCATTCACACTGAAAGGAAAAGCTCGCCAATGGTATGACAGAACCAAGGAGAAGAAGAAAGGCGATTGGGGAACTCTCCGTGCAGATTTCTGCCTGGATTTCTACCCCGTTTCTAAAGTAGTCAACCTTAGAACCCAGATCATATCTTTCAAACAAGAGGATAGTGAGTCGTTGAGTTCATCCTGGGAACGTTTTGAACTTCTTTGCAAATCCGGACCAGATCTAGGCCTTCAAGACCACATTTTACTTCAACATTTCTATATTGGTCTTAATAAAGAATCTAGAGCCTATTTGAATACCTCCTCACATGGATCTTTCATCCATCTTACATCTAGTGAAGCTAGAACCATCTTAGACAACATTCTAGCCAGCACCAATGATGATCCAAAGAGAAGAGAAATCTTTAGAAGAAGAAATTCAGAAATAGCTACACCTGAACCTATGCGAGAATCATCTCAACCTGTAGCTATAGAATCATCAAAGGAAAAACATTCTTTTCCTGATTTTATGAATGATATCGAGGATGATTTATTTTTCGATTTTGGAAACACCTCGAATTATCATCAAGAGAAGAAACCTCGAAAACGCAAATTATCTTCACAAGAAGAAATTGATCGCGTTGAGCAATATTTCTCAAGACAACACACTAGGGAGCTCGCATCTATTATGAGTGCGAGAATGGTTAGAAGAATCGAACTTTCTTCCGATGTGATCCGTTTGGAATCACCTTCTATACCAATTCAATGCATAATTAATGCAATCACCTATGATGCACTTTATAACCCAGTCATAGGAATTAATATAATGGCTTTATCCTTTTTCGAGCAATTTAGCAAGAACATGCCATTATCTCCTACTACTAAGTTATTAAAGCACTCCTCTGGGCAAATTGTCCAAAGTTCAGAATTCTTTACACTCTACCTATTCGAGGTAAACGACATGTTAATCAACCCGAGCTTTCATATCTTTGACATCGGGGAGTTTGACCTTTTATTAGACCATCCGTTAGAAAGACTCCTTAAAGGACACACGGAAAACTAGACATTTGTCTAGGCAAAGATAAATTTCCCTTACACTTCGCACATTCAATTCATACTAAGACCGAACCCAGGTCAGAACTGGACCCAATGGAAGAGGTGAAAGAGGCATCTATAGAACATTTCGTAGAATCCAATCAAGAAGATGTAACTGAATTCTTCATCGAGGAAGAAGAAGAAAAATCCAACCGAATCCGAACCTCTCGATGAATTCGAGGAAAACTTCGAGACCTCCCATTGAACTTAAACCTTTACCACCTAGTCTTAGATATGCCTTTCTCGCATAATGATCCTGGAGTCCCCCGTGATCATTAATGATAAACTCACTCGGAAGAGACTTACGAGGTTAATTCTTGTCTTAGAACAACATCGTTCACCTTGGCTACTCGCTCCAAGATCTAAAGGGCATCAGTCCTGCCCTTTGCACACATCGTATACCTACAGATCCTGATGTTCCACCATCTAGAGAGCCTCAACGAAGACTTAATAATGCGATGAAAGATGTAGTAAAGAAAGAAGTTCTAAAACTTACGCACTTGGGATTATATATCACGTGCCACATAGTGAGTGGGTAAGCCCCATTGCAAGTTGTGCCTAAAAAAGAGAGGCATGACAAGTAGTTAAAAATGAGAAGAACGAACTAATTCCTCGAGAAACCGTCCTTTGGTTGGCGTATGTGCATAGACTATAGAAAATTAAATAAAGCCACAAAGAAAGATCACTTTCCACTTTGCCTTTCATTGATGAAATGTTAGAACGATTGGCAAACCACTCTTTCTTTTGTTTTCTCGATGGATATTCGGGATATCACCAAATCCCAATCCATCCCGGTGATCAAAAGCAAAACCACTTTTACATGTCCATATGGAACTTATGCATATCGAAGAATGTCTTTTGGATTATGTAATGCTCCGGCTTCTTTTCAAAGATGCATGATGTCTATATTTTAAAATGATTGAAGAGATTATGGAAGTTTTTATGGATGATTTTTCTGTTTATGGAAAAACTTTTGATGATTGTCTAGAAAACTTAGATAAGGTTTTTGCAAAGATGTGAAGAAAAGCACTTAGTCCTTAATTGGGAAAAATGTCATTTTATGGTTAGAGAGGGGATAGTGCTAGGCCATCTAGTTTTTGAAAGAGGAATAGAGGTAGACCGAGCTAAAATAGAAGTAATTGAACAGACTACCTCCACCTGTGAATGTTAAAGGAATAAGGAGTTTTCTTGGCCATCTTTGGTTTTATAGAAGGTTCATAAAGAATTTTTCTCATATTGCTAGACCTCTTACAAACTTGTTAGCTAAGGATGTTCCTTTTGATTTTGATGATGCTTGTCTTAAATCTTTTGAAACTCGAAAAATGCTCTTATTTACGCACCCATTATTCAACCCCCGATTGGTCTTTGCCTTTTTGAAATTATGTGTGATGCAAGTGATTATCTTTGTGGGGGCTGTTTTGGGACGGACAAAAGACAAGAAACATTATGCTATTGCTTATGCTAGTAAAACTTTAACTGGACCTCAACTTAATTATGCCACAACTGAAAAAGAGTTACTAGCTGTTGTTTATGCTATCGACAAGTTTAGATCTTACTTGGTAGGAGCAAAAGTTATTGTTTACACTTGATCATCTTTGCTCTTAAATACACGCTCACTAAGAAAGATGCTAAACCAAGATTAATACGATGGATTTTGCTGCTCCAAGAGTTTGATTTAGAAATTAGAGATAAGAAAGGAGTAGAAAATTACATTTGCCGATCATTTGTCTAGAATGCATTTTGAGAAACCACAGGGGAGTTACCCATTAATGACTCTATGAGGGACGACATGCTCTATCGGATCTCCGATCCGATCCACCCGGTATCTGAGATATTGTTAATTTTATGGTTGCGAGGATATGTACGACCGGTGATAAGAAAAAAACTCATTTATGAGAGTCGCCATCACCTATGGGATGAGCCATACCTCTTTCGGTATGCGCCGATGGCTTACTCGGGAGGTGTGTACCGCGCGAAGAAGGACTACTGATTATCGAAGTGCCACTCATCACCATATGGAGGTCATTATGGAGCATTTCGCACACACGCAAAGATCTGGCAAAGCGGATTTTTCTGGCCAACCATGTATCAAGACACACGGGACTTCGTACGAAGGTGCAACGCTGTCCAGAGACATGGCAATATCAATTCTAGAGATGCCATGCCACTGACGACCAATCTTCAAATCGAGCTCTTTGATGTCTGGGGAATTGACTACATGGGACCATTCCCAAAATCCGGACCCTACGAGTACATCTTAGTGGCAGTTGACTATGTTTCTAAATGGGTTGAGGCCATGCCATGCAAGACTGCTGATCACAAAAGCTCAATCAAGATGTTTGAAGAAATAATATTCCCAAGATTCGGTACACCAAGGCTAGTGATAAGTGATGGAGGGTCCCACTTCATCGACAAGAACTTCGAGAAGTATCTCTCATCTCATGGGATCCAACACAACGTCGCTACACCTTATCACCCGCAGACAAGTGGTCAAGCAGAAACGTCAAACAAGCAAATCAAGAACATCCTACAGAAAACGGTTGACCAAATGGGAACTAAATGGAAAGACAGGCTACCCGAAGCTCTTTGGGCTTATCGGACAGCTTACAAGACTCCCATCGGAATGTCTCCCTACCAGCTGGTCTACGGGAAGACATGTCACTTGCCTGTTGAGCTAGAATTCAAAGCTCACTGGGCGATCAAGAGGTGGAATATGGACCTTGATGAAGCCGGAACAAAACGAAGAATGCAACTATCTGAGCTGGAAGAATGGAGAGAAAAGGCGTACCACAATGCCAAGATCTACAAAGAAAGAACCAAGAGATGGCACGACAAGAGAATCAAGAAGAAGGAATTCCACCCGAGCGATCGGTATTACTTTTTAATTCCGAGTGCGACTTTTCGGACATGGAAAACTACGAAACAAGTGGGAAGGACCATACAAGGTGGTGAGTTCATCATCACACGGAGCCGTCACTCTTCAAGACAACGAAGGTACGCTGTTTAAGGTAAATGGTCATCGCCTCAAGATATTTTTAGAGCCCAATAAAGATTTAGAAGAATTAGATGTTATCGAGTTCTTCGAAGTACCCAAAAATATTAATTTTCGCGGATAATGGGCCAACATCAGGTTTCACGGGATAATAATAGAGTTAGAGCACCCCACGACGAAACACGTCGCTAGGCGACACGTGGCCAGGTCGACCGGTCTAAATAACAGGCCGGCCGGCCTACGACTGCCCCCTCTCGCGCCCGATCTTGTCTCACACGGTCTCTTACATGTCTAGTCGCGGAAAAACTACTTTCCGTTTTGTTTTCGTCGTAAACCCGATCTATAAGCCCCAGACAAATCGACCCATATATAATCAAGGCCGAGACCATCCTTTTTTTTCTCATCTAATCTCCAAACCAGCGACCATGGCTGAAAAACGGCTTGTCCCCTTCAATGAAAAAAGCCAAACAAGTCGTTTCCTTCCTTCAAGCAACCAAAGCCGCTCGCCGTCATACCACCCGATCATACCCCGCTTCCATATGTCCCACCTCGTCGTCCTCGCACGCCACCGCCGCCACAAGGACGCAAGCAAGTCATGTACGCACAGCCCGTGTCGCCGTGAAGCCGCACTAAAGAAGCCGATCCATGTTCCTAGCTACATGGAGGTTCAAGAACCAAAAGGAGGGCGGCGTCTTACACGTGTTCGCATGGGCGCCAACGGCAACACGAGGGAGCACAAGTACACTACAGCACCTCCACGCCGCACTACCATCGACGGAGTCCGTGCCAAGGAATCACAAATCAAGAGGATTCCCGCTATCGAGGCCAGCCAGCGTATGCCGCAGAAGAAGAAGACTAGAAAGACTGTAGCCGACCTCGCTCTAGATGTAGCGGCTCTTGCGAAACATGCAAGGAGATTCACCGCATTAATAGCACCCTCACTAGTTCCGTCCTCCATCTCTTAGAAAATGAAGGAAAGAAGAAGCGTAAAAACCAAGAAGAGGATGCTAGCCACAAGCGAAGAAGGGCAAGGGCCCTATGTAAACATCACGCTTAGAGAGCACATGAGTCTTAGCGTTTGAGTCTTAAGTTTAGTTCGATTAAAGTCGTTTAGCTTGGTTTAGTTAAGATTAGTTTGCTATAAATATTAGGAAGTTCGAATTATGTAATAAAGTACTCTCTCCTTTATCAATAAAGTAATCCACAAGTTGAGTCAAATATTTTTTTTTCTATATTTTTCTGGATATGTTTTTGTCTCCACCATGCTTTGTATGCAAGATAACAGAAAATAAGTGTGGGGAAGATCCGTGACGACCAAACGAAACTTTCGCGACGAAAATCAAGAAATTCGGAATCAAGACGGAACCATCGACTTCGCCGCGACGAACCACGACCCGACACGGCCCGCAGGCGGGCCGACCGCCCAAATATTAGGCCGACCGGCCTCCGCCTGGCCCAACTCAGGCCCGCTTCGTCCACCGCTCGGTTTGCTTCCTAAAACTTTTCAATTTTCGCAAATTACTTTCCGTTCAATTAAAATAAGTTTTTTTACTGTTATGGTATGTTTTTCCTTTATGAAAAAGATGTCTTGCTAACCCATGAACAAAGTTTTGCATAATTAAATTCCTACTTTTATCTCTGTCACTTGTTGGGATGTCTTAATTGCTTAAAACATGAGAAATAATAAAGTTAGAATAATGAGATCCTCTTTCTTTTATCTTGTCTTTGGAGAGTTATTTATTTCAAAATATTAAAATCATTAGTTATGATTCTCCTTTGTGATTAAATGAATCACCCCATAGAGCCGTAGCAATCATTAAAGATATATCTAAATTAATTGTTGCTTTCTTGTGTTGAGCTTTGTCAAAACCATGACCCATGTTGAAATCTGTCTAAAAGTCTAAGATCAAGATCACGTACCTTTGCCTTCACTAAAGTATCCATGCTCTAAAAAGTTTTAATCTCTATCTCCCATAAATTAAGTTGTTGCTAAAAAGGTACAGCTATGAAAAAGCCAAATGTTTAAAATTCTAAGAGTGGAGAGAAAAGTGAGAGAGAGAGGAGAAAATGAGCAAGTGTTCTACGGGTCAAGAACCCCCCTCTCTAAGAAAAGAAAAAGGCAAAAATAAAGAGAAGAATAATGGACAAGTGTCCGAGGGTGAGTAGGGCCCACTTCTCTAATAATTAAGAGAGTAAAATGGACATATGTCCGAGGGTGAGTAGAACCCACCTCTCTACTAATTAATTTGGTTACCTCGTTTAAAAAAAAAATATAATATATAATATAAATACTGAAAA
This sequence comes from Hyparrhenia diplandra, assembly GCA_015847255.1. NCBI lineage: Eukaryota > Viridiplantae > Streptophyta > Magnoliopsida > Poales > Poaceae > Hyparrhenia > Hyparrhenia diplandra. The sequence continues at coordinate 1,341,331 of JADLZK010009224.1, read as the reverse complement.
AAAAGGGGAGATAGAAGATTTTTTCAACTAAAGAGAGCAATGGTAATAATCTTGATTCACATTCACATCTTGATCTGTGACTTATAACATCTATCTCCATGGATCCACAATTGACTCGGCAATAAATACAAGATAAGAGTGATACATGTTCTTGAGCTCCACATATGATATAATAAATGAACTATGAGGATATAATATACTTTGAGAGACTTGAGAGTGTCACAAAGGAGTAAGTAATCTGACTATGCTTTTTTTTTTTCAAAATTTATATAAAATCTCTCCAATAGACTTGATTCAAGAATAAAGGTGATCTGTTTCTAACCATCCCAAAGTGCGGGTATGACCATGGAAATGTAATCATGATCCATGCTTAGACCATCCTTTTATCGAGGGCGAGTAAAAGCCTAAGTGTGGGGGGAGTTTGTTGACACATGTTAACGTATACTTTTAATTGTCAACTAAACATGGAAAAGGACTAAAATATAAAATAGATAATCTTATTAGGGGTTTATACTAACGATTTCCATGAGTTTTGGTAAAGTTGTGATTTTGGGGGACTTAACAGAAAAACGGTAGAATACGTAACGCAATCCAACTCGGAGCGAAGACTAGAAGGCTCGGATTACTCCCGACGTGAACGAAACTTGACACCGAAGAAAACATCATCTAGAAGACTCCGAAAGCCACGACGCATCGCGGGGCCCGGGGTGGGACCCACCACTGGGCCGGCCGCCCAATAACCAGGGCCGCTCGGCTCGGCAGTGGCCACGTCGGCCCTGCCTCCAGAATGTTCTTCCACCGCCTCTAAGACGCAATCTAATCCGCTCGTTTAATGTCGGTTTGATCCGAGGGCGACGGTGAAGCACGAGTTGTATCTAAATCCAACACCTGGCACCTCCTCCCGACTATATAAGCAAGCCCCGGGCCCCGATTTAGAGAGAAGATCCATCAATCATCAATTCAATCGGATCATCAACGACAACAAAGAGATAGAAGCTCTAGATTAGAATTAGATTGAGAGTTAGTTTTGTAAGTTGAGAGAATTAGAGCGTGGTTGAGGCGGAGTTGAAGGAAGGCCCTGAGAGCCGTCGGCGCCTCCATCTTCTTCCTCCTCTAGAGTTGGCGCCTCCATCATCTTCTCCCCGGGAGCCGATGCCATTGGAGCACGACTACGAGATCTTGTGGATTGTTCGAATTCCATTCGAGTAAGTGGTATTGTCTCTATTGTTCTTAAGGTTCGTATTTCTTTGATAAGATTACTTTGATTCCCCATCGCTCTTGAATTGAAGTTGTTAGATTAATGTAAGCGTGGTGCTTAGATTGACTAGCTTATTACGAATACCTTCTATAGGCCGGAGTGAAACACCAACCGTTAAGGGTGATCGTAGTGGTGACAAAGCACTATTGAGTCCTTTGTATCCCTCGCTCCCGTTTATAGAAATCGTAGGAGACCTGCGTTGTTAGCGTAGATTCCCTTTATTAAGAGTTTCTTCATGACAACCCCTCTTAAGAACAATGTGCAAATGATTTACTTGAAGTGAGAACAAGACCTTCCTACTAGAACTCCTTATCTTTATTATCTATCAAGTTTCATTGAACTACTCGAGGGGATCGATGGTAAATCTCAAGAACCCCTTCTCTACGTTCTCCCCTGTGGATTCGATATTTTAAAACCCATCACCCCGGGTGAAGTGCTCACCCAGGTATCCGTGCGCTTGCGGATTATCCATCATAATATTCCCGTAGGCTTAGCAAATACCAACGGCCGTTGTGAGTCCAAGAAATCCGGTGGTCGCGCCGCCCGTCGCTGTGGAGAAATTATTTTTCTTGGCTTCCCGGGAAGCCGAGATTTTTCGATAACTCCACCATGGCCGCCCATCTGCCTGGCCCCACCTCCAGCTCGGGGCCCCACGGTGGACACATGCACCTCATGCCAAAGCCTGGCGTCCCACTCGCCCCCCGCTTGCGGATATCTGTATATCTTTGAGGTGTCGATGGACAATTCCTCTATGACACGCCTCATCCCACCGATACTGCCGCCGCATTTCGCTGCTCGCCCTGCTTCCCCCTTACCTTGCAGCCATGGTTACGACACATTCAACTTCCTATTAAGCATCTCGTCTTATGGCGCTGCATAGTCGACATAGCCATCACCGGGGTTTCGACGTTGAGCATCACCTTCTACCTCGACGACGGCTTTCTACATACTCTTCGTTCGTCGGAATAATTTTTTTCTGGCTCTATCGACCCACTTTCAACCGTAGCTCGCACGGTCACTCCATCCGGGTGTATGCGCCTTTGGCGCCCCTACGGCCCCTCGCCGGCGTGTTCGTCTTCGTCAGCGCATTCGATGTTTTAGTTATGCTTATCTGGACTATGGTCCACAATGTAACCTGGTCTTCTATGAGGACCTTCCTATAACTTGGTCGCTTCTATAATATATAAAGTTTGCGGTTTGTCAAAAAAAAATATTTTTTTGTACAAATTGCCTAAATTATTCATAGCTCTACATTTTTCTATGACTTATAGGTACTTCATTGTTATTGACGACATATGGGATGTAGTATTGTGGGAAACAATCAGACATGCTTTGAAGGATAATAACTGCAGGAGTAGAATAATCATGACTACTAGGAATTTTGAGGTTGCCACAAAAGCGAGAGGTTTACTGAGACTAAAACCACTTTCTCGATGAAATCTCTAAGAAATTATTCTATAAAACAATACAAAAGCGAGAAAGGAGAAAGTCTTGATGATGGTGTATTAGGTGATTTGTCTGGTAAAATAATAGATAAATGTGGTGGCATACCATTGGCTATCATTGAATGGCTGGTTTATTGGTTGAAAAACCGTATGATGGTCAATGGTTTGACTCTATTGGTCTTGGGAATGGAGACAATACATTGAAGATATTTTCATATAGCTTCTATGATCTACCTTCTTATCTGAAGCTATGCATATTATATCTAAGCAAATTTCCGGAAGATTATATCATTGATAGAAACAATGTGATTTGGATGTGGATATGTGAAGGTTTTGTTCATCTTGAGAAAGGGGAAGGTAGCCTGTTTGAGGCTGGAGAAAGATACTTCAAGGAGCTTGTCAATAGAAGCATGATCCAAGTAATGGACGACGGACATGATTGGACCAAACAATATTTCTGTATTCATGATACTGTGTTTGATTTCATCCGTAAGTTGTCGTGCATTGAAAACTTTATTACTATTTTGGACAGCAGAGAGCAACATGCCTCTCCAGATAGTTTAAATCAGAAGAAAATAGGCATGCCTCTTTCGGACAGCAAGATACGCCGGCTGGTTGTCCAAAATCACTGGATGCAGTGCTTCCCTGAAGACACCATATTCATGCCAGAGGTGCTGAGGTCACTTTACATTGAAAATGTTAAGGTCAAGATTATGGCCCCACTTCATAGATTTAGAGTTTGCCGTGTGCTCCATTTACATGGATGGCCACGTCCCGATCAGCTTAAACCATCTAGGGAGGTTATTGCATCTCAAGTACTTACAGATATCTCACATAAGTGTTGATGAGCTTCCTAATGAACTTGGGCTTCTAAAGTCTCTACAGGCACTGGTGTTAATGTATATTGGGCTAGAAGAGCTACCTTTGGCTGTGTGTTCACTTAAACAACTGTTGTGCCTAGTAGTTCAGGGATTCAAATGGTTCCCAGCTTACAGGATGGGAAACCTAACATCCCTAGAGGAGCTGCGGTTGGAGACCATAGTTGGCCGGAGTGCCACAGAGGCTCTTGTCATAGAGCTTGGCAAGTTGACGAGATTGAGGATGGTCGAGATCACCTTCTCCGAGGTAATAGATGAGAGATTGCAACAAGCTCTAGTGCGATCTCTGTGCAATCTGCGGAAACTCCAGGAACTAGTCCTTCTTTGTAATGATGAATTACTCCAGCAAGGAGCCATTGTGTGGGAAGATTGGGAGCCACCCATGCAGCTTCGGCGCCTGCTTATAGTAGGTATCAGTTTCTCGCGGCTGCCTGGGTGGATCAATGACTCCAGCCTGCCATGCCTCTGCTTCTTATATCTAGACATATACACTATTGAATTTCAAGACCTAGATAGCCTAGCGAGATTACCTGAGCTGAGCTACCTCAAATTATGTAGTTTCGGCTGGCCTCGAGGTTATACTGTTGGTATGGATGGCTTCAGGAATCTGAGGTTCTGCGAAGTGGGCACAGTGCTCAAGTTTCATATGGGTGCCATGCCAAGGCTTGAAGAGCTACTGTTTCGAGTTTTTGCAGGGTATTGGAGTCAGGAACTAAATGGTGTGCCGGTGGAGCAGTTCCCAACAAAGGATATAATTGAAGGTCTTGACATGGGCCTGGATAACCTCCTTTCACTTGAGAAAGTCACCATCGTAATCGACTGCGTTGGTGCTAGTGCGGCGGAAGTGCAGGAGGTGGAGGCCATGGTCACGAGTGCAATGGAAAATCATCCGAACCGTCCAACCATAAAAATGGATCGTGTATTTGAAGAAGATATCTTATCCGACGAACTCAGGGAAGCTCGGGTGAGGCTGTCTCTTCCAGTCTGTTAAAAAAAATTATGTTCTCTTAATTATATGTTCGTGAGCACTATTTACTGACCTGTATATTGCATTCTGTCCCTTGCAATTCTCAGCTTCAGCAACACACTGAAGAACATTTTGGTGTGCTCGAGTGGAAGGATAAAACTGATGCCCACTTCATCAGCTACTTGCGGTTGTACCGAAATCTTCAGAAAGCCGTTATTTCCATTGCCTGTGCATTTGCCAGTATTTTAGAGGTGGAGAAAGTGGAAGCAGCTCTTGTGCATGCAGCCGAGGTTCATCGTAACCATCCTACTATCCAACTGATCAGAACGAACACCCACAAAATGGTCACCTCATCTTACCATCCTGACATAGAGGTAGTTGCCTGGATTCAACTTTTTTTCAGTAGTATGGAAACCGTCACTATACCACAACCAATCTATAGGGTCGGACAACGGTCGCTAAAACTTAATATTAGCGTCCTACTATCGGTCGCTATAAAATTCTAACGGATCATCGGTCGCTATTTTTATTTATAGCGACCATAATTCGGTCGCTAGCTGTTGGCTCGAATGATCGGACGCTATAGATATGTATTAGCTTCCAACTATCGGTCGGTACAGCCCGTTTCCATTTTACCGTGCCCAGCCCAGCCCAAAAGAAATTTGAGTGGCCCACCAGTCAGTCACAGCACCCAAAACCCTAACTATCCTCCGCCACCCATCCACCCCCAGCCGCCACACACACACAGTCACGGACTTAGCCGCCCCTGCCTTGCTGCCCGCACACCACACCACGCAGCTGCGCCGCCCCTGCCTCGCCGCTCGCGGCCGCTGCCCCGTCGTCTGGAGCCCCCGCGCGGCGTCCGTGGACACGCCCTGGAGCTCCCCGTGCGGCGCCGTCGAGGCGGTACCCGCCGAGGTCGAGGGTGTGGAGGTCCGGAAGACGACGGCGAACCCTACGAAGGAGATGCCGCCCGTGACGCACACGGCGCGCGCCGCGGCCCCGCCGGCGTCGTCACCCAGGAGCGTGCGCTTGGCGTCCGCGTGGCAGGGCCGTGAGTGGAGGAGCCGCCGCCGCCCATCGACCCGGCCGCGTGCGACGCCCTTCGCGGCCGCCCGATCTGCCACCGTCCACGCCCGATTGGAGGCGCGCGGCGGCGATTCGTGGCACGCAGCGGCCGCCGTGCCGTCCCCGTCCCTGCAGCTGCGGCCACCGTCCCCGTCCCCGTCCCCATCCCCGCCGCCACGGACACCGTCCCCAAGGTACTCGTTCTCTTGCCTCCCATCTGAATCTTCTGCGTTCACTAGCTACTGTTGTGTTATTATGTGCATGAGAGAGAGCACAAGATCGTACATGGAGTTTGTGTGAACCTAGTTCAACTCCAAAGCAAGGCCGCCATGTCGATATTTAAGATATATGTGTATGTACACACATGGGAAAAAAGAAACTTGATCTGAGATAAGTTGCGCCAACTGTCAGAGTTTTCCCTTTTGTGTTGAAATCAAATTGTATTGTGTATGTAAAACTGCGTGAGAGAGGAGAAATGGTCTGAGAAAATCGTAAACATCAACTTGTAGCTTGTAATAATATAATACAGTTGGGATTGGAGAAAACAGTATGTGAACTACTTGTGTGTTATAAAATACTTATTACTCATCACTACTAGCTGGGGTCCAAATGTGCAGTAGCAGGGCAGGTCGGTTGGCAGCATCATGGCTCTGGATGTGGTGCAGCTGTTCTGGTAGCATGTGGTGCAGCACGGTTGCTGAACATCACCCTATCTATTCTGCTCCCATCCTGGCTTTCTCATCTGGGTTAAGTAGTTTGTTTGTTGTTTTCTATGATTACACTGGTATTGCTATGTGTTGCTGTTAGCTTCAAAGCTTTGTGATTGAATAGCAAAAGTGAAAAAGAAAACACTAATCGTGCAGTTATTATTAGTATTCAGGATGACAAATCCTGAGATGGTTTTACTAGCATTTCATACTATCGTGGTTGGTTCAAATAATGAGATGAATCTTTTGGGCTAGACACCTTTGTACCAAATACTATTTTTTGACAACTGGCAGACTACCTGTCCAATAGAACCTAATTTTAATTTCCTTATTAGTTCAAGCAGTGTATGGCATTGCCCCTTTTGGCAATATTTCCTTGACCGGGTTCCATCATCTGTACTTCAGTTTGTTTCTCTCGGATAGTTCAGTCAATGTGTTTGCCATTTAACCTAGCTAGGTTGTGTTCTTTTCCTTTACCATGGATCAGAAATTCAGATGATACAACTTATGTATTTTAACTGTTGGCTTCAATGAAATCTTGAGATAATTTTATGTTATAATGTGGTTGATGAGTGTTGCGGGCAGCTATGGTTTACATATGTATGTGGTTGATGAATATGTGACATGTCATGTATCATTAGGCTTGAAATCTGGTTAGTATGAAATTAATATTATATATGATTGTGCCAGTTCATAGGGACGGATTATTGGTCGCTACAAAGTTTTATACCCTCAAATCATCGGTCGCTAAAACATGTGACAGATCATCGGTCGCTATAGATTTTTGTGTCGAATTATCGGTCGCTATAGACCGATCGGGACGCTATAGACCTATAGCGGCGCCACTTACGGCGACTTTATACATCGGTCGCTATAACTTTATAGCGACCGATGATCCGGCGCGCTATAGCGACCCTTTTTCTGGCGTTATAGATTGGCTGTGGTATAGTGCATAGCTTTGAGTATATAATACCACCAACGCTTAATTTTTTTCTCATACTCCTATATATACTGCATTCTTCTCCTTGCAATTCTCAGACTCATCACATAGAAGTACGTTTGGTTGTGCTCGAGTGGAAGGATAAACCTGATGATCTCTTCATCAACAACATGTTGAGGTACCGACATCTTCAGAAAGCCGTTATTTCCATCGACTGTTATGGCGCTAGCATATGTGAGGTGGAGAAAGTGGAAGCAGCTGTCAGACATGGAGCCGAGGTTCATCCTAACCATCCGACTGTGCAACTGATCAGAATACATGCCAATTGCATGTGTGATATGGAGGTAACTGCCTCTCTGTCTGAGTTACCAACATGAATTAAAATATGTCCTCTTAATTATATGTTCGTCGGTAGTACTTACTGACTTGTATATATACTGCTTTCTGCTCCTTGCAATTCTCAGACTCAGCACATAAAAGGACATTACGGTGTGCTCGAGTGGAAGGATGAATCTGCTGTTTTAAGCAGTGCCCTGGGGTTGTACCAAAGTCTTCAGAAAGCCGATATTTCCATTGACTGTGCGGGTGCCAGCATGCGTGAGGTGGAGAAACTGGAAGCAGCTCTCAGACATGCAGCTGAGGCTCATCCTAACCATCCGATTATCCAACTGATCAGAACAAACACTGACGAAATGGTCTCCTCATCTGACCATCCCGAAACAGAGGTAATTGCCTGAATTGAACTTTTGTCACTAGTTAATGCAAACCTTTAGCTTTGAGTATATAACATACCACCAACACTTATTTTTCCTTCCCAAACTACAGCTGGACGATGATCATGATGATTCACCAAATAATTTGCTTCGCGGACTCCAGGTCGGGGGATTTGATCACTGTTTGTTCATTCCTTCCTGTTCGACAGGTACGTCTTATGTTCATGCTAATCTACGTCAGTTTTGATTACTCTAGTTACCATGATTTACCGCTATGATTGATGCAAAGAATTCACCTCAGACTCACGAATAAATATTGCATATGCATGGCTCATACATGCACGGTCTTTCCTTTACTGTAACTCTGAATGTGCAAACTGAATGGTACCGGCGCCCGAAATACGTTTACAATTGTATAAAGCATGTACGTATATGCATTAGACACCACTATTATTTGGAAAATAAATGTTAACCGCTTGGTCTCACAAAAACATATACTTTTTTTTTTTTTTCTAAACTAGGCACTTGCCCATTCTGCATTAAAAGAAGTGGAAATGTCTTTTTACATCCTAGCGAACTTCCATAACGAGGTGTCGAGAGAGCCCGCTAGGCGAAACACACAAATAGAAGGCACCGGCTTTAACGGTGCCGCTTAGAGTGGTGCACTAAACTGAAACCAATGAGCGACTAGCGACTAAGCGGTGATGCATTCCCCCCATGGGGCGGCCACGACGTGGGCGGCGCATGGGAAAGAGGACCCGGACCGCCTGCCGCTTGTGATGTGGGGCGGAACCACCGAAGTGGCTGAGGAGCCTCGGCGCGGCCCCGAGTCCGGGGCTCCTGAGCTCGCATCATCGGGCCGTCCCTTCCACTTGTTGAGCATGACGCGACGAGCCCGCCTCCGGCCGTGGATGCCTCGTTGCGACGCCGAGTCCGGTTCCCGAGCTCGCACCATCGGCCGTCCCCTCCCACTTGTTGAGCATGACACGACGAGCCCGCCTCTCCTGGCCAGGATCCCCGGAAGGCGAGCACTCTCCACAAGGTGTACACTACGCCTTGGGATCCAATCCTCTGGAACCCGCGTGGAATGAAGGTGTGGTGGCGACGCGAGCAGTTCCTCCAGCGGCATCTGTGGAATGAAGGTGTGGTGGCGACGCGAGCAGTTCCTCCAGCGGCATCTTTAAGGAGTCGATGTAGACCTGTGGAATGAAGGTGTGGTGGCGACGCGAGCAGTTCCTCCAGCGGCATCTTTAAGGAGTCGATGTAGACAGTGATGGTGGCGCAGGAGGGTGTACGTTACACAGGAGACGTGGCCGGCGAGGTCACCGCAAAGAGCCCCTGGGAGGCAAGGGAGGCGCCGCGACCCTCACGGATGGTAGGGGTGCCGACCTTCCCACGCCGCCGGCAAGCTCCGCGGGCCACCGTGTCGCTCCACCCGGTCCGTCTCGACCGCGCCCTTCGTAGCCCCAGGTCGTGGAGAGACGACCACCGCTCGAGACGGAGGGGGAGGGGATGTGATACATTCGGCCAGTGGGGTTGGCCGAGGCCAAACAAATTAAGGTTGCCCGGACCCCAAAAGATTCTTTAGGACTAATCACCCCAAAAGACTAGTTTGATAGGGGAAGGGTGACTCTCCTTTTTAAGGTGGCTTCCTCCTCCCAAGCTAAGCAAGGTGGGATTAATTTGGACGTGTCTACACTGTTGTACGCTTGAGCAAATTGTGCCCTAGGATGTCCTCATCATTCTCACCCCCTTAACAAGGGCCCAACTTTGATACCAAATGATACATTCGGCCTAGGTGGGGTTGGCCGAGGCCCAACAAATTTAGGTTGCCCGGACCCCAACAGTTCTTTAGCTCACCAGGAATGGCCCAATCACCCCAAAAGACTAGTCTGATAGGCGAAGGGTGACTCTTCTTTTTAAAGTGGCTTCCTCCTCCCAAGCTAAGCAAGGTGGGATTAATTTGGGCGTGCACGGCTGCCGCCTACACTGTTATGCGCCTAGCCAAACCGCATACGCGCTGCCGCCAACACTTGTTGTGTACCTGACCAAATCGTGCCCTAGGATGTCCTCATCAAGGGGAGGCGGCAGAGAGGGCAGGCGTCGAGCCTCCGGCGCCACCGAGCACGGGCACATGGTGGGTGTCTAGGGCGGGCACTGGGTGTCGGGTTTGCACGCCTTACGCAAAGGGTTTGCACGCACGCAAATGTATAAAAACATATGCAGTTCTTAAGATGATTTTAAGTGAAATTAAAATAATCAAAGCAACAAAGGGAAACAAATATATATCATGCATGCACCTATAAAGGTGGCTCATGTGTTAATCAAGTACTTTTTTTCTAAATTTGATTGTTTTGGATTTGGTTTAGGCGTGTTACTCGGTAAAACCACCTTATATCGATATGCTCTGCTTAAAGAAATTTTGTGATTATATTTGCCTTTACATGGTTGCCCCATCCTTTGCACTTCAACTTATTTACTATGCACATCTGTATCTCAGGTAAATAGAGCCGTTTAAGTACTGAAGGAGAGACGTTATAGTACCATTCAACAAGATGATTACAAGCATTGGAAGAGCTCGCTTGATTTGTGGTTCTTAGCCTAAAATCACATTGAAGAGGCAGCAGATGGACCAGGACCACAAGTGACGCAGTTTATGTGTGAACTGTATTTGTCTTCACCTTTTTTGCATTCAAAAAAATAAAATAAAATCGTCTTTGTTTTTAAAAGACAGGTCATATATTTCTTTGTTTTTTTTGCTCGTGATATATTTTTCATGAACTATATTTTCTTTAACATGGGTCATGTATTTCCATCCATGGAGACGGCCATGAGAAATTGTATGTGAACTATGGTTTCCCCTTTTTTTTTTTTGTAAGACGGATTATTATTATGTATTTGCTTGAAAGACAGAATGTGGGATAATTTTCTTAAAAATAATCTTGAAAGCGCTTGGACTCTAATTTATTAAATGAAGTGGTATTCTTGTTCTTGGATAAGATTTTTTGCACCGATTATGCAGGTGAAGAAGCTTTTGCTTAGGCTAGGATAAGATTTTTGCACAATTGCACCTATACGTTCAAAGTGTTGATCAGCTGTTGCTACTCGCTTCGGCCAGCCGGCCGGCCGGTCGGTCGGGTTCCCTCTCGTGGCGTGCGCGCTCGGACGCAATACCTCCAGCTCCAGCCCAGCCTTGCTGCTTCTCGTCCGACGATCAGGGTCGTCTGGATCAGGGGGCGCTGACGACAATGGTGAATTTGATGATGACGTACTACCTGCGCGTACGTGCTTCCAAACGTCTGGAGAGGATCGGAGGCCCGTCCATTCTGCACTGACGAGTAATTAGCATGCTGTGCGTGCAGTGCATGTAAAACGAACGATCGATGCAAAGCGACAGTACCTGCATGTTGGCCGGTTTTGGCTAAGCAAACAGAGCCAGCAGGAGAAAAAAAGGACGATGTGAGAGTCAAAAAGCTAGAGTTTGGGGGAGAAAATGCATGTCCATAAGCCAGTAGAGGTTGGGCTGAATTTAAGGAAGGAAAACTGCTTGAATGCATTTCCAGATTCTTTGTCCCGTCCAAGCAATTTCCTGTTGTGCTCGGCCCATGCGTACGTGCACAAGCTGGATGGGCCAGGCAAGGTCGAAGCCCATGTCTATGCGTTGACAAATTCCCAACCTTTTGGGGGCCTTAATGGCAAGCCCACGACAGGCACGTGTAGTGTTTGATGGACAATTCTGATGGATGGATCTGGTGGCCAAAAAATAAGCCTAGTCGCTACAGGCTTTGCTTGGATTGGGCCAAGCAAATAAAAAAACAAAACACAGAACAGGGAACAGAGCACTTGTGCACCGCCGCTACATGGAGCAGAGGACTCGTGGAAGCTCACTCTCTAATTAATTGCAATATGGCTCAGTGTGCATTTGTCGCATCCCTAAAGTTCTTCGTCCAAGCAATTTTCTGGAATTTTCTGGTGCAGCATGCATGCAGGAGACTGAGAGAGAACGTTGGCCGAAATGTTCTCCAGGTTACCACTGGAGGATGAAATGCATGTGACTAGTTAGGAGAATGTAAATTTACCACTCGAGGATTATCCTCTTAGTATCCGGAGAATGTGTATTTATGTGACTTTTGTCTAATGATACATCGAGTCAAGACCGTCATTGTTATACACAAGTTACCTCCTGATCCAGTTACTCATTTCCTAACACAATTATTTACAAAAGTCACCATCCAGGAATCAATGTTTAAAACTAAACCACCTGCTCTCTTGTCCTACTAAACATCATCTTGCATTTCAGTCCGCACCAGCTCATCGTCCTCCAACAATAGTGTCATTGTTACAAGTGCATTTTCTTCTGCTGATGGTTGACGTTGGCTTGGATCATGATGGATTCACGACAGCGCTACGAGGGCAGGTAGCGGGAGGGAGGCTAGGACTACTAAACTACTCGAGGCAGAGAAACGGTAGCAACAAACACTGAAACCGACAAATCGACAGATGATGATGAGTGACCGGACTATTGAAATTGGAACAAGGGTAGAGGACTGTCCATCATACTCAAGCTAGATAGGTTCGGGAGGAGACGAGGAGCACCAAACAAGTCTGTGGGAGCAGCCTGAGCCTTTCAATAACAACGGAAAGCCCGAAACCAGTGGCGCCCCGGTTTGGTCATAGCGGTCTAGGCGTCACTGACGGCGACAGGGCATCGCCCCACTTCGATCGGAAAGTTTACTTTTTCTCCTTATTACAGCTTCCCATTATTTTAATCGAGATGTGCCTGAAGGCAACTGAATTTTTTTGAGTGAAGACAGCTGAATTGATGGGCAAGATCTAGTCATACTACTTGTTGCCATGCAGCCAACGAGCGTCTCTACCAAGCATGCAAGAGAAACAGAGAGAGTGTAACAGAGAGAGTGTGGCTGGGGTCGAGCTGAGCATGGAGCTCGCCTTGGGGTGCCATGGCCAGCAGCCTGGACACAAGCTGGTCGAGATGCTCACGGAGGAGTACAGCGTGCACTTGGCATGAAGCCAGAGGAGCAGCTCAGTGACGTGGAAGCTCTAGGCACGGTGTTCACAGCAAAAATATGATCGGGGGAGTTAACCATGAGCTAGAAAATCAAATTCATGCGAGAAGGGTTATGTTTGGATTGAACTCGGCAAACTGAAAAACTGACCTAATAAATTGGTCCAAGATGGGACGGTTCACGGTCAAGAAAAAATCCGTCTGGGCCGGTTTCCAATTGGGTGTAGTTTCAGCAGTCTGTTCGTGGTTTAGTTTTCTGCTTGTTTCCTACGCTCACTTGCTAGACTGATCGTTGTTTTTTCCGGATGTGAGAGCCTTATTGTGAGCTGTCCACCTTTTATTTGCAAAGTTACTATCCAGGAATTAAAATTTAAAATTAACCACCTGCTCTCTTTGTCCTCCACTAAACATGTTGCGTAGTGTTCTGGTCCGCATCAGCTCGTTCTCCAATAATGGAGTCATGTGCCATCTCTAAGACTGAGTCATGTAAGCTACCTCCTCGAATGGTTCATTTCCGAACACAATATATGAAGCCACTATCCAGGAATCAAAGTTTAGAGATTAAACCACCTGCTCCGGCCTTGTCCTATTCAACATCATCTTCCCTTCGGGTCCGCACCAGCTCTTCAAAAGATATGCATTCTGATTCAGCCAGCGATGTTGCCAACTCACACATCTCGCTTAAAGATACTCCAAACGAGCAGTGAGCCTCTAATCGCTCTCCCCACATATAGCATCTAGTTCCGCCATTTGTTGCCCAGCACCCAACTAGCATGTATTACCAAGCAAGCAAGAGCAACGGAGAGGAAGTGTGACCGAGGTCAAGCTAAGCATGGAGCTCGCCTTGGGGGCCATGGTCAACCTGGCCCCCAAGCTGGGCGACCTGCTCATGGCGGAGTACGTCGTGCAGAAGGGCCTCAAGCCCGACATCGAGTCCCTCTCCAGGGAGCTTCTGATGATGAAAGCTGGTCTGGAGGACTTGTCTCATGTTCCACCGGACCAGCTCACTGAGGTCCAAAAGCTTTGGGCACGGCACATCCGAGAGCTGTCGTATGACATGGAGGATGCTGTCGATGACTTCATCCTGCGTGTGGCCAGCGGAGCGTGTGCAGCTGATGCCACCGACGCCAACGTCTTCAAGAAGATCCTTGGCAAGGCCATAGCTGTGGTGAAGAAGGTCAAGCATAGCCATCAGATTTCGACAAGATTAAAGACATCAAGAAACTTTCCATCGAGCTGGCTGGGCTCCGTGACAAGTACACAGTTAGAGGCGCGGGAGCTGATCTTGCCGCGAGCACCGGCATCGACCACCGTGTCCTCAATCTGTACAAGAAAGAGTCTGATCTGGTTGGCATCGAGGAGTCAAGGGACAAAGTCATCAGGATGCTGTCTATAGGGGGCAAAGATGATGCTCCTGTTCATGCATCTGATCTTTACCTAAAGATAGTGTCTATAGTCGGTGTTGGAGGACTAGGTAAGACTACTCTTGCCAAAATAGTGTATGATACGCTTAAGAAACAGTTCAGTTGTTCTGCTTTTATTTCTGTTGGAAGGACTCCTAGTCTGACTAGGACATTTGAGAAGATGTTAGTGAAACTTGATAAGATTAAGTACCAGCAAGTCGACATGGCTAGATGGGATGTAGAACAATTCGGAAACGAACTGCATGAATTCTTACAGATCAAGAGGTATGTCCATGTCACTCTCTGTTCAGATTAGTTCAATGTCAATGTCTTTTTTCACTAGGAAAGCATGAGGACTTTATACATTCCTATTGTACTCCAAGCCCTAGGCCTGAGCATTCGGTTCATTCAGATGAAATAGTTTATGAGAGATTCCGGTTCTGTTAAAATGTACATTGAATTTGCTGCCAAACATCTAGAGAAATCTATGGAATTTCCAAATTTATATAGATTTAGATTTTTAAATTGTAGCACAAATTAAATTGGTTAACAAATACTCGTGTCATATGGAGTGAATGTTTCGTTGCTAGAATCATGTTTATGTTATTGTGCATCTAGGTTTATTTAGATGGACTATACAGATTTGCCAAATTATAATCTTTGAATTGTAGCACAAATTAAATTGGTTAGCAAATACTTGTGTCCTGTGGAGTGAATGTTTGGTTGCTAGAATCATGTTGATGTTATCGTGCGTCTAGGTTTATTTAGATAGACTATATAGATTTGCCAAATTATTCATACCTCTACATTCTTGTGTCGATTATAGGTACTTCATTGTTGTTGATGACATATGGGATGTTGAATCGTGGAAAGCGGTCAGATATGCGTTGAGGGACAATAACTGTGGAAGTAGAATCATCATGACTACTCGTAATTTTGAGGTTGTCACCAAAGAGGAAGAGGTTTATAGGCTAAAACCACTTTCCGATGCAAACTCTAAGAAATTGTTCGACAAAAGAATACAAAGCCAGGAAGGAGAGAGTCTTGATAGTGTATCAATTGAATTGCCTAGTAAGATCATAGATAAATGTGGCGGCATACCATTGGCTATCATTGCAATAGCTAGTTTATTGGTTGAAAGACCATATGAGGAGTGGTCAATGGTTTATGACTCGATTGGTTTTGGGAATGGAGATAATACATCAAAGATACTGTCATACAGCTACCATGATCTACCTTCTTATCTCAAGCCATGCATATTGTATCTAAGCATATTTCCAGAAGATTCAATCATCCAAGATAGAAATTGCATAATTTGGATGTGGATAGGTGAAGGTTTTGTCCAACTCGAGAAAGAGGAGGGTAGCCTATTTGAGGTTGGAGAAAGATACTTCAAGGAGCTTGTAAATAGAAGCTTGATCCAACCAATGGACAGCAGTCCGGATAGAAGTTGGTTTTGTATTCATGATATTGTTTTCGATCTTATCCATAATTTGTCCAGCATTGAAAACTTTATTACTATTTTGGACAGTAGAGAGCAACATGCTGCAACGGACAGTTTAAGAAATAAGAAGAAAGGCATGCCTTGTTTGGACAGCAAGGTACGCCGGCTGGCTGTCCAAAATCACCATGTGCAGTGCTTCCATGAACACACCGTGGGCATGCCAGAGGTGCTGAGGTCACTTATCATACAACATAGTAAGATTGAGAATATGGTCCCACTTCATATGTTTAGAGTTTGTCGTGTCCTCAATTTACAAGACAGCCACGTCCCGATCAGTTTAAAACATATAGGGATGTTGTTACATCTCAAGTACATAGATATATCTTTCACAGCTCTTGATGAGCTTCCTAAGGAAATCGGGCATCTAAAGTCTCTACAGGGACTGGTATTAATTGAAACCGGACTAGCTGAGCTGCCACCAGCTGTTTGTTCACTTACACAACTGATGTACCTAGATGCTAAGGGGTTCAAAAAGTTCCCAACAGACAAGATGGGGAACCTAACGTACCTGGAGGAGCTACAGTTATCTCCCATAGTTGGCCGGACTGCTACCGAGGGGCTAGTGGCAGAGCTTGGCAAACTGACGAGGCTGAGAGTGGTCAACATAAACTTCTCCGAGGTACTAGATGAGAGTATTCAAAATGCATTGGTGCAGTCTCTTTGCAATCTTCGGAAACTCCAGGAACTAGTGCTTTTTTCTATAGGATTATTCCAGCAGGGAGCCATTGTGTGGGAAGATTGGGAACCACCTATGCAGCTCCGGCGCCTGCTTATAGCAGGCGTTCGCTTCTCACGGTTGCCTAGGTGGATCAACCGCTCCTACCTGCCACGCCTCTGGTCCTTATATCTGGGCATATACGTTGTTGAAGTTCAGGACCTAGATAACCTAGCGAGATTGCCAGAGCTGAGCAACCTCAACCTAGGCGGTTTCAGCTGGCCTCCAGGGTACACTGTTGGTAAAGACGGCTTCAAGAATCTGATGTTCTGCAACGTGGACACAGCATTCAAGTTTCATATGGGCGCCATGCCAAGGCTTGAAGAGCTGCGGTTTATTGTTCATGCAGGGTATAGGAGTTTTGAAGTAAATGGTGTCATTGTGCAGCAGTTACCAACAAAGGATGTAATCGAAGATCTTGACTTGGGCCTGGATAACCTCCTTTCACTTGACCAAGTCACCGTCAGAGTCGGCTGCTCGGGTGCTACGGCCACAGAAGTGCAGGAGGTGGAGGCCGTGGTCACACGTGCAGTTGAAAATCATCCCAACCGTCCAACCATGAAAATGCGTCGAGAACGTGAAGAAAATATCTCATCTGATGAACTCATGGTGGCTCCGGTGAGGCCATCTCTTCTACCCTGTTAAAAAAAACGTTCTCTTAATTATATGTTCGTGGGTACTACTTACTGACCTGTATGTTGTATGATGCATTCTGCTCCTTGCAATTCTCAGCTTCAGCACCACATTAAACGATGTTTTGGTGTGCTCGACTGGAAGGATGAACCAGACACTTTCTTCAGCAGCCACCTGCAGTTGTATCGAAGTCTTCAGACAGCCGTTTTTTCCATCGACTGTGCGGGTGCCAGTATGTGTGAGGTGGAGAAAGTGGAAGCAGCTTTTAGGAATGCAGCCGAGGTTCATCCTAACCATCCAAGTATCCAATTGAACAGAACAAATACCGACGGAATGGTCTCGTCATCTGACCATACCAACAAAGAGGTATCAGCCTGGATAGATTTTTTTTTCAGTAGTTAATGGAAACAACCTTAGCTTTGACTATATAACCTACCACCATCGCTTATTTTTTTCCTTCCAAACTCCAGCTGGACGACGATCATGATGATTAACCAGATAATTTGCTCTGCAAACTCCAGCTCAGGAATTGATAACTCTGTTTATCCAATCCCTCCAACCCAGCAGGTACGTGCATGCCAATCTGCATTTATTGACACTCCAAATTTTATTCTTCTATCTAGTTATCACTATTCACTAGCATGTGTACGTGTCAGTATGTATAAAGGATGTGTTTTTACATGTGCATGCATAGTTCATACATATATGTTTTCCATGTTGGAGCTCTGAATGTGCAAATTGATGGGATGATTACATAACGATGCATGGGGCGATTACATTATGATTAATAGACAATCCCAATGACAAACAAAAATGTGTATCCAACAACAATCTTATACAATGAGTGGTTGGTTTGTGTTTCTTTGTCGTCCTTGTTTATACTCTGTATATTGTGTAACCATGAGTATGTCACCACTACATAAACGATTTTTTAGCAATGGAAGCATTTTGGCGTAGATGTGGCACAATTAAAATCCACCTATAAAATGGTTTCTGAGCCGGCCCGCTTCTCGAAATCATTTATTGAGATGGCCGGTAAGCCAAACAACATCTAAAAAATGTTAGATGGTTGGGGTTGCCAGCTGTCTCCATTTCTAGAGGTGGCTGGTAATTTGCTAAAGTAGGTGGAGTATTGTAAAGTTCGTAACTTTTACAAAACAACTTGTTTGAAGAAAAACTTTACACCAAAGTTGTAGTACTAGAAGAGATCTACAGCTTTATTGTTGATATTCTATTTAAAATCGTTTAAGGGTCAAAATTTTGTTTAATTTCTTTATACTTTGAAATTAATATTTTGAGAATTTTTAAATAACCTTAGATGGCGAAGCAGCCTGAACCAAAGTTGTAGTACTGAAAAGAGTCCGCAACATTGTGGTTGACTACATTTTTTGAAATCATTTAATGCCTCAGATGAAAAAATAAACGATCTTAGATGGAGAAGCAGCGTGAACCAAAGTTTTTAGATTGTGAAATCTTTTTTTGAATTTTTAAAAGTACCTCGGATAAAAATGAACTAAACTGCATTTATAGTACTCAAAGTGATATGCAATTTTTTTGTTGATGACTCATCGTCCGAAACCATATACGACTTGAAAACTAGTTAAATAATGACTTTGAAATTTGAGGCTATTGCGTTTTTACCCTTGTTGAGAAGGCCAATTGTGATTTTACCCTCGCTTTTCGCCATGTTGTTATTTTACCCTCATTCTGTTAAAACAAAGCTCAAGTTTATCCTTACTTCTAACTCAATTAGATACAAATGCAGAAAAAAAAAAAAAAAACAAAACCTTTCTAAGGCTATCCTTTGGACAATACTACCCTCCCTTCCCAACTCCCCGTTTTCTCCCGTTCTTTCCCACGGACGGCGTAATAACTAATTATAACTCCCGTTCTCTCACGCCGTAACCCTAGCTCCGAGCGGCGGGTCGGCGCGGCGCTTAACGCCGGCACCGCGCTCATGGACTGGTCGATCGCCTACCGTTGCTGCTCAGCGCGTGAGTCCTCCCGGCGGTGGCAGCCGGGCGAGCCCGCGATGCTTGCAGGGGCCGAGGGGATGAACATGGCACATGGAACGTTACGGTCCTAGGCAGCTGCGGCGACCCGGTGGTGGATAAAGTCGCAAAGACCCGGGCCGGGCCTCCCCTCGGCTCCATTGAGGAACGCCGCGCGACGGGCGTGGCGAGGCCGTCGAAGGCCTTCCCGTGGAGCTTGAGCTTGTCGTAGGGCACATCGCTGGTGGCCTCGGGCGCCATCCGAGAGGCCGCCGATGCCCGGGAGCGGCAGCGCGACGAGCTCGACGAGCGGCGCCAGCGTGGGGCCCACCAGCGGAGTCACTCCGGCCATGGCGTGGCGTGGGAACGAACGACACGCGGTGACCGCGCGTGGCGACGCCGGCGAGCTCGAGGCAGGGAAGCGGGGCTGAAAGCGAGCTACGGGAAGATGACGATGTGCAAGGTAGAGTCAGCCGGCCATGTCCATTGCGACTTGCGAGATGAGTAGGCAGCTGGACGCTTAAGAAGGGGTAAAATCACAATGTACTTGAGAAAATGGGGGTATTTTCGCAAAGGTAAAGTTGTCCTAAAAATGGCAAGTTAACACCGTTACAAGCTGATAATAGAGTAAGGGTAAACTGAGCGTTCGTTTTTACAAAGCGAGGTAAAATCACAACATGACGAAAAGCGAGGATAAAATCATAATTGACATACATTTTCAGTAAGGGTAGAAACACAATAGCCCCTTAAAAATTTATATTATATTATATTATATTATTTCAATTAAGCTCAGATGAAGAAATGACCTAAACCATAGTTGTAGTATTCAAAGAGATCTAAAATTTTCCAGTTTAAATTTTTAAATTTGTATTCATTTAGAATCTCAAATAGATTTACAACATTCACAATTATATATCTATTAGTAATTTTGGGACGTAGTGGTTAAGGAAGCAACATGTGAGACTAAGATCATGAGTTTGATCCCAAATGACCCCTATGCCCACACATACATGTATTATGCGCGTGGAAGTCTTGTGACTTGTGACCATGTGGGGCTGGCTGGTGGGCCTCTCTTGGGTTATGAATTTTCAAATTATGAAAAACGTTATCTAGAGACATATCTGCCTCTAGAAATCACTGATTTTTAGAGACAGGTAGAGACGCTTCTACATATCATCAACCGCTGCCTTTGCAAAAAGCTGACTCTTTTCTTTTATGATCTTAAAAAAATTATCTATAATGTTAGGCACCATCATTGTAGAAGATGATGGCAGTGGGTCGCTTTTGGTACCAATCACCCTAGATATGATGCTAGCTCATGGATGATGGCTGGGTACTAGGGCCTCTCGGCGCTTATTTGCCATTGATCAATGATCATCCTTCATCCTTGTGGGTGGGGTGTTTCATTTTATCTCTTGTTGTGTTTCCTTTTTCTTTTGCATTTGTTCATTGTACCTTAAGCTCTTGTTTCTCCTTAATGAAAAACTAAAAGACACCCCAGAGCGTTACTGCAGGATTGTGAAGACTTTACAACGAAATTAAGTATAGATGAAGTGGATAGCTTGCATTAAGATGTTTGAAGCTAGTGGCATCATATTGCTATTAGTGTAGATGATGTGGATATTTAGTGGGGTTCATGTGGATGGTTTGCATGTTGAGATAGGCTTGCATTGGGGATTAACTTTTATAAGATATATATAAACATAGATATGCTCAACAAGTCCTCTAAAATAAAATTTTAGACATTACCATCTATAACATAATTTCCAATAGATTTTTGGTAAACGTTCTATGAGTTTCAGTTATTGGATGTACGTTCAGTTCCTTCATTTTATTTGAAACAAAGATTCTAAGTATTTTTCACTTTGGTTGTCCTTATTTCAGTTAGTAGATATCGAAGTTTGGTACAAAAGTTGATTCATAGATTACTTGTGCTGAATGGCTAACCAATTGAGATGCACCACGCATGCTAATCAAACCGACTTCCATATGCCAGCCCTGATAAACTAAACAAAGCACCAAGAGAAACAAATATATCATGTACCTGGATGGCAGTTCATATGTTAATATTGTGATACTGCTTTTGCTAAATTGATTTTTTTTTTGGATTAGGTGTGTTTCCTTGGCAAAACTACCTTATCTTGTTATGATATGGTTGGAGAAATTATCATGATTGTTCCATCCTTTGCATTTCAAGTTATTTACTATATACGGAAATCAATATTTCAGGTATATGTGACTTGTTTATGTTTTGAAGAGAAGTCCTATTATTCAACAAGATGATTACAAGCATTCACAGAGCTCATTAGATTTGTGATTCTTAGGCTAAAATCACATTGAAGAGGCAGATGAAACGAGTGACGCAGTTTATGTGTGTACTATATATATGTGTATCTATTTTTATAAGACGGTTCAAATATTTCCTTAAAAGTGATTTTGATTGATTTTGTGTGAAATGTAGTTCAATAACATGGGCCATGTGTATTTTTTTTTTTTTTGGAAACGACCATAAGAGTTTGTAGTTTGTATATGTAGTGAACTATGTTTTCCATTTTTCTGAGATCAGTTGTGTATTTGCATTGCTTCAAAGGCAAGAATGATATAATTTCCTTTAAAATAAGCATGAGGGCATTTGAACTCTAATTTCTTAAATAGACTGAAGGACCGGAATACAGGCCGGGGGTGGGGGTGGGGTGGGGTCAATGGGAGCCTAAAATTCTTCAAATTATTTGGCCATTGTCCCAAACTCAGACCCCTACTAGATGATCTTGATGTAGTGGAGACGCTATACCTTGAAAATCAACTCACTTGACCAAGTGAATCAACGGGAATTTTAGATCATGTTTCAAAAACGGAGAACAAGAAACCTAGCCAAAAAAATTGCTTGGATCTTCGAGCAAGTGAGAAATCAGGTGATGTCCTTTGGTAGATTGATTCGTGTCATATCATAGCTCGATCCAAAGCAACAAGAACGAATCGAAACGGTCTCAAATCGAAGAAATTGGATCGGAAATAGAGAGAGAGAGAGAAAGGAAAAACAATATGAACTCAAGAACACATTGCAAAACAATCTCAATCCAAAAGCCCGGAGGGGCATGAGCAGACTTAGGGTTGCTCTTCCTACAAACACATCAACACAAGGTTTTTTTTTTTTGGTGACTTCTCACAAAAGCGAGCAACTACAGGTGGGAATGATAAACTGCAAAATGGAGAGGCAGAGAGGAAGGGTGGGCTACCATCTCTATATATAGTCCCGATCCGAATGATCGAACTACCCCTAGCTGATACATGAGTCACACCATATAACCGAGGGCATAGTGGTTCGACTCAAAGTAAATCTGATCGACGGCTACCGCGCCTTTCACCGTAGCTTCGGCGGACGCGAACTCCTTGATGTTGCCACGTGTCGTCCTTCCGGCATCGGAAACTCTGCCCGGGTTTTGAGGCCCAAACCCGCGAAACCGGCCGCCGATGATTTTGAGGCCCAAACCACCAAACCAGGCCGCGAGTAGCGCCCGTGTACGCGCGTCCCACGCCTCCGACACATGTTACCGTCGTCCTCGACCGCCCGACCGCCAAGTCTTCTGAGCCACCTGCTCGACTTGCACGTCTGCCGTCTTGACTCAAGGTCACTCCATGCGTCCTCGCACTTGTCGATGTCCCAAGTGTCAGCCACCACGGCTAGCCACCCGACGATCCGGTCCCCCGGTCCAAGACTCACGTCCGCCCTTCACCGCTTCGGGTCCATCAGCATGGCACGTCCTCCTTGGCCTTCACCACACCGTCGACCACCGTCTCGAGCTCAACACCTGCATACCACAAGCCGAGAGACACGTCGACCGACACACCTCGTGTGCCGGGTAAGTGTAACCGGGCGTAAAAGAAAAAGAAAATAGACGGAAAATGTTGAGTTGTTGACAATCACTCATCATCAAAACTAAACACAAATGGTTCAAATCAACCATGTGTTCGCATAGACTGGTCATCCTGTATGTATATATGATTTGAACCCTGTATCCTCAATGCCAATCGTGTGGGTTTTGGTGCAAGCTGCTATAGCTTATCAATATCCAGTTGTGATAGATTTTAGTTATCAATTGCTCTGTACATAGTTTATTGTTGTCCACTTTGCATCACACCTCAATGTGTGTTCCCATATGTTTAATTGAAACTATCTCTCATATGTTCATATTCTACTTTTCGATCATTGTTCATGGTTTTCCTATTTGCATCACACATCCATGTGTTTTTGACGTGTGTTCAATTTATACACTTTCAGGTGTCTGCGTTCTAAAAGCATACTTGCATTTGACACTTGCTTATATTTATCCACTTATGATTGAATTTAGTTACCAATTATCTTATATACATTTTCACCCCCCGCATTCATATCTTCCAATATTTGCATAGAACATTCACGCGTGCTCGACATGTGTTTAGTTCAAATCTTAGCTTTAGCTATGTATTTGGCTTAACAATCAATATTGCACATTGCTTTGTACATATACACATATGGTCTATATAGTGAGATGTGTCATGCATGTGTATATTGAGTATTTTTAATTAATAATAATAGAAACAAGTAATTTAAGAATATTATAGGAGTCTTTCGAATAATTTTTTTTTTTTTTTTTTTTTTTTGGAAATTTGGTGGTTCTACCCCTACTCCAATTCTCAATGGTGATTTTATCCCTTCTTTTTTAATTTTTTTGATTTTACTCTCTTTGTTTGCAAACAAAGAAGCCATTTTTTTTTTTTTACACAAGACAACGAAGGCGCTCACAAACCCTACCCTTGAGCACCTCCGAAGGACTGAGCACCTGGTAGATCTGGAGATTCCCGAAGTCACCATTGATGCCTCATTGTCGACTGGAACGTCGCATGGGAACGCCGCTTACGCCGGTAAATCCTGAGAAAATCTCTCGGGAAAGATGCGAGCACCAGGATTTGAACCCCTGGTGGGTAACGTCCCACCGGACCGTTACGCCATTAGACTATGAGCCAATTCGCAAACAAAGCAGCCATTTGCCCTTATCTCTAACACCATTTGCACTTGATGGATTCAATGTCAAAAAAAAAAAGCACCTAGACGAAAAGACAGCAATGCCCTTCACCATTTGCATTCGATGGATTCAATGTCAAAAAAAAGGCACCTAGATGAAAAGACAGCAATGCCCTTCAGAAGCTTTTTCTCCTCTCTCACTTTCGGTCGAACCAGCGCGCGGAGGGAAACGCGTCGCTCGGTTGCAGCAGCATCACCGGGCGCAGCCGGCACGGCTCCCGGTTGCGCGCTCCCCTGCCCGTCACCCTACCCCTCCCCTGCAACGCTGGATCCCCACGACACCCCCCGACTCCTCCCCAGCATGGGTCCCGCCGTCCTGTAGCAGGTTTCCCAAGCCCCGGCACAGGTTCACAGGTTCAGAACCCCGGCGCTACGTCCCCTGGACCACGAGCCCCTCCTTGTCTCCAGGCAGCAGATTTTTTGTTGTGATGTTACCGGTTACTAGTATAGTGCCCGTGCGTTGCCACAATTTTATTTTAGAAATGCACATACAAACCAATCACTATGTGCGATTGCAGCAAACAACCAACGGCACAAATTTTAATCTATAAATGTCATAGTCGGCTAGTCGCATATTACTTTCACAAGGTTACTGAATCAATCAGAAACACAAGGTTAACAACCATGGTCCTCAATCCTTATCACAGTTCAATCCTTAGGCAAAACATGCTATTATTACCCCATAGCGTCACTGCCATGAGAAGATAACTCAAGATCTTGTAGATTTGAGGTTTATACGTAACACAAGTATACTGGTCAACTTAACATAGCTCATCCTTTGGCGAAGCATGCTATTACCACATAGTTATTGCTTAGCCAATTTATCACACAGAACTGAATATAGATACTCATATAAACAAGCGAGATTTGACAGAGCCCTGTATTGTAATCCAAACAAATGTAACTTTTTTTATCGCCAAACAAATGTAACTAATGCAACTGCAAAGGGCAAGATTGTTGTTACACCATTCATCAACATGTGAAGGAAATACCACACCATCCCAGTTTTAATCATTCAGAAACAAGCATTTAACTGGAAACACCTTTGGCATGAGAGCTGGATTCAATCGAGAAAATACAACAAAGATCTCCATAGAGGATCACTCCTTTGTCTTGTTTTAGCTGCTCCACCGAGTGAATATGACTGTTTGCCTGAATGCAAGCATAGAGGATCACTCCTCCATAGCATCACTGCCCTCTGTGACCTCGACCTTCTGCTTGAGGGTGTAATTTTTTTGTGGACAGTACCTCTGCTAAGAACAGAATCATGAATTCACATTATATTGTCCAATATGTCATATCCTGTATAGCATTTATTAGAATGGAACTCACAGTCTGCCCCTTGGTGAAGCTATATCCCCTTAGGACTAACATAAGTTCTGATTCGGCAACTGGTGGTTTCTCAAGTATTCTGTCTTCCCCCTGTTAGTGAAGGAATAGGTCAGCAGAGCACTTAAAGGCTTGTATTCATGCAAGATGCAGTGTACAGTTTACTCAACATTAGCTTATAGTGGAAACAAACACCACTGTAAGTTAATGTTTCTCTCTATAAACAAACACCATTATAAGCTAATGTTTCCCTCTCTAAACAAATACCACTCTGAACCTCTCGCATGAAAAATGAAGCAAGCTAAAATACAAGCATATGCAAAAGTTATTTGAGCATGTAATGGAGTTGAAATCTCAGTTTGAACTCAAGTCATATGATCTCTTGATATTTCAGAACAGAGTTCAGCAAAATGAAGATCACAAAGTTTTACATAATCAATCTGCTTGCCTTGTCACAGTAAAAGCTTCAACCTAAAACAACAATTTTTGAGATTCTGAACAATAATCATATTGAGGTTCTGAACAATAAAGTGAGAACAGTTAAGTAGTGTATTAATGGATTTGCAAGAGCAGTGCATTACCCAACCAGCAGCAGTTGCCTTTGCTGAAGCAACTTTTGCCTTTCTTAGGATATCAACAGCTTGAACAGTGCACAGCATAGCTGTGTTGGTGCAGAAATGTGCAACTTGACTACTCACCAGGATCTAGTCTTGAATGGCGTGGACACTGCCACCGAGGGCCAGTACCAGGGACAGAGATGGTTCCAATTCGATTCAGTTCTGTAGTCCTGTATGTGTGCATTGATGGTAGCAGTGGCTTCTAACCCGCCGGATGCGCCCAAGCAATGCCCGATCATTGACTGCTAGAAGACACAGAGACATGGATGAAGTTATTAGAACGTTGAAACCACCATTACAAAAAGAAAATACATCCTAAGATTTTACTTGATTGCCTTCCAAAGTTGTAGTGCCAAGACATAATTTATAGTTGTCACTGCCTGCTAGGTCGCCATGAATAGTACAACCATATCGTTGAAAACAATACAAAAGAATCACCTTTTTCTATGGAGCCAACAACTCTCAGATGGCCTTTGTCAATGCCAATACAACTTCTTTCAGCATCCCATAACCTCATCTGTGTACACAATGTCACTCTCAAGAAAATGAGAAACAAACTCTGTGGACATGCTACACTATGGCAACATTCAGGAATATGCAAATTATAATTGAAATATCATTATCAAAAAAATCTTGACAATACTGCAAAATGTCATTTTTCGCTTGAAACTTCAGGCTTTAACAAATCAAAAGTATACTAACAGAAAAGAAGTGCACATCTGAATCATTACCGCATACAGTTT
Source organism: Hyparrhenia diplandra (assembly GCA_015847255.1). Lineage (NCBI taxonomy): Eukaryota > Viridiplantae > Streptophyta > Magnoliopsida > Poales > Poaceae > Hyparrhenia > Hyparrhenia diplandra. The sequence goes on along the minus strand of JADLZK010009224.1, from coordinate 1,314,332 downwards.
GACATATGTAACGACATATGTTAGATAACTTTCAGTGCTCTCGAGTTGTCCATTTTCTTCCTGGTAACTTATTAGTCTGTAATAACCTCTATTCCGTGCTTGAGCCTACAAAATTACAGATATCACGGGGAGAAACTCCAAAGCTCAAAAGTTCCATAGAGAATCAGAAATTTTGAAAAGGATTAAACCCAGACAATGCCAAAAGGAAGACCGAACTTGACATGGCCAATCAGTACCTATGACCAGAAAGAATCACCCGCATAAGCAATGGTTTAATCCTGCATTCTAAAATATATCCACATTAGTATTTCCGTATTGACTCAAAGATGTAGCCAAACTGTACAGCGTACACCATCTCGAAATTCATTAGAGGTTGGTTATGTACCTTCTCAAGAACCAAAGCTAGAGTGACAGAACTTGCTCATGCAAACAAAAGAAATTGCCATAACCGACGCCCAACACCTTCACTCAACATCTGTCCAAACATATGGAATTTGAGACATAAACTGAAATTTCACAAAAAGTCCATTCCAAACGAAATAGCAGATGTTGACGTCCCATAATACTATGAAAAAGCGTCGCGGTAGTCACGGGACTCCCCTGCGTCGCCCCACCGCGGGCGGCTCGGGTGGAACCCCTAGCCGCCGCCCGCCAACCCCGCCGCCTCCTCTCCGCCGCCGCCGCCGCCCGGGCCGGCCGCCCGGCAAGGCCGCGGCCCGCCGGGATGGTGGCGGCGGGCTCCCCCCTCCTCTGGTGGTGTGGCGGCGCCCGGTGGGCTGCCGGTCGGCGCGGTGTCCCGCCGCCGAGCCGCGTGGGGCTTTCGCGAGGAGGCACGGACGCCAACGCGCCGGGCGCCGCCGGTGTGGCGAAGCGTCGGCGAAGGATGGCGACGGCGCTGGGTTCCTCCTCTCGCCGCCCCCATTCCTCTCCGTTCGGTGGCGCAAGCCGGCCCGGCTGGGCTCACCATGGGCTCGGGCGGCCGGATCTGTGCCCGCACCGGATCCGCGACCCTAGTCGGGGAGCAGCTCCGGGGCTGCCGGCCATGGTGGTGCGGCGTGTGAGCCCGGGGTCCTAGAATCCTCTACCCGAGCCTGGATTTGGGGCCCCGGGCTGTTGGCGCGGCATCCACGCTGCGGCACGCGGCTCCGTCTTCTTCCTCGTTCTTCTTAGTGGCGGCGGCGAGGCCCCAGGGGCCGGACGTCCAGCCCGACGCCGGGTGGCTGGGCTGGGCGTCGGGCGTCGCGTCTCGGTGGTGGCCGATGGCGTGGCCGATGGTGCGGCGTTGGTGGCTAGGCCCGTACAGGCGTTGCGGGGCGGTTCTCCTCTTCCCGTCCCTCCCGATGGCCTAGGCCGGTGCAGTCCGCGGGGCTCCTTGGTGAAGGCGACCGTCTTGCCGGTTCGTGCTCCCGGTCGAGCTGCTGCGGAGGCCGCGGCCATAATCAAGACGAAGACGAAGACGGCGTTGCCGTGCGGCTGGTGGACACGCAGGCGGCGGGGCGTTTGCTGGTTTTTCGGCATGTCGCCACAACAGTGGGGTGGCCAACGCAGCTTTGCGGCTGCAATGTGCGGCCGGCGCGTCGATGACCCTCTGGCGAGGTTTCAGCAGGACGACTGGCAGCGACGACGGTGGCGCCCGATAGGTCCATGTCTGAGCCGGCGCCTGAACCGGGACCTATTGGGCGAAAGCCTGGCGACGGCGACGCCTGCGGGCGCCGTCTCCCCTGTTGAGGGCGTCGCACCCCAGTTCTTCCATGGGTGAGAACTCGGTCCTCTTGGACTAGCGGCGGCGGCGTCCGTGCGTCGTAACCTTGCTGAAGGCGTTGCTATGGAATTGGACTAGGCTAGGATTGTTCGGACTTATATCCTCTTTGGGTTGTCGTTCTCTCTGTTGTTTAGCGTGGGTGTGGTTTCGTTTACCACTGTAGCGGTCTGCGGCAGGTGGACGCGCTCCTTGCGCGTGGTGTTGATGTAGACTCTGTTCTTCTTATTATAACCAAAGCCGGGAAACCGGATCTTTCAAAAAAAAAAAACATAATACTATGAAAAGTATGTCTTTTTCTGTGTTGCTAACATGTCAAAATGTTTTTTGATTCAATAGATAAGGATACTTCAGGGAACGTCTATCTATTGGCTTTACTGCATTCTTTTCTGTGTTATTTGAAAACAAAATCGTGCCTATAATCAATGATTGAAGCAAGGTTCAGAGAAGTATTACTGAAGATACATAAATATATCACATTATCTGAAAAACATTCTCAGACACAGCTCGAATCCCACGTCCAGATCAAGCAAACCAAGTAGTCGCTCAGAAATAGCAGAGACAGGCAGACGTACCAATGGATGCGCTGCTAGGCACGGCCCCTCGCGTAGCTACCGTCGCTGAGGCCGATATCCACCTGCGTACAGGCGCAGCAGTTAATCCACATTCATAGGAAAATCAAAACCGGAGCACATCGGCACAGCGGACGCGGCGAATCGGAACAGATCACCAAATTCATCACAGCCCCGGCACCCTAGAAAACTTGCAACAAAAACGAACGAACGCACCTCGACGGTGGGGTTATCGCGGCTGTTGAAGATCTGCCTCGCCTTCACCCACATTGACCGCGAAGGGGCGACCATGCTCGGTGGCAGTGTGGCGGTGTCCACAATATCGCGTTCCTGGGGCTCCCGAGCTCGCGCCGGCCATGGAATAGGGAGGTCGCTCTCATGGCGGTGCTCGGTGTGCAGCGGGGGCGGTGGGTCGCCAGATCGGGAAGGACACGCGCTGGCTGCCGGTTAGCGGTGGATTGGGGATGGAGGCCAGGGGAAGGAAGAGAGGCGAGGGGGCAGCTCAGTCTCCACCCGTCGCGGAGACCCTTGGAGACCGAGAAACCCTAGCCGTGTCCGCTGTGCCACCGCATGCTCGGTGTCCGCCCGTGCCGCTGCGTGCCCGGCCGTCGTGCCGCCACGTGCTCCGCCGTCGGCGCCACCACGCGCGCCGCCCGCGCCAAAGCCACCATGGGCAAGCATGTGAGGGCGGACAGGCCACCTTGCGGGCGTGGAGTGCGAGCCGGCCAGCAACCGCTGCGATGGGGCATGGAGATGGGGAGAGGAGGAGTCAGAGTCGCGCCTTGGGTGCGTGCATTGCTGCTGGCACTTGCTCTCGCGGTCAAGGCATCAGCGAGCGGACCTCTGGGCAGCAGCGGGCCGTGGGTGGCAGGCGGTGGACCTCCAGGCGGCGGCGGCTTGCGTCCTTCTACCTACAGGCGGCGGATTGGGGATGGAGGCAAGGGGGATTGGAAGGGGCGAGCGTCAAAGATGGATGCAAGGGGGAGACGGCGCGCGTCAGGAAGTGTGGGTGACAGGGAGATGGATGGTCGCGCGCGTGCGGTACGTGGGAGGAGAATAGCGCGGGGCTGAGCGGGATGGTGGTAGATGAGGTTTGATCCCAGCAATTTTGGCCTTGGATGTTGGTGGATGAGTGAGAGAAGAGTTCAGAATAGATCTGGATCATTCATTTCAAATGTTGCTTAGCTTTGGGGTGTATTTTGCTGGGTGCACTTAAAAAAGATTAGGAGAGATAATGACTGTGGTGTACAGTTTACTGTGTGGCTTTAGAAAAGTTTTTTTTTTATGCATTATATAGATGCGGTGGTCTCGAGTGCATCTACGACGGGCGGTAGTTACTATCCACGAATCAAAGTTTTAAATTAAACCAGCTGCTCTCTTGTCCTACTCAACACTACCTTCCATTCCGGACCGCACCAGCTCTTCAAAAGATACAAGCACTCCGACTCTGCTAGCGGAATCACCAAGTCGCCCATCGTTGAAGTTGAAGCGCTGCACCAATAAATAAATTAGTAGTGAGCATCTAAGAAACCGTCATTGTTATATATAGGTATAAGGTACCTCCTCGAATGATTCGTTTTTTCCTAACACAATTGTTTACAAAGTCACTATATATCCAGGAAGAAACAAAATTAGAAATTAAACCACCTGCTCTTCCTTGTCCTACTCAACATCATATTCCCTTCGGGTCCGCACCAGTACTTCAAAAGGTAAGAATTCTGACTCAGCTAGCGATGTTGCCGAGTCACACATCGTTTGAAGACGATGCTCCAAACGAGCTGTGAGCCTCTAATCGAGCTCTCCCCACATATAGCATCCAGTTCCGCCATTTGTTGCCCAACACCCAACTAGCATGTCGTACTACCAAGCAAGCAAGAGCAACGGAGAGGAAGTGTGACTGAGGTCAAGTTAAGCATGGAGCTCGCCTTGGGGGCCTTGGCCGGCCTGGCCCCCAAAGCTGGGCGAGCTGATCATGCAGGAGTATGTCGTGCAGAAGGGCCTCAAGCCTGACATCAAGTCGCTATCCAGGGAGCTTGTGATGATGAATGCAGCTCTCATCGATGCGTCTCGAGTTCCACCGACCAGCTTAGTGAGGTGGAAAAGCTCTGGGCACGGCAGGTCCGCGAGCTGTCGCGTGCGACATGGAGGATGCCGTCGGCGACTTCATCCTGCGTGTGGCTGATGGTGGCAAGTCTGCAACAACCCACGACCGACGCCAAAGTCTTCAAGAAGATCCTTGGTAGTGCCACTGCCCACGATGAAGAAGTTCAAGGATCGGGCGCGAGATCTCGACAAGGTCAAACACATCCGAAACTCTCCAACGAGTTGGCTGAGCTTCGTGCCAAGTACACAGTTAGAGACGCAAGTGCTCAACTTGCCGTGAGCACCGGCATCGACCCCCGTGTCATCAATCTCTACAAGAAAGAGTCAGATCTGGTTGGCATCGAGGAGTCAAGGGACAAAGTCATCAGGATGTTGTCTATAGGGGGCAAATATGTTGCTCGTGCTCATGCGTCTGGTCAGGACCTAAAGATAGTGTCTATAGTCGGGGTTGGAGGATTGGGTAAGACTACTCTAGCCAAATCAGTGCATGATATGCTTAAGAAACAGTTCGGTTGTTCTGCTTTTATTTCTGTTGGTAGGACACCTAGTCTGACTAGGACATTTGAGAAAATATTAGTGGAACTCGATCACAAGTATAAGCAAGTCGACATGGCTAGATGGGATGTAGAGCAATTTGGAAACGAACTGCATGAATTCTTACAGTACAAGAGGTATGTCCATGTCATTCTCCGTTCATATTAGTTCAATGTCAATGCCTTTTTTCACTATTGAACTCCAAGCCCTAGGCCTTAGCATTCAGTTCATTCGGATGAAATAGTTTATGAGAGATTCAAGTTTTGTTGAAATTTCCAAATTCATGGAATATACCGCCAAACATCTAGAAAAATCTATGGAATTTCCAAATTTATATAGATTGGATCTTTAAATTGTACCACAAATTAAATTGGTTAACAAATACTCCTTTCCTATGAAGTGAATGATTCCTTCCTAAAAATTATGTTGATGTTATCATGCGTCAAGGTTTATTTAGATAGACTATAATAATTTGCCAAATTAGTCATAACTCTAGCCACATTCTTGTGTCAATCAACTATAGGTACTTCGTTGTTGTTGATGACATATGGGATGTTGAATCATGGAAAGCGATCAGATATGTCTTGAGGGACAATGATTGTGGAAGTAGAATCCTCATGAATACTCGTAATTTTGAGGTTGTCACGAAAAGAAGAAGAGGTTTACAGATTAAAACCACTTTCTAATGAAGACTCTAAAAAATTATTCTACAAGAGAATACGCAGCCAGGAAAGAGAATGTCAAGATGGTGTATCAGGTGAATTGTCTAGTAAAATCATAGACAAGTGTGACGGCATACCATTGGCTATCATTGCAATAGCTAGTTTATTGGTTGAAAGACCATATGAGGCATGGTCAAAGGTTTATGACTCAATTGGTTTTGGGAATGGAGACAATACATCGAAGATATTGTCATATAGCTACTATGATCTGCCTTCTTATCTAAAGCCATGCATCTTGCATCTAAGCAAATTTCTAGAAGATTCTGCCATTTATATAAAAGGTGTTATTTGGATGTGGATAGCTGAAGGTTTTGTCTATCTTGATGAGAAAGAGGAGGGTAGCCTATTTGAGGTTGGAGAAAGATACTTCAATGAGCTTGTCAATAGAAGCATGATCCAACCAATAGAAGACTCATCTTACCAGTCAACACAGTATTTCCGTATTCATGATATTATGTTTGATCTCATTTGTAAGTTGTCGGGTGTTGAAAATTTTTTTACTATTTTTTACAGCAAAGAGCAACTTGCTTTTCCGGATTGTTTAAGAAATGAGAAGAAAAAAGGCAAGCTTGGTTCGGACAACAAGGTACGCCGGCTGGTTGTCCAAAATCAGCATGTGCAGTGCTTCCCTGAAGACACCATGGACGTGCTAGAGATGTTGAGGTCACTTAACATTGAAAATAGTAAGATTGATAATATGGCCCCGCCCCACTTCATAGGTTTAGAGTTTGTCGTGTGCTCCATATACAAAACTGCAATGTCCCGATCAACTTCAAGCATATAGGGAGGTTGTTGCATCTCAAGTACTTAGATATATCTTACACAATTGTTGATGAGCTTCCTAAGGAACTCGGGTATCTAAAATCTCTACAGTCGTTGGTATTAATTGATATTGGGCTAGACGAGTTACCACCGACTGTTTGTTCGCTTACACAACTGATGTGCCTAGTAGCTCAGGGGTTCAAAAGGTTCCCAGCAAACAGGTTGGGGAACCTAACATCCCTAGAGGAGCTACAGTTAAATCCCGTAGTTGGTCGGAGTACCACGGAGGACCTTGTGGTAGAGCTTGGCAAGTTGACGAGGTTGAGGAAGATTGGGGTCATCTTCTATGAGGAACTAGATGAAAGCTTGCAAAACGCTCTGGTGCGATCTCTGTGCAATCTGTGGGAACTCCAAGAACTAGTGCTTTCTTCTACAGGATTATTCCAAAACGGAGCCATTGTGTGGGAAGATTGGAAGCCACCTATGCACCTCCGGCACCTGCATATAGTAGACATCAACTTCTCGTGGCTACCTAGGTGGATCAACCGCTCCTGCCTACCATGCCTTTGCTTTTTATCTCTAAGCGTGGATGTTGTTGAAGAACAGGACCTGGATAACCTAGCAAGATTGCCAGAGCTGAGCTATCTCGAGCTAGGTGGTTTTAGCTGGCCTCCAGGGTATACTATTGGTACGGACGACTTTAGGAATCTGAGGTTCTGCCAGGTGGGCATAGCGCTCAAGTTTCATATGGGTGCCATGCCAATGCTTGAAGAACTGCGGTTTGGAGTTTCTGCAGGGTATTCCATTTGGCTAGGAAATGGTGTGCCGTTGGAGCTGTTCCCAACAAAGGACGTAATAGAAGATCTTGACTTGGGCCTGGATAATCTGCTTTCACTTGAGAAAGTCATTGTCAAAGTCGACTGCTGGGGTGCTACTGCCGCAGAAGTGCAGGAGGTGGAGGCAGTGGTCATGCGTGCAGTGGAAAATCATCCCAACCGCCCAACCATAAAAATGTATAAAGTACATGAAGAAAATGTCATATCTGACGAAGAATGGGAGGCTCGGGTTAAAATAATATGTTATGTTTATTATATATTCGCGAGTCAGTGAGTGCTACACTGCTACTTACTAATGCTCCTTGCAATTCTCAGCTTCAGCACCATATTGAAAAATGTCAGTGTGCTCGAGTGGAAGCAGCTTTTAAGCATGCAGCCGAGTTTCATCGTAACCATCCAACTGACCAGGACAAACCCCGATGAAATGGTTTCCTCATCCAACCAACCCGAAACAGAGGTAGCTGCCTTGATTGATTTTTTCAGAAGTTCATGGAAACCTTAGCTTTGACTACATAACTTACCACCAACGTTTATTTTTTTTTCCTTCGCAAACTCTAGGTGCAGGACGATCATGATGATTCACCAGATATTTTTGCTTTGCAAACTCCAGCTCAGGAATTCATGACTCTGTTTCTGCAATCTTTCCAACACAGCAGGTGCGTGCATGCCATCCTGCATGTGTATAAACACTCCAAATTTTATTGCTCTATCTAGTTTTTTTTTTTTTAAATGATATTGCTCTATCTAGTTATCACGATTAACTGTCATGCCATGTATACGTGTGTATATAGGATGTGTTTTTATATGTGCATGCATGGTTCATACAGAATGTTTTCAGTGTTGAAACTCTGAATATGCAAATTGAAGGTACTCGGTTTCAAATAGAATGAGTGATTACATACTACTCAGTTCCAAATCGCAATAATGCCAAAGAAAAAGGGTATGCATGAATACGTTCATCTCTGAACCCCTGCCTTTTTATGCTCCTAAGAAAATTGGTTTGTAATTCTAATCACCGCCATTGTACAAGATGATGGCTGCCGGTAGATTTGGCACCAATCATCCGTGATCAGACGATGCTAGCTTACAGATGATAAAAGGTTAAAAGGGTCTCTCGGCACTTGTTTGCCATTGATCATCCTTGTTTGTCAGGGGTGGTCCTTTTTAGTTTCTTGTTGTGTTCTTTTTTTCCACTTGCCTTTTTTTATCTTATAAACATAAACCCCTGCTTCTCCTTAATGAAAAAAAAAGAACGTGCTCAGCAAGTTCTCTGAAAGGAAATTTTAGGCATCACCTTTCAAGCTAGAAAATAATTGCCAACAACTTTTTGGGTAGACATTCTATGAGTTTTCGATTACTGGATGTATGCTCAATTTTCTTATTTTTTGAAACAAAGTTTACAAATATTTTTCAAGCTACTTTGGTGGTTCTTATTTCAGTAGTAGACATCAAAGTTTGTACAAAAGTTGATTCATAGATCAGTTGTACTGAGAAACGCACCACGTTTGCTAATCAAATCAACTTCCTTATAAATATATTATGTAAAAACTGTGATAATATCTAGAAAATAAATGTTAACAGGTTTATTGGTCCGATAGGTCCTAAGATGTTTTTAAGTGTACCTAGATGGCGGTTCATGTTTTAATCTTGTATTAGTGTTTTTGCTAGACTGAATTGTTTTGGATTAGGCATGTTCCTTAGCGAAACCACCTTATCTTATTATGCTTTGCTTGAAGAAATTCTGTGATTACATTTTCCTTTACATATGGTTGCTCCATCCTTTTCTTTTCAACTTATTTACTATATATGCAAATCAATATTTCAGGTAAATGTGAGTTGTTCAAGTACTGAAGAGACAAGTCCCATTCAGCAAGATGATTACAAGCATTTGCAGGGCTTGTTAGATTTGTGGTTCTTACTCTACAATCACATTGAAGGCAGATGAACCACAAGTGATGAGATCTATATTTGTCTATTTTTATAAGATAAGATCATATATTTCCTTAAGAGTGATCTTGATTTATTTTGTGTGAAGTGCGTTTTTAATGACATGGGTCATGTATTTCCTTGGAAACAACCATTCCATTTTATTTTCTAAGATGAGTTGTGCATTTGTTTGAAAGACAAGGATGATATAATTTCCTTGAAAATAATCATGAGAACATTTGAACTCTAATTCTTAAATAAAGTAATCATCCTATATGTATGATCTGATGAACCCTGTATTTTCAATGCCAACGTATGGGCTTTTGGTGCAAGCTGTGCTATAGATTGTCTTTGTTCTATCTATGTTGTGCACTCAGTAGATAGTTTCTTATCAATACCTAGTTGTGATAGACTTTATTTACCAATTGTAATGTATATACTCAGCGTTCCAAATTATAATTCATTTTGACTTTTTGGTTCATCCGTACATAGACAAAATGGATGAATTAAAAAAAAAAAAAAAAAACGACTTATAATTTGGAATCGAAGGAGTAGTTTATAGTTGTTGACTTTGCATCGCCCCTCAATGTAAGCTCACATAGGTTTAAAAGTATCTCTCATTTGTTCGTAGAAAACCAAATAGACATGTTGCCTATTAGTGTACGTTATCATACTTTACCGAATATTCCAGATGACTAGTTGTTTTTTTATTTTTATGAGAACTTCGGTGATTTATTTTTTTAACATATTTTTTGCGAGAATTAATGTGGAGAGTGGCAATTCGTGCTTTTTATGATATTGAGGAAATTTGTCAGTATTATCACCAATAAATTAAGTACTCAATTCCAAAATAGAAGATTATTGCTATATTTGTATTAGTTCCATTTAATTATGTACTTCAGAATATATTAGTGAACCGGTCGTTATTGCGAAACGTAATGGAGGACCATATGTTTGGGTGGTTGGCCATGCACCATTCAGTATTAGTTCCATTTAATTATGTACTTCAGAATATATTAGTGAACCGGTCGTTATTGCGAAACGTAATGGAGGACCATATGTTTGGGTGGTTGGCCATGCACCATTCAGGATTCTTTTCATCAGGTGACATTCCTTACCCCTTCTAGTTTTAGCTTATTTCATGACAAGTCGAAAAATGTGATGATGAGTAGCCGACATTCACTACTAGATAATAGAACTTCCGTGGCGGTCAAAATACATTTTCCGTGGCGGTTTTTGTGCCCGCCATGGAGGTAGGGTCACGGAAAATCGAAGAACTTCCGTGGCGGTTATTTTGTCTCGCCACGGTTAATGAAATAAAAAATAAAAAAAATGATGAGCCCGCACGAGAGCCCATCCAGCCCATCCGCGAGCCCATCGAGCGCTAGGGTTCCACCGGCCGCGGATCCGGCGGATCCGGCAACCACGGCGGCGGATCCGCCACCACGGTGGCGGATCCAGCCACCATGGCCGGGATCGAGCCCCGGCGCCGGCCGAGGAAGCACGGGGGAGGAGCTTGAGGTGGAGGAGGTCGACGCCGCCGTGCTCGATGGGAACGCCGGATCCGCTACCGCCGCCGGATGAGCTCGAGGGTGGAGGAGGTCGACGCCGGCCGTTCGATCGCCACCACTCACGGGCCGGATCCCCGCCCCGCCGCCGCCGGATCTCGAAGCGCCGGGAGGCCGCGCCGCCGGGAGGACACGCCGTGGTGGCCGGATCCGGGGAGGCCGCGCCGCGGGGGGCGCGCCCGCGCCGCCGCCGGGAGGGCCATGCGCCAGCGAGAGAAGTTACGGGAGGAGAAGATGGAGGGGTGTGGAGAGAGAAGTGCTGTGGGGTGAGGAGAAGACTGGTGGTGTTTGGTGACCGAGCGAGTGGGAAACCCTAACTCCCCCTCTCTATATATACGAGCCCGGTTTCGGATTGATGTTGGGCTTTTTTTCTGGGTTCTTTGGGCTGGCTAGTTGGGCTTCATTAACCATGGCGGTTTTTTAAAAAAAACCTCCACGGTTAATTGATTTACCGTGACGGTTATTAAAACCGCCACGGTTAATCCTGATATTAACCGTGGCGGTTTTTTAAAAGCCCGCCACGGAAAATGATTTCCAAACACCATGCAAGTTCAATCCTGTAGTAGTGATTGAAGACATGTAGTATGTCGTTGACTACCAGATTAGCATCTTTGAACTCTTTAAATAAACTTGTTAACTTGAGGATGGTTCAACTCAGGTTCAACTCAAATGTAACCTGCTAATTTGTCAGGTTTTGGAATTTTAAAATTTATATACCGAGGGTGCATCTGCCAGCATGAAAGGTTCAGTAGTGATTTGCAGTACAAACATCAGAGGTTTACCGGAGCTTATCCAGTGGATGCAGTGGAATTTCCTGACGAGGCTGTGTTTGAGTCTGCCCTTTTTTTCCCCGAAAGAAGTCACTCGTAGGAAAATTATTTCAGTAATAAGCCGGGAACTAGACATTACATACAAGACGGTAAAGAGCACAAATGTAGTATTTCTAGAATACCGCCCCTCAAAGTCAAAAAAAAAAAAAAAAAAAAAAAAGAATTTTCTGGTTGTTCCTCTGACCAATGTCCAAGCAATTTTATGTTCTGTTGGGCCCATGCGTGCACAACTCCACGCCCCAGGCCTCCACAAGGTGGATGCCCCAGGCCGAGGCCCAAAGCCGATAATTTCCCAACCTTTTCTTGGGCTCAGTTGTTTTTTAAATCTTGGGCTTGGTTATGCCGAGCACATGCGACGTGTTTTGTTGGGGCGCTTTCTAATCGTTTTTGGTAAAATTGGGCCTGTGAATCGATCGACCCACAAAATCCTGAGCCCTACCTCCACATTCAATTTCCATGCAGTTGACATATATTTCACATGGCATGCATGACGCGTGCCCACAAAATCCTTAGCCCTACCTCCACAATGTTTTGCTGAACATTTCCAGGCCAGCCGCTTGCTGCTTTCCTTTTCACGCTAGACGGCAGCCGAGTGAGGTTTGGAATTTTGGATCCATCAAATGTTCACCACCAATTATGTATGGAAAATGGAGCACTGTTAGCTAAAGCAGAACATGATAGAGGAAATAAAGAGGATCAGGATGCAATGCAACATGAACCATCCCTGTCACTGTCAGATCAGATATTATTCGGATGAGGACGAACCAATTCAGAGCCAGACCACTGTATCTCTGTGGTAATGGTACCAGTGTAATGTGGACGCGTGTGGTGTGGCTACTGTACTCTTCCTTCCCTCAAGGGAAATCTGTTGTAAAACACACGGGCTCGTCCCTAGAAGGAAAGGAGAAGGAGGAATTCTAATCCCAAAATCCGTTTGTATGTGGGCTCTTACCGAAACTCTTAAGCCTTGGCAGGACTATATATACGTGGGAGATCTATGTTGTAATTACCAATATTGAGATGAATAAAGAATAGTATCCCTATCTTATGTCTACTTGTTCTACTTATTTCATATACTACGTGATCATGAGAGACGGAGAGAGGAAGGTCCTAACCGCTGATGACACGTTTCATAACACGTTATCAGCACGACAAGCTCTTCGTAGACATCGCCGTTGAAGCTGCCGCCGATCTTCGGCACCGACGCTTGTGCCGACGTCCGCCGCGACTACTTCGACGACGTCGACATCCCCGACGTTGTTAGCGGAACGGATCTCGCTACCTCTACCGCTACTAATCTGCCTTGCATCGACTCATCGTCACGCCGCGCAGTCCCCACGGCCTAGCCGAACTGTCCCACGCGATGACTTCTTCGCTTCTTCTCGAATTCAAGATCCTTTATAAGGTATGAATTGCGAGCCAATGTGTGTCATACATTGAACCGATCTATTTTTCCACCGTAAACTGTACACGAAGTACATGGATTTTTGCTTTGGTACAAGGAGTACAACACACATGAATAGGCATCGCAGCCTCACGGCATCATAGACCTACGCATATAGTTTGCATATACAGTAGCAATATATCCCAAAGGCCATCGATGTAACCACCGTCCCACGTCAAACTTGTAGTTGACGTTCTGCAGAAGAACCCCCGTCGAACTTGCAGTTGACGTTTTGCAAAGAACCATAATTATCTAGCTATCTCGAATAAATAGCGCATGTTTAAAACCGATCTACCAGCTAGAAGCTAACAGATCAAATTTTATATTGAACCGATCTACAAGCTAGAAGCTAATAATAGATCAAATTCTATATATGTTGATGTATATGGTGTATATATATATATACTACGCCTGTTAGGTAATGTCCACCGCCAATCTGAATTATTGGCCTGTTGGAGTCCTCGAAGACATCTAACGTGGAACATACATGTGAAAAAAAAAAAGGAATTACGCATAGATATAGATTAACGAGAAGATTAATCTTATCATTAAAGACCTATTTACATTGACTAGCTAGAAAGCAATTGGGTGGTGTTCCAGGGGTTGTCCTGACGTACTCCTCGAAGCCCGTCGAGAAGACGATGTTATCATCCTCGCAAAAAGAGCTTGCAGCTCGTCACCCGTGGTATTGCAACAAACATAACAACCATCGGGGCTGGGTCATGGTGCCCGAACGCACTGCTACTACTGCTATTGCGCTCTTGGCATTGCACGATAAACTATATTTGAACTCATTGAACGTAGTCCTTCCGCTGCGGCCATACATCGCCGAAATTATTTCCGGCTCATGGCACTCACGAGTACCACGACACATATGCATGGGCTGTCGTGACATCATGGTGCGCCGGATCAAACGAACCCGAAAAAGGAAAATTACGGATATTGGTTATGACACCGTGTTAAAAGAATAGAAATACTCATGTTTTCTAGCGTAAAAATATGGGTAGGCTTTTAATAGTAAAAGTCTTTTGTTTATATACATTTATAGCATTTATTTATTCATGTATATATGCCTTGTGTTTTTTTATGCGCTTTTGAAAGCATTCATGTTTTTTTTTAATACCATGTAATTATAAGAATAAAATCTTGAATGATTACACTAGAAACATGATATAAGGTGTATGAGCTCTCTAAATCCTGCAGACCTTAGACTTGTCACCCTTGAGAGCCTCATAGTTTTTTTTTCCTAGCATATGTTTTTGTTTGGGATAAATGAATGCTTGGTATAAATTCTGAAAATTTTGCATATACCATAATCCTCGAATAATGCTAGGATGCTTCTAGGAATATTTTTAATAACCATCCACTATCTTTTTGCACCTTGCTACTCGTTTACATGTAGTAAACTTCTATGCACATGATCCAAGTTATGTTAATATGCATGTCTTAAAAGAAGAAATATCCTGGAGTTACTAAATTATTTGTTATGGTCATTATTTAATCCATGAAGGATATTTTTGCTACCATTGAAGTGTAGTAAACCCAAAGATAAATATTTTTTAGTTACTCTCTGAATTGAGTATTTGGCCAATAGAAGTAACAAATACATTATGGGACTCACTGCATGAGTAAAATCCCAATATTATGATTACGGAATATCATATTGCATTGAAAGTTGAATTTTCAAGCTTGTATGATTAACGCCGCTCTATAAACAATAGCTCAAGCTTTGTAAATGTTTAGAAGACAAAATGGTAAATAAGATTTTATCAAACTATATTCTTGAAGAAGTGACTCTTGTGTATAAGAATATCAAAGAGCAATGTAATACTTGAAGTATTTGAATTTACCATCGAAACTACAAATGAAAATTGAGTTAGAATTTTAGACGACTTTATAAACCAGGATATTAAGTTGCAAAGTAATTTTGTATATGTGGCTTGCATATGTTACACTTTGCTTGAAG
Source organism: Hyparrhenia diplandra (assembly GCA_015847255.1). Classification (NCBI taxonomy): domain Eukaryota; kingdom Viridiplantae; phylum Streptophyta; class Magnoliopsida; order Poales; family Poaceae; genus Hyparrhenia; species Hyparrhenia diplandra. The sequence continues at coordinate 1,299,310 of JADLZK010009224.1, read as the reverse complement.
GCGTGTGACTGCATATCATAACTCTTAAATATAAAGCATGAAGCTACCGCTTGTCAAGTATAGAAGTTTGACATGCGAAAATGGATATTATTTAGAACATTTAAAGTTTCTCTTGAAGAAAAACTTAAATCATGTGCTTATAGATTTGTTGTCTTTTAAATTCATATCCTGAAGTATTAATAGTAGTGATGGTGGTGCATTAAGTTTTAGTTCCCGTTGAATTAAGTGGTTAATGGTTAATTTGTTAGCTTGAAGACTACTATGAAATACTTTATATTCTTAGTTGCGTTCTTATTACTTGAAGTAATGTGTGCGAACTTCTCATGGAATAAATTAGTTTTATATGTTTCACATATAAACAATTGTCAATTGCCTATAAAAATAATTTTTGCATTAATTTATCCACAAATAAGCCTCAATTAACCATGAAGGTTATAGTTCTTTGTGCATTACTACCATGTAGGTAGATGGAAAACTGAATTTTCTAAAAAAAGCACATGAACAATTGGACTAAACTGGCATATTAATTGATCTTGGAAGGATCGATTTAGCCAAATCCTAAGTATTTAATATTTTAGTCCATGAACTAAAAGTTGTATCCTACCCCGAGTCTATTGTTGTACACCGAATAGTACATTGGATATGTGAATTTTATGCCATAATCAATGAATACTAGAAGTATGATTGGATTCTATGAAGCAATAAAAGTGACTATTCATAGATAATGCACGGCAAATCGCTACTTGCAGAATTATGGCATGAAAAGGAGGAGGAATTTTGGGTAAAGGCATAAAAGATGTGGATAATATATAGGCATAGCCGCCCTAAGTCGATCTTTAAGTGCATGTATCGAGACTTGAAGTTTCGCCTGTGTCCCTTCCGGCCGAAGTTAACTTTCTCTACTACACTAATTGCATGTAAGCTCGTAGCTCTTCATTTTGTTGTTATCTATTATGTTAGACTGAATACTAACATTCCACATTACACCCGCATGTGTATCCGGTTGAGTCGCAACTATCTCTATTGTTGCATGAATATTAGCATAATCAAGCATGTGGTAGCTAGTAGCTACCTTTTGCGCTTCCCTCATAAGTAAATTGGCTAGCTAGCATGCTATGTCTACATGGTTCCCGTTGAACTAAGGAATGATTTGCTTTCGATGCATCGTATGCATAAGCAATAGATTGATCTAGGCTAAGCATCCTAAGATCGGGAGAGTGAGTTTATGAAATTTTGCTCAATGGAGACTAACCCATTTGATGGGATGAATAGTTGTGGAACTAAGATATTGGATAATACAATTATGATGATTTGGGATTTACGAAGAAAAGGCATCAAGGGAGTTTTGCACTAAAGGCAATTAGAAAATTATAGAAGATTCCATGTGAATTTAAATGTTGCGTATTTTATACATTTAAAGTGTATGATCCATTTTTTTATGAGTACTTGGATCAATTTTTTAGGCTGATTAATAAAGAAGCTAGAGAATGAAATAGTTTTCTAAACTATGATTTGTGCATATTAGGGGAGAACATCCCAATATTTATAGGAATGCTTGAACATTCTTAAGTGCACTTTAAATATTCTAGCTTGTTTGCAAAAGTGAATAATAACCCCCATGTTGAAATATGTGTGTGAATATTTTCCATAAATTTAATCATAGCATACATAAATGGGCCTCCACTTGTAGTTGGAGATATATGAATTTGAATTAAACCCATGATAGGGGATATATTTTGAAGTATGCTATTAATGATCTAATATTGGCATTAGGGGAGAGATAGCCTATACTTTGAATGCCAAATATTATTTCCATAGAAGGAAAATGATCTTAAGAGAAAATATTCCTTGGAGCTTAAAGCAGGAATAGTATCACACACTAAGTCATACAATAGTTTGACTAATGCTCTTGTGAAGCCTTGAAGCGAGCATATGCCGGATATTTTGAAATGAGAGGAGTAACTTGAAGTTATGAACCCGAAGTTGTGTTTACTAGTAGTAAACTAAATGTTATATACTATCAATCTAAAATCTACGGGGGCCTGTGGGTTCTAGTTTAGCGTATACACGTTAAATAGAAAAGAAATAAAACTCCTCCATTCTCATAAAGAGAACGTCTCATGAAGAAGGTTAAACACTTCATGAAGAGGATCATCATGAAGATGACATCCAACACAATTAGCGCCAAGACCTCACTAGTGTTGGGTATGCGAGAACAATATATCATCTCTTGTTTGGGAAATGACAGAGATAGAGTATTCTCACATTGTGAGAGTATCGGGAGAAAGAAAATAATTATCGACAAACTACTTCTTTAATTGTAAATGTTTCTCTTATGAGAACCCGGATCCGAAAAATAAAGTCCATGGCAAAATCGCTTGTAGCGATTATATCGGGTCAATGAAGAAAGAATGCAATTGAGGTTGAATCTCCTGTTAAGAAGAAATTAATGTTCTCGCTATATCTCCGGCAAATGAAATGAATGAATATCGAATATGCCTTAATTAGTGGATTATGAAAATCCATATAATTCCCGAAGAATATAAATCACAACTTATAGAAATCTCATACTAAGTATTAAAGTCTAAGGTATATATTCCCAAATGAATATTCAAGTCTCAAGAAGAGCATGTCCTAGAAGGATTACAATCATTGAATGATTTTATAGTGAATAACTCAATGTCATTGTGTATATCACTCATCTCGATGCAAAGAGAGAATGTATCTCATAGAAGATAATTGTTAATTCACTAAGAATGAATGTACATCCTTGAAGGAATTAATCCATGAAGGATTTACCAGTCAATTTTTTGAATAAACACCATTCATCTCTCGAAGTTTAATATAGACCCGAGAGAAAGAAAATGAGGAATCTTAAATACCATGAAGGTGTCATCAAAACATTTAGAAAGTGTATGAAAAGCTAGTATGAAGTTAATGATATCCTCTAAGAATACCATAGAAGGTATGAGAATAATGGTGGTTTTGGCAATTGAATTATCCCCTAAATGCCAAATACAAGGCTGGATTTGTACAATCAAAATCTCGAAGATTTATAGAATACAATTTAAAAATCCACTAAGGATTAATTATAAGTACCTAAACTCTAGTATAAGTTTGATACACTATCTAGAAGATCTTGAATATTAATTTATTTACCCCATAATCCTCTACGAAAGGATCTATTTCTCTGAAGGATAATATTTATTTGTTTTGCACAACTAACTGGGTGGTCATTATGCATGAAGCATATTGCTCCCATATAATTCAAAGAAGAATTATGAGCCAACTTTAGAAAGATATAGTATTATGGTACTGCATACCATTAGTTTGCACACATTTATGAAAAGTGTGGTTTGAACAATTAAGTTCAAAAGTTTGGCTTTATGAGGGGGAGCATATTTTTAATGAATCTGCCTTTAAGGTAAACCACTAGAATTACAAAGATCAAGTAGATCATATTTGCTAAAAACACACAAGTTTATGCATAGATTATGAAGATCATTATCTATTCATGAAGAATAGAATATCCTGAAGAATATATGACCAAGAAGGTTAAATGTTGTACTCTTTTTCCCTACGTGAGTTTTTACTTGAAGGTTTCTCACACAAGGTTTTTAATGAGACAACATGTGCAATGCAATTAGCGAATGCGATGTACTCTTTTCTCCAAGAACCGTTTTTTCCCACTGGGTTTTCGGATGGAGTTTTTGATGAGGCATATGCATATCGTGGTAATCGCCCAAGGGGGAGTGTTGTAAAACACACGGGCTCTGTCGTAGAAGGAAAGGAGAAGGAGGAATTCTAATCCTAGTCCGTTTGTATGTGGGCTCTTACCGAAACTCTTAAGCCTTGGCAGGACTATATATACGTGGGAGATCTATGTTGTAATTACCAATATTGAGATGAATAAAGAATAGTATCCCTATCTTATGTCTACTTGTTCTACTTATTTCATATACTACGTGATCATGAGAGACGGAGAGAGGAAGGTCCTAACCGCTGATGACACGTTTCATAACAAAATCAAATGGGGGGACTTGACTTTGGCACGTCCAACAACCACACCCGACTATCATCATCACTCAGCCTGAGCTGAGCTGAGCTGAGCAACAAGCCAACAAGCCCCCAAGCAGGGCACGTAGTGGTAATGGGAGAAGATCAGTATACTAGCGTAGCGTTTTTCCAACCTCTTGCCGTGGCAGTAGAGAACAAGAGATCGACAAGAGGGCACGGCTTGTGCTGTGAGTAAAAGGACTGCCGACGTCGCTGGGCCCTGGGATAAGGAAAGATAGCGAGATGATTTTTGGGCCATTTGGAGGAGAGACCCATATGCATGCCCACCACCATATGGCAACTGGCAATGCCAAATTGCGAATGGCATTCAAGAGAGGCAGGCAAAGCAAGCTCATGTCCTTATCCTACTTCACTTCCCTTCCCTTCTCGATCTTCTCTAGTATCAATATGACTATGATTGCTTAATTGACTCCCTCGACAGCTCTCCTCCTATCCACTCCAACTCCATGATCATAATCTTTCATGTGTTGTCAGAGGACAGTCCTGGAAACGGCATATGCCTGTTGTGGGGGCATACATCATAGGCTTTGCTTATGAATCCTTCAATGTGATGATGTTTTTCCAACAAAGATTAATTGGCTCATAACTCACTTTGGAAAGGTCATAAGGAATAAAGCTACTCCCTCCGTTCCAAATTGTAGTTCACTTTGGCTTTTCTAGATACATTGTTTTTGCTATGCACCTAGTTATACACTATGTCTAGGTGCATAGCAAAACGAATGCATCTAAAAATCCCAAAACGACCTACAATTTGGAACAGAGGAAGTAGCTAACAAGGCAGGTACCGTACTACAGATGTGAGCAAGGAAATGTCAAATGTAACTAGCAACAACTTCCCTCTTACCTTTGTCCCCACTTGTCATTGATCCCAGTGACATCTGCAAACTAAACAAGCAAGGCACCTCAGCAACTGCTGTAATAAGCTTTATTTATTAAACAAGACACATAGCCAGCCGACTAGTGAAGTGAGATGTATCCCATGAATGAATGACAAAACACCCTCTCCTCGTACGTATTCTGGAATCTGATGCGATGTAAGTGTGACCTCATCATCATGCCAATGCCTCGTTTGGTCAACATTTCCAGGGAGAAAGAATTGACAAGCCGATCACCTCATCATGGAGACAAAGGTGAAAAGGATGGTAAAAGTATAGATTTCCATGTGGCCCGCGGCCCGACGCCCGCCCGAAGCATGAGGATTTGGCCCGCCCAAGCACGCCCCGCCCAAAGGCAACAGCACGGCTCGCCCCGGCATGAGGAGCCAAGATGCGTGCTTGGGCGATCCCGAAAGCACGGGCACGGCCCGCCCGCACGTTAAGGAAGGGGAGGTCTGGTGGCAAATATACTGGTGATAGTATTGTACATATTTGGTATATTACTCCTGATATTTTTATACTTGGTATAATATTGTACAAATATACTAGAATCTGTGTAAAGAATGATCATGTTTGACTATTTTTCAAAAATCGGCCCGTGGGCCGGCACGACACGGCACAACACGGCACGACTTGGCCCGTGGGACGGGCCTGGGCTCGAGATCGCACGGAGCCCGATGCGGCCCGGCTTTGTAGGACACGACGCGTGCCTCGGTGGCACGGCACAGGCCGGCACGGCACGCCCGTTGGAAATCTATAGGTAAAAGTAGGCAAATACATATATATCCACACCAAAAGTGCTAAACTTTGTCACAACCCGTTTCCCTCCAACGCGGGGGGGACGACGATAGCGTGACATGTCGTACATCGACAAGAAGACGGCGCTAGCGGGCGGCGGGCGGCGCGGCGTTGGCGGCGCCGGGCTCTCGGCGGCAAGCAAGGGCGGAGTGGCGGCGCGTAGAGCTAGATAGGTAGGGTTAAACCCTAATTTTTTTCTTGATTGATTGTCTCACAATAGTTGCCCCCATATTTATATGAGGGGTTTAAAATTGCTAACGGGCCAAGCCCATTAGTCTTTGAAGCTTACTTTAATTTAACTAAATAAATTTACTAATAAAAGTTATATAATAATTAATTATTCAGCTACTCCGCTTATCCCAGCGACTCGATGACTGAGTGTGACATCTTTCCCCGCCTAGAGATTCAGCTCGTCCTCGAGCTAGAATTCTAGATACATCTTGTTGAACAAGTCAGCATCTTCCCACGAAGTGTCTGCAGCCGTCTTGTTCTTCCATTTGATGAGCACCGCTGTCTTTGCCGGACTGATTTAAGCATCGGCAAAGTTCGGGGAACCGCTGTACCTTCGTGTATCCGTGGCAAAGTCCGGTATATCGGAAGGAATCTCTCCTCGATGTGGCTTAAGCATCCGACATGAAAAGCATTGTGGATGCAAGTTCCAGCATGTAGGTTCAACTCATATGTAACTGGAGTGATAATTTTGCCGATCTGAAGGGTCCAAAATACTTTGGAGAGAGCTTGCCTTTGTATAATGTTGATATAGTAGCCACGCATCATCGTGATAATAGTTTGAGCCAGACATAATCACCCACTTTAAACTATCGCTCTGTATGTTTAGTATCAAAGTATTTACGGTAATAATCTTGAGCCGCTTGTAAACGAACCTTTGTCCGATATTGAGGAAAGCATCACGCTGAGATAACAAGGCATCTACTGACGGTAATGTTGTCTCACTCGGATTGTAGCCTCAGATTGTAGGTGGGTCGTGCCCATAAACCAGATTAAATGGAGTTGTTCTGGTGGATGTATGATATGAAGTATTATAACAATATTCGCCCATGGTAACCATCTTACCCAATCCTTTGGTTTGTCGCCCGAACAAAGCAGATACATTGTAATAATTTTGTTGACTACCTCGGCCCCCCATCCGCTTGAGGATGATAAGTCGATGTTGGTGATAAAATAATGTTGGACAATATGAAGAGTTCTTGCCAAAATTTGTGAAAACCACATCTCGGTCACTGACAATGGACCTTGGTAAACCATGTAATCTAACAATCTCTGAAAAAAACTTTTGAGCTACTGAAGTTGCTGTATACGGGTAAAAGAGGGGTATGAAGTGGGCATACTTCGATAAACGATCAACAACCGTTAAGATTACCGACTTGGTGCCAACTTTTGAAAGTGCTTCAATGATGTCCATTGAAATATCCTCCCGGATCTGTTCTGGAACTGGTAAAGGTTGAAGAAGTCCAAATTGGATGTAGATGTTCAGTTTTGTTGCGTTAGCATACTAAGCAATCATTCACAAAATCTCCGACAATGCGTTTATCATGTTTAACAAAGAAAGTTTGACGAAATCGATGTAATGTTTTCTGTATTCCGTCATGAGCTGAATCGTGAATTGCATGAAGAATGGTCTGAAGATGTTTGGATGATTGTGAAAGCCATACCTTTTTGTTGAACGGAATCAACTCATTACGAACTTCCCAAGCTTAATCCTTACCATTAATTATGGAATCAATAAGGCTTATGGCTTCATCACTTTGAATGCAATTTCCTCACGTAATCGATCAAACAAACCCATCTCGAATTTAAAATAGCCATTAACGAAGATTCCTCGGTGTTACGATGAGATAATGCATTAGCCACCACATTGGATTTACCGGTTCCACAAGAAATTCATAACCAAGTAATTTGCTAACCCATTGATGTTGAGGGATGGTGGATAGACGTTGATTTAAAATATATTTGAGGCTGTAATGATCTGACCTTATAATAAAGGGGCGGCCCTAGAGATACGGTCGCCAGTGTTTGACTGTTGTTACCAGCCCTATGAGTTCTCGTTCAAAAGCAGCCAACTTTTTGTACTTATCAGGCATTCGTTTGCTAAAGTAAGCTATTGGACCATTGCCCTGATGTAAAACAGCACCCATACCTGTACCAGACGCATCACACTCCACCATGAACAATTTGTTGAAGTCTGGAAGCTGAAGGACTGGTGCTGATGACAATGTCCTCTTTATATGCTCAAAGGCTGTTGTTGCTAGAGGTGTCCAACAGAATGAGTCCTTTTTAAGAAGATTTGTAAGGGGACGTGCAATTGTGCCATAATCCATGATGAATTTTCTATAGTAACCTGCAAGTTCCAAGAAACCTCGAAGTTCGTGAAGAGTTGTAGGTATTGGCCAAGCGATCCACGCCTCTATTTTCTCTGGATCAACAGCTACTCCAACATCAGAAATAATATGTCCCAGATAACCCAGTTCTGATTGACCAAAGAGGCATTTAGATTTCTTTAAGAAAATGTTGTGAGATGCCAGTACCTTAAAGATCTCTTCCACATGTGCAATATGTTCAGTCCAAGATTTGCTAAAGATTAAAATATCATAAAAAAAAAAACGGACAAACTTCTGTAGAAAGGGTCCCAAAATATCACTCATTAAGGCTTGAAAGGTTGAAGGTGCATTGTATAAACCAAATGGCATGACCAAAAATTCAAAGTGCCCATGATGTGTTCTGAAAGCTGTTTTTTTATGTCTGGGGGATGCATGCGTACCTGGTGATAGCCTGAGCGTAGATCCAGTTTGCTAAAGAATTTAGCACCTTGCAACTCATCCAATAATTCAACAATGACATGTATTGGAAATTTATCTTTCATAGTATTATTGTTTAGCTCCCGATAGTCAACACAGAATCACCAAGTCTTGTCATGTTTCTTGATAAGGAGAACAGGAGATGAAAATGGCGAAGTATTGTACCTGATAATACCTTGAGAGAGCATCTCAGCGCATTGCCGTTCCAATTCATTCTTCTGTATCTAAGGGTAGCGATAAGGACGAACCACTATTGGTTGAGTAGGATCTTTCAGATGAATTCGATGGTCGTAGCGTCTCTGAGGTGGAAGTCCCGAAGGCTCTTTGAAAAGTTGTTGGAATTTGTTTAACAGAGGTTGAGGATCACAGGAAAGGATATGAATACCTGGTGGAGGGTCGGGCCTCGGATAGACTGTACCATGTGATCGGTTGACCGTTGCGCCAGAATTTCATAATGAGCTTATCAAAATTCCACACGATGTTTCCTAGAGAGCTCAGCCATTCCACACCCAAGACAACATCATAGCCACCCAATTTAATGCCAAAGAAATATGCTTTGAAGCTCTCCATAGCAATAGAAAATTCAACATCATCATACCTCCCAACATTAGTAATATGTTGTCCATTAGCAACAGCGACTCGGAGAGACCGATGAGAGGGAGAGCTTGCTAAATTCAGTTTAGTTGCCAATTCGGAGTCCACAAAGTTATGTGTTGAACCAGATCCAGTAAAGCCAATAATTTGTTGCCATTGATATTGATAATTAATTGCATAGTAGGACAAGTAGATATGTCAGTCAATCCATGGACTGATATTTGAACATTTGAATGGCGTCGAATGTTTACCTTTGAATTCTGTCGACATGTTGCTGTATAGAGACGTCTGGCCAATGCTATAGCAGTCTCCATATCAGGTGGTTGGTGCAGTTGGACATCTATTTGAAGCAGAGGTGCTAACCCAAAGAATATATAACATAACCCTGTTGTTTGGGAGAGAGGTGTTGTACCTTGTTCGGTGTTCTTTGTGAATTTATTTGTATAGTTGTCCAAATCTCTCAGTTGCCGTGAGGTCAGTCGGATCGCCAAGGTGATTATGTAGTGGTGATCCAAAACGCCAAGCAATTGTTTGCAAAAAATTCTAGCCAAGCTGGCTGACCCAATTTATTTTCCCAACGAATGAACCAAGGTAATGTGTTCCCTTGAAGGTGAAACGGCAAGCTGCATCCGATTATTATCTTTAATGCCTTGAGCGAGAAAAAAATTATTGCATTTGTACAGCCAATGAGAAGGATCCCCTTCATACTCGAAAAAATAATTTTAAATTATTCTCCGTCCGCCTAGGAATTTCTTGAGGAATTTTAGGGGAGTTTCGTGGTGTTTCTCGTAGGGAATTTCCGTGGAAATTTCAGAGTAATTTCGTGTGAATATCCGGGCAATCTGATGGTCGTAGAATATTTGGGTCGAGGCGCGGCGAATGGTGAACTCATCGTTGTCCACGATCAAGAAAACGCATGGAGGGTGGAACGTGCCTAGCTGATGATGGGGCCGATGACGCCTCCATGGCTGTGATGTAGTTGTTGATGATGATGTTGACGCCCTCCATAAACTTCTTGCTCCAAATGAGGCCATTGGATTGTCTTGTCTCCGGATACCAATCTGTCACAACCCGTTTCCCTGTCCAACGCGAGGGGACGACGGATAGCGTGACATGTCGTAGATCGACGAAAGCAAAGCGGGCGGCCGGGCGGCGGCGCGCATTGGCGGCGCTGGGCTCCTGAGGCAAATAAGCGGTGGCAGCGGCGGCGGCGGGGCGGAGCGGCGGCGGCGCCGTAGAGAGCTAGATAGGTAGGGTTAAACCCTAATTTTTTTCTTGATTGATTGTCTTGCAATAGTTGCCCCCATATTTATATGAGGGGTTTACAATTGCTAATGGGTCAAGCCCATTAGTCTTTCAAGCTTACTTTAATTTAACTAAATAAATTTACAAATAAAAGCTATATAATAATTAATTATTCAGCCACACCGCTTATTCCGGCGACTCACGACCGAGTGTGACAAACTCTTAATATATGATTAGATCATCCAGAACTAGTATTAAAATGGACTACAGCTACAGTGGTCACTTTATTTGCTTCACAAACAAAATTATACTGCCTTGGCCTGTAACTGCCTAACTTGCCATTTTTATTTTTGGAGAAAAAATACAGTAACAATCTCCTAAGAGTTTACACTAATGAACAGCACCAGATACCAGATATTGTAATGTATTGTTAAGAGCTACTCTATGTATATAATGACAGAGAAATTGGACTAGCTAGTTTGTGACAGGTTGATGAGGATGCATGACCGAAATCTAAGAAGAATCTACCAAGAAACTAGTTAACCTTTCATCAGCAATTGTCATTGTGAAGGAGATCAGGGATCAATAAACTAGCAATTAGTGATCATAATATGTTTCCATTACCTTTTCTCAGAATTGAGAATTGACCCAATTCGAATTGATAAGCTGCTAGCTATCAACACGTAACAAAGATGCAAAAGAACTATTAGGCGGAAGAAGAACCTTACAATTTCTATGCACCTGACGCAGTTAGGATTAAGATTAGGCATACTAGATATCAATACGTTCTTGTATAGTTTTGGTTGAACCTAGGGCCGGTTTGGAATGTGTGACCCCTTGGTCAACATTTTGTGGCCCTAACTACAAGTTTAAAGTTGAACGGAGAGGTTGGTTCGCACACGATACCGATTATAATAAAAGCCTAAAACTAATATTGACGGACATCCATCCAATGTCGTCGTGAAGCTTTCCTCTTTTCCTTGTGTTTTTCTCATTCATCTCCACCTGCTCTCTTGCCTTTCTACCAGCTCTTTTCTATGAAAAACTGCTTCTTTCTTATATGTCGTCCCCTGTTTTGTGTTGTCTTTTTTTCCCAGTGCTCTAGCTTTTAATGGTAAAAAGAGTAAAATGCAAGCTGGTTGAGCACCGTACATCCCGGCTACACTTCAATAATAACTAATCATTATTTTGGTCATTTGTTCGTCCAACATAGTAGTAGTAACATTGTTCACGAATCATGTATCTCTCTCTAGTAGTTTTATAAACTATATGAGAGATATATAGATTTTGAGAATAATGTAACTATCACTTTGTGAAATGAACAAATGACTAAAATAAAAAATTTTAGAACTTGATGAGTTATAAAGCCTCTATGTTTATCGTTTTTTCAGCCAAAATCATTTAGTGTTCCAAAATAACATTTGAAGTTGACGTTTTAAAAATCAAAATTCAAATACATAAATCATAGTCACATGAAACCATATATAAAATAATAGTTATAAAATACGATAAATTCAAAGAGCATGATTTTACATTTAAAAAACATTAAATTTGAAGTTCGTACAAGGGGAAAGACTAGCATCAGTGTCGGTTGTATTATTAGTGCCACGAACCGACATTGATGACATCGAGCAGCCGATTAGTTACCCACGAACCGACAATCGATGACCTTCTAGCATCGCGTCGGTTCGTGTCGAACCGACATTAATGACATTAGTGCCGGTTCATACCACGAACCGACACTCATGTGAACCGACACGCACTATTGTGAACCTCCTATCTGTGTTGGTTCATGGCTAAAATCGACATTAATGATGTCGGTACTGAAGATCAAATCTATAGTAGTTAGACACATGCTCACCGCTAGATTAGGAACATTCTACCCGAACCGTACGTCTAAATAGTTGAAACACTCTATAGCCTTAGTGATAGCAACATGTGCAACTAGTTTAACATAAATTAAATTGGCTGTATTATAAAACGATCTTAAAACATGCCAAATAGATATCTTGTTTTGTATATCTCAACGCAAGGAACACAATGGTGAATGGTGCACACAAATTCAGAGACAGACCTGATGTGAGAGCTATATTTGTTTCAACGGAAACAAAAACTCTTTTTCGTTGCCTACGTCATTGCACTAGTCATGGTGAAAGTGACGTCACTCTTATCCCTTCGTACTCCGAGATAGCACGGCCCGCGCTGTGGTATTTTTATGTAGAGTTAAATTTCACCGGGCGGTCCTCAAACTTGTCCCGAGATCTCATCTAGATCTCGGTACTTTCAAATTGCACGTCTAGGTCTATAAACTTATCAGAGTGTGTCATCTAGATCCCAAACTCTCGAAATGCACATCTAGGTCCCTAAACTTGTCGAGTGTCTCATCTAGGTCCCCAAACAGCAACGGTGGTTTCCAACGGTGGTTTCCAACGGCGGTTTGTTACAACGACATGTTGGTTTTGCTACTCAGAACACTTCGATACGATGTTGGATGGAGATGATTTTTATATGAAAATTGTAGCTCTCAATGAGATCTACAACTCTTTAGTTTTGAATTTTTTTCATTTAAGGATGTTAAGGTGCTCAAATTTTTTTATAAAAATTCAGCACCATAATAATCGTACACATGCTTGTCGCATTAGAAATTTAATATTTTTTTGTGTGTTGTCAAATGAAAACACTTCTTATATAAAAATTGTAGCTCTCGATGAGATCTACAACTTTCTAGTTTTGAGTTTTTCATTTAACGATGTTAAGGTGCTCAAAAAATTATATAAAAATTTTAGATGCACGAGGTGTACATGACGTTACTGTAGCAAATCACCGTTAGAAACCACCGTTGCTGTTTGGGGACCTAGATGAGACACTCCGACAAGTTTAGGGACCTAGATGTGTATTTCGAGAGTTTGGGACCTAGATGACACACTCCGACAAGTTTAGGGACCTAGACGTGCAATTTGAAAGTACCGACCTAGATGAGATCTCGTGACAAGTTTGAGGACCGCCAAAGAAAATTTACTCTTTTCTCAGATATGTCGCATCATGACTAGGTCGCATGTATTTTTCTGCATGATGATTGGTCGTGCCATATTATTTGTCGATAATCTGGATCTCTAATTATTGCACTCCGAAGTACAACGAACCCAGAAAAAAAGATAGCGTCTCGCCTTTAGTTGCCCTGCACCTAACGAGCATATATATCTACAACCAAGCAAGCAAGAGGAACAAAGAGCGAAGTGAGCACCTAACGAGCTTGTACCAAGCAAGCAAGAGAAACAAAGAGTTAGAGAGAGTGTGAGCACTCCACTGAGCGGTTGGATTGAGCATGGAGCTTGCCTTGGGGGCCATGGCCAGCCTGGCCCCCAAGCTGGGCGACCTGCTCATGGCAGAGTACGTCGTGCAAAAGGGCCTCAAGCCCGACATCGAGTCCCTCTCTAGGGAGCTTGTGATGATGAAAGCTGGGTTGGAGGACTTGTCTCATGTTCCACCGGACCAGCTCACTGAGGTCCAAAAGCTTTGGGCACGCCACATCCGGGAGCTGTCATATGACATGGAGGATGCTGTCGATGACTTCATCTTGCGTGTGGCCGGTGGTGAGTGTGCAGCTGATGCCTCCGACGCCAACGTCTTCAAAAAGATCCTTGGCAAGGCCACCGCTGTGGTGAAGAAGGTCAAGCATCGCCATCAGATCTTTGACAAGATTCAAGACATCAAGAAACTTTCCATCGAGCTGGCTGGGCTCCGGGACAAGTACACAGTTAGAGGTGCGGGAGCTGATCTTGCCGCGAGCACCGGCATCGACCCCCGTGTCCTCAATCTGTACAAGAAAGAGTCTGATCTGGTTGGCATTGAGGAGTCAAGGGACAAAGTCTCAAGATGTTGTCTATAGGGGGCGAAGATGATGCTCATGCTCATGCATCTGATCAGAACTTAAAGGTAGTGTCTATAGTCGGGGTTGGAGGATTGGGTAAGACGACACTAGCTAAAACAGTCCATGACATGCTTAAGAAACAATTTGGTTGTTCTGCTTTTATTTCTGTTGGTAGGACTCCAAATCTGACTAGGGTATTTGAGAAGATGCTAGTGGAACTCAATGAGAAGTATAAGCAGTTCAACATGGCAGGATGGGACGTACAACGATTCTATAACGAGCTGCATCAGTTCTTAGAGCACAAGAGGTATGTCCATGTCACTCTCTGTGTTCACCTTAGTTCAGTGTTTTTTTTTTCTCAAAGCATGTTCAGTTTATACATTCCTATTGTATACTAAGCCCTAGGCCTGGGCCTTGAGTTTTGTCGGTTATGAAAAAAATCAAGTTTTATTGAAATGAAAATCGAATTTGTTGCCCAACATTTAGACAAAACTATGGAATTTCCAAAGTTTATAGATTGGATCTTTAATAAGTTGTAGCACAGATGAAACTGATTAATAAATACTCCACTCCCGGAGTGAGTCATAATTTTTCCTTGCTAGAATCATGTTGATGTTATCGTGCGCCAAGTTTATTTGGATCCTCTACACAGATTTGCCAAATTATTCATAGCTCTACATTCTTGTGTCAATTATAGGTACTTCATCATTGTTGATGACATATGGGATGTTGGATCATGGGAAGTGATCAGCAATGCCTTGAGGGACAATAACTGTGGAAGTAGAATAGTCATGACTACTGTAATCTTGAGGTTGTCACGAAAAGTAGAAGAGGTTTATAGACTAAAACCACTTTCTGATGAAAACTCTAAGAAATTATACTACAAAAGAATACAGAGCCAGGAAGGAGAATGTCTTGATGGTGTATCAGGTGAATTGTCTAGTAAAATCATAGAAAAATGTGGCGGCATACCATTGGCTATCATTGCAATAGCCAGTTTATTGGTTGAAAGACCATGTGAGAACTGGTCAAAGGTGTATGACTCTATTGATTTTGGGAATGGAGATAATATAACGAAGATAATGTCATATAGCTACTACGATCTACCTTCTTATCTAAAGCCATGCATATTGCATCTGAGCAGATTTCCCGAAGATTCTGACATTGATACAAAGGCTGTGATTTGGATGTGGATAGGTGAAGGTTTTGTTCATCTCGAGAAAGAGGAGGGTAGCCAATTTGAGGTTGGACAAAGATACTTCAACGAGCTTGTCAATAGAAGCTTGATCCAACCAATGGACGACACATATAGTTGGTTCACACAATATTTTCGTATTCATGATGTTGTGTTTGATTTCATCCGTAAGTTATCAGAAGATGAAAACTTTAATACTGTTTTGGATAGCAGAGAGCAACATGCTTCTCCAGACAATTTAACAAATCAGAAGAAAACATGCATACCTCGTTCCGACTGCAAGGTACGCCGGCTGGCTGTGAAAAATCACCATGGGCAGTGCTTCCCTCAACACACCATGGATGTGCCAGAGGTGCTGAGGTCACTTACAATTGAAGATAGTATGATAGAGAATATGGTCCCACTTCAAAGGTTTAGAGCTTGTCGTGTGTTCCATTTACAAAACTGCCACGTCCCAATCAGCTTAAAGCATATAGGGAGGTTGTTGCATCTCAAGTACTTAGACATATCTTTCACATCTGTTGATGAGCTTCCTAAGGAACTTGGGCATCTGAAATCTCTACAGTCACTGATTTTAATTGATATTGGGCTAGACGAGTTACCACCGACTGTTTGTTCACTGACACAGCTGATGTTCCTAGTAGTTGATGGGTTCAAAAGGTTGCCAGCTGACAGGATGGGGAAACTAACATCCCTAGAGGAGCTACAATTAAAGCCCGTAGTTGGCCGGAGTACCATAGAGGACCTTTTGGTAGAGCTTGGCAAGCTGAGGAGGTTGAGGATGGTCAGGATCATCTTCTGCGTGGAACTAGATGAGATCTTGCAAAAAGCTCTGGTGCAATCTCTGTGCAATCTGGGGGAACTCTAGGAACTTGTGGTTTCTTCTGAAGGAATATCCAAGCAGCAGGGAGCTACTATTTGGGATGATTTGGAGGCACCTAGGAAGCTACAACGCCTGCTTATACTTGGCATCCGCTTCTCGCGGCTGCCTCGGTGGATCAATCGCTCCCGTTTGCCACGCCTCTGCTTCTTATCTCTGGCTGTGTACTCTATTGAAGTTCAGGACCTAGATAACCTAGCGAGATTGTCAGAGCTGAGCTACCTCGAGCTTGCCGGTTGCAGCTGGCCACCAGTCTATACTGTTGGTACAAACGACTTCAAGATACTGAGGTTCTGCCATGTGGACACAACGCTCAAGTTTCATATGGGTGCCATGCCAAGGCTTGAAGAGCTGCAGTTTGTAGTTTATGCAGGGCATTGGTGCTGGGAATATAATGATGTGCCGGTCGAGCAGTTCCCAATAAAGGATGTAATCGAGGATCTTGACTTGGGCCTGGATAACATCCTTTCACTTGAGAACGTCACCGTCACTGTTGACTGCTCGGGCGCTATTGCCACAGAAGTGCAGGAGGTGGAGGCTGTGGTCATGCGTGCAGTGGAAAATCATCCCAACCATCCAACCATACAAATGGTTCGAGTATCCGAAGATAATATCATATCTGACGAACGCAGGGTAGCTCTGGTGAGGCTGTCTTTTCCAGTCTGTTAAAAAATGTTCTTTAATTATATGTTCGTGGTACGACTTACTGACTTCTGCATTTTGCTCCTTCCTCCATGCAATTCTCAGCTTCAGCAGCACATTGAAAAACATGTCAGTGTGGTCAAATTGAAGGATAAACCTGATACTTGGTTCATCAACGACCTATGGTTATACCGACATCTTCAGAAAGCTGTTATTTCCATCGACTGTACGGGTGCCAGTATTTTTGAGGTGGAGAAAGTGGAAGCAGCATTTAGACATGCAGCTGAGGCTCACCCTAACCATCCAACTATGCAACTGATCAGAATAAACACCGATTACATGTGTGATACGGAGGTAGCTGCCTCTCTACCTGAATAGAATTTTTTTCCACTAGTTAATGGAACCCATAGTTTTGACCGTTTGAGTGACTTACGGCCTGTCTGACAACACGATTGAAAATATGTATTCACCCTTTTTTTTTTTTGCAAAGATACTTTCTCTTAATTATATGTTTGTCGGTACTACTTATATATACTATATTTTGCTCCTTGCAATTCTCAGAGGCACCACATAGAAGGGCATTTCGGTGTGCTTGTGATGAAGGATGCACCTGATGCTTGGTTCATCAACGAGCTGCGGAGGTACCGTCGTCTTCAGAAAGCCGTTACTTTTATTGACTGTGGTGGTGCCAGCATGCGTGAGGTGCAGAAAGTGGAAGCTGCTTTTAGGCATGCAGCCGAGGTTCATCCTAACCATCCGACTATGCAACTGATCAGAACAAAAACCGACGAAATGGTCTCCTCATCTGACCATCCCGACACACAGGTAGGGGCCTCTACCTGGATTTAATTTTTTTCCCAGTAGTTAATGGAAACACCAGCTTTTACTATATAACTTAGCAGTTAGCACCAGCGCTTATATTTGCTTCCCAAACTCCAGCAGGGCGACGATCATGATGATTCACCGGATAATTTGCTTTGTGAACTCCAGCTCAGGAATTGATAACTCTGTTTGTTCAATCCTTCTTGTCCGGCAGGTATGTCGTATGTGCATGCTAATCTACAACAATTTTGATTACTTAGTTACCAAGATTCACCGCTATGATTGATAGATTTTGTGATGCAAAGAGTTCACCTCAGACTCACGGATAAATATTAGGTCCGCTTTCCTGCGCATATGCATGGCTCATACATACACGGGCTTTCCTTTCTGCATTGTAACTCTGAATGTCCAAACTGAAGGGTATTGGGGCCCAAATACGTTTACAATTGTATAAAGCTTGTGCGTCACTACGTCAGCATGTGTATGCATTAGGCACCACTTTTATTTGGCAGACGCTCAATGAGTTTCCGCTCAGTTTAAATATATTTTTTATTTTAGTTAATAGTACACATCCATGCTCAATTTGGAAAATAAATGTTAACCAGTTGGTCTCATAAAAGCATATACCGTTCTTAACATGATTTTAAGTGAGATGAAAATACCCAAAGCAACAAGGGAAACAAATATATCATGCACCTTTTTTTTTGACAGGAGTATATATCATGCACCTGGCTGGCACATGTTAATCTTATAAGTGCTCCAGCTAAACTTAATTCTTTTGGATTAGATTAAGCATGTTACTTGGCGAAACCACCTTATATCACTATGCTCTGCTTCAAGAAAATTTTGTGATTATATTTTCTTTTACATGGTTGCTCCATCCATTGCACTTCAACTAATTTACTACTATAGGCAGGTAAATGGAGTGGTTTAAGTACTGAAGGAGAGACATTATAGTAGCGTTCAGCAAGATGATTACAAGCATTCACAGAGCTCGTTTGATTTGCGGTTCTTAGCCTAAAATCACATTGCAGAGGAAGCAGATGGACCACAAGTGATGCAGTTTATGTGTGAGCTTTATTTGTCTTCGCCTTTTGCATTCCAAAAATAAAATAAAATCGTCTTTGTCTTCATAAGACAGGTCATATATTTCATCGTTTTTGCTCGTGCAAGATTTTGTGTGAACTATATTTTCTTTAACAATGGGTCATGTATTTCCTTGGAGACGATCGTGAGCTAGAGTTTGTATGTGAACTATGTTTTCCACCTTTTTTCTGAGAAGGGTTGTTATGTATTTGCTTGAAAGACCGAATGTTGGATAATTTCCCTGAAAATAATCTTGAGAGTGTTTGGACTCTAATTTGTTAAGTGAAGTGGTCTTCCTGGATAAGATTTTTGCACCGTTTAAGCAGGTGAAGTATCTTTTGCTTAGGCTAAGATAAGATTTTTGCACAATTGCAGTTATACGTTCACAGTGCTGATCAGCTGTTGCTACTCGCTGGGGCCGTTCGGTCGGGTTTCCTCTTGTGGCTTGCGCGCTCGGATCAGGGTCTTCTGGATCGGGGACGATGAGGAAAATGGTGAATTTGATGGCGAACGCGACAGTAGAGGTTCTTGGGCTGATTGGCTGGATCCCTTGCAGCCCCGCCCCGGCAAGCGACGCGAGGAAGCCAAGGCAACAAATGCGGCAGCGGCAACGGCAAGATTGATAGACTTGGTGGCCAAATGGGCCTTGTCGCTATAGGCTTTCCTTGGCTTGAGCGAAAAAAAAAAAAATGGAAAAACAAAACGTTACAGACTAGACGGAGATCAGGGACTGGTTGTGCTTTACCCGGAGCAGAGGACTCAGTGGAAGCATCTCTCTGGCAAATTGATATATGGCTCCGTGCGTTTGGGGCGCTTGAGCGAGATGAGCTTGTCGAGTTTAGAGACTGAGAGGTAGACGGCAATAGTATCAGTTGCAATTTTTGCTCGAGAGACGACTTGCAATTTCCTTGTGCTTCAGCAATAGATGAGGGAACAGAGCACTTGTTGTATGTTACCCGGAGCAGAGGACTCAGTGCAAGCATTCTCTGATAAATTGCAATGTGGATCGGTGCGTTTGGGCAGTTGAGCCCGAAGAGCTTGTCGAGCTTGTATGCGAGCGGGAGACTGAGAGCTAGGCAATAGGATCAGCAATAGGATCAACAATGGAGCTGATCATGCGTGCAATGCAAGCACCTTGGCATTCTTTGGACAAGACCCGGTCCGAAGTGGTTAAACGCAACAGTGACCTTCATGTTCTTGTCATCAGTGTATTCGTCGCTGTGCCCAAGCAATATCGTCTTGTTATGGTTCCTGAGGAGGTTATTGGACAGGGTCACGTTCGTGGAGCCGCCGGTGACGTCGATGAGGCCGTCGGCGCAGGCCTCGAGCGTGCAGTGATCCACCCACACATTCGTGGAGTGGAAGACGGCGATGGCGTCCCCCTCGTCTGAGTGGTCCGACTCCGACGACGTCCCCTGTGTAGGCTTGCAGCCGCGTATGGTGATCCCATGGACGATGACGTCTCTGACGTCTCTCACCACGAAGCATGTCCCGCCGTCGCCGACGACCACGTTGGCGCCGCGGCCGTCGACGGTCTTGCGCGAGGCGACGAGCAGCTCGTGCTTCGGCCTGATGGTCATGTCGTGCGCGAACGTGATCCACAGCGGCTCCTTCTGGGCGAGGCCGTAGCGGAGCGTGCCCGGCGATGGGTGACTCGGGTCGGCGTTGTCGCTGGGGTCGGTCACCACGTACGTCTTGCCGTTCTTGCCGCCCATGGTGCCGCGGCCAAAGCCGACCGCGCAGTCCGCGAGGTGCTGCCGTTTGTCGGCCCAGCTGCTGTCGCAGCGCCAGCACTCGTCCACCGGATTGCCGCCGCTGCTGCATTCGCCTACCATCCGTCGTCCGGCAGCGGATGTGGTCGAGGCGTCGATTGGCAATGGAGAAGCGATGAGCAGGTGCAAAAGGGATGTCAAGCATAACATGAGAAAGGCCATTGTTTCGTTGATAGATGACACAATGTTGACTAAACCTTGCGTCAAGGATGAGTACGTTAGGATCGCATCTTATCTTTCGATTGTTTTGCATGCGCACGAGGGCCGATTTCTGTGGTTGCCGTGCGCATGGGGTGTCGTGTCCGAGAATAGCTCACCACATGGACCTGAGCGATCGGCCGCGAGAGACGTTTGGCCTCGTGGGCACACCAAGTGCGGCAAACAGCCGAGCATTGCCTTTGTAATTTGTGTATACTAGCAAAAGTGCCCGTGCGTTGCAACGGGTCTTGAATAGATGATTTCATAGCAATAAAATTATTTGTGACAGTTCTGATTCTTTGTTCAATATGAACAGAACGAAGGCACCACTCAAATTCTAGGTATAAGAATTTGTAAGAGGCTAATTGTTACTCCCTTCATTCATCGTGTACTTTGGTCTTCAGTACCTCAAAGAGGCAGACCTAACCGTTCCCACACTTTCTAGAAACGTCTGAGAACACATAACTCGACGTCTCTTTTCCAGTTTCTTCTTTTGTGGCTGGTGCTTTGTGGGAACATGTAACTTAGAACTGAGTGTGCTTCGTTGTCTTCTGAAGATGTCATACCTCCTATAACCAAAATGCTTACATCTACCATGTCATTGTGTTCACCTGAAATTGTAGCAGCTGAGGTCATGCTTGACGTCGCTATTGAACTCGTCGGCGTATGAGCTTGCATTAAAGCAGGCCCGGGAGCCGATGTCGCGGCTTGGGCCACCTGCCCACTCGCCGGCGTAGCCTACCACCACGGACAGCGGCGGCGGCTAAGCTAGAATTTTGAAGGTAAGGTGTGGAGATTAGATTTCGATGGTGAGGCGGACGTGATCAGGAACTCCTGCACGTCGAGGATATCCCAACACCTTTTATAGTCTTCTAGTTCCAAACCAGAAATTCGTGTCGAACATGGAGTCCATGTCAAATATACCTTGGATTGGGTTGCTCTCTTATTGATGCCCGTGTCCAACTAAGATGGAGATGGCCGCCCCATCCACGCCTGACCTGCCTTGCCGCCGCAGCTCCCCTTGGGATCCGATGTTGCCGCCGCACCATGGTGCTCCGACACCGCCGCCGCCAGGTCGAGCGCCCGCTGGCGGATCGCCCGTCTCGGACTCACTGTCACTGCGCGTCGAAGATCTTCTCGGGATGCCCGCGTGACGGCGCCTCATCCTTTTGCGAAGCTAGCGGACCGAAGTTCGCGACTTCGACACCTCGCCGCCGCAGCCCGAAAGCGCACGACTCACACCTCGCCTACGCGAAGCTGCCCCCATGATTATTTGGGTGCGGAGTCGGTTGTTTTATAGGATGATGAGGGTTTTTTTTTTTTTTTTTTGACAACATAGGATGATGAGGGTTGGATTTCATATCGGTCTCTGCAGCGCTTTGTTTGGGCCAGGCGACGGCGCGATTAAGGCCCATATAGGGGGCAGACGGAAATTTTGGTCAAGAAATTTCTTCTCTTTATTAGTAGGTATAGATTAGTTCACCAACCCGTGCTTTTCGCACGGGTTGGAATATATGGTTAGATAGCTACTAATAAGAATTACTTATATTATATATCTTTTTCTCATCACTGTTTTTTTCTAAAATAATAGTTGTACAGTAGGTACTCCACAGTATTTATTAGTAATATATTGATTTATATGTTTTTTCCATCTATATCCAATGGTGTTTTTTTTTTCTTTACATAGAACCTCCGAGTAACTCCAATATACATTTAGTTGAAACATTTGCTTAAATTATGAAAACCTTAGTTGCAGTCTCTATTTTTGATAATATAAACCTAAATTTTGATTCCTTTTCCAAATTTTAAGCTTATTAATTCCTTATATACAATAGCTATTATTTACAATGCTAATTATTCTGTACCAATTGGTAATGTTTTAGATATCTATAAAAATTTAAGGATCTACCTTTTTATTTCTACCATTTTCGTCGGTAATAATTTGTACTATCAATCTTATTTTTAGCACCATATGGATTTAGTTGACACATAAATAAACTTAATTGTACAGACTCTTATCTCATTCCTATATGTGATATCAGGAAAATCTATACTTTAACCTTTAGCTTTTGATCTAATTATTGTAATATTTTTATATGTATTAATCTGAAATTCTAACCCAAATTGTATCGTTTGTTCAAAATTTTCATGTTTTGTTTTATCAAAAGAACATTGTAGGTTAGTTTTGACAATGGCATAAATAGTTGTTTTAGCACTATGGCACTCAAGATGGTGAATTTATTGTATCTTATAAGTATTGTTTTGTTAAAAATAATTCCTAAATTAAGTTACTAATATTCATTTGACACAATGTTTCCATCAAAATGTTTAAACTTTTTTCAAGACAACCAATCATTCAATATATACCTATTGTTTACTAATAATTCCTAAATTGTTTATCATCATAAAGTTAATATAACATAGTGAGCTATAAGTGTCATTATTACATGGTTTCCTAAGGATAGATTTCCACAACTGATAAGCCTAAAAAATAATCATTTGTATTATTTTAAGTTTTAACTTATGGGTGTTGAATTATTGTTGGTAATAGCTATCTTATATTAGCATTTACATGTAGATTTGGAAGACTTTTTATTTTTTTATAATGGTTGAGACACAGGTCATTTAGGTACAAATTATATACGTATAAGTATTACTTTACATACCTATGACATCTATGGATAATTTCAGGCGCCAAAGCATTATCTTTCATAGTGATAGAGATAGATAATTTATAAATAAATATTGTTAGATCAGTTTAATTATCTTTTTATAACCATGGAGGTTTGAATTGTTCCATATAGGCTTTATTGATGACACCACCTCCACGGATCATGGTCCGATAGTTTTCTTAGCAACATTTGAATGTAATTCGAGGAAATTCAATGACATTATTATTAAGTTGCAAATGGGCCTTGAGCCCAGTGGTTGGAGCTCTTCGATAGCACCCAACAGGCTAGGTTTGAGTTCTTGTAGGGACAAATTTTTGGGTTGGGCTAAAAGACAATAGAAAATAGGTACCAGGCTCGCCTGCCTATGGTTCGAAAAATCATTATTATTAAGTTAATTAAAACACTATACCAGTTGTAGTCGTTGTAGTGTCGCATTCCTCGTTGGTCTTCTCTGGTAGGTAGTCAGTTTAGCGTCACATTCTTCGTCAGCAGGTAGTCGTGCCTTCTTCTTTGGTGTTCGCCGGTAGATAGTTGGTCTAGTGTTGCTTGCCTCGTTGGTGTCAGCCAGCAGTGTAGTGTTGCCCCTTCTCTCTACCGGTAGTATCGTTGGGGTAGGTGGCATTGCAGATGGTGTCCATATACTTATTATCTTGACGTTGCCTAGTGTGGTGGTGTCGTTGATGTAGATGTATGGCCGTTCTCGACAATGTCCTTGCCAACTCGGTGTATACGGACAATATCAGCCAGCATACATGGATCTATGAAAGAATATAGGAGGAAAAATCAGATTAGTACCTATGGAGGATGACATGCACGGCGCCATCACCCTCCTAGCTTCTGGAAAGTGCCGACTTTGATCTCAAGCAGACGGGCGTGGACCGTGCGCGATGATGATCCGAGGGAGCTTCAGATGTTGAATGATGAAGCAGATGTTGATTATAAAGAAGCTGCTGAACGCCAAATATGAAATCCCTTGAAAGAAAAAGAAGATATGGGGGCCTCCCCTGCCGATGGTTCAATTAAAACATTATTATTAAGATAATAAAAATTATACCTAATTCTGAATATGAATTATTATATAAAAATTATTTGTGTGACATAATTAAAGTACATTATAATTAAAATAATAATACCTTGTGGTCAAAAGTATCATATTATGTATGTCGCAAATGCAGAAACAACTAATCAAACTAAACTAGGAGAATTCCCAGCAGCGTTCTGCTGGTATGCAAGAGAAAATACGAAAAAAATTTGATTAGATGCCAGCTTTAATATACGAATGAGTTTGATGGTGGATGAAGTCATCGTGGAAATGGCTTGATAAAATGCATTAAAGGAATCAAGTGGAGGATATAGTCACAACTGTATAGGAATGTGCACAACGTATAGAGAAATTAAAAATACATAAGATTTATCTTATCTTATCCGTGATAGTTTTTCCTCTTTTTCTATTTTTTTTTCTCTTTTCCCTTTTTTCTATTTTTTTTTTTATCCATTCAACCACGCTGCCATCGGGCTCCTCCGCCGCCCCTCCCTTGCGCGAGGTCGCGAGGGTCGTCGCCCCGCAAATCAAAGATTCAATTAAACTCTATTGGGGGATTAAAAATTGAAAAGGATATTATCATGGAAGAAAAACTTTGGAGCCACGCCGCCGCCGAGTGAAATCCAACGAGCACCCGGTACATTAAGCGCCGCCGCGTCTTGCAGCCGGCGCTGGTGGATCTTTTCGTCGAGGAGGTCCTCCTTCCGCTACCCGCCAAGACGAACCCATGGTCCGGCCACATCGCGCCGGCGCGTTGGGACGACCTCGTGAGGGAGATCCTCATCCGCTGCCGCCCGAGACGGCCCCGATCCTCGTCCGGGCTGCCGCTTCCGTCTGCAAGGGACGCCGCCGCGCCGTCTCCCGACCGGGTTCCGGGCAAGAGTTACTGCGGAAGCTCCACCGCCGCGCCCCCATGCTCGGCTTCTTCTACTACGGCGGGACTCCCTTCCGCCGAACCCACCACCTGTTTACGCCCGCTCACGATAGGCCTCTTCGACGTCGGCGCCGCTGGTGCTCGACGCGCCGTATTAATGCCGCGTCCTCTCAAATCGCCCGGTCCGCGCAAGAGGACCTCCTCGTGTGGGATCCCATCGAGGCGATCTGCAGGTGCTGCCCACGCCGCGGCTCCGCTTACACTCGCAGCGAGTCTGGACCGCGTCGTTGCTCGCGACGGGTCACCGGATGCGACCACCTCGACCGTCCCGCGGTTCTGCTTTCACGCGTGAATTGGGGACAACAGGGGACCATAAGGTCATCGCCGAAGCTCCACGGGCGAGCGAGCCGCGACCGGGCGGCGACGGGACCGCTTTCACGACGCCGTGACGCCGGGCGACGGCAGGCACGCCACATCGCCCGCGAGCCCGCTAAGCCGCTGCGCCGAAGTCGCCGCGACGCTTCCATAGCGCGCGCTGCCGACGGATAAGCCCGGGGCTCCCCACGCCGTCGTCCGACTCCGTTGTCTATGGACGCAATCTCCACGCCGACGCCGCCCACCCGACCGCAGGCGCCGGGCGACGAAGTCGGGCGATGGACGAAGTCGGCACGGGCGACGATGGCCTCGACGCCACGCGCGGCGGGGCGCTAGCAAAAGCGGCATCGAGAGATGTGGCCCCCGCCGGAACATCATCACAGGAGAGAGGATCTTATGGGCAATGGGGAATTGGGGAGGCGAGGGAAGGGAAGGGGATGGCTGGAGTCGGATGATGCCGCTGCCCCTTCAATTTCGCGGTGGCTTTTTCTTTTCTTCGTGGTGGATGGCTCTTGGTGCCTTCAGGCTATTCTCGCACCGCGGAAAAACGGAAAACTAAATCAGATCGCCGCACGCACTGGGTCCCACACATATTTTTTTCCCCGCTTTGCTACCGGGCCCATACTTTTTACCACATTCTCTATATCGCTTGGCCCCACCTGTCATATAGAGAGAGGGGAAGAGAAACAGAGAGAGAGAAAGGGAGAGAGAAGGAAGCGGGGGGCAGTGGAGGCGGAAGTCGAAGTACGTGGCGCCGACGACGTAGACCTCCGCCATGGCGGCTTCGCTATGCGACCGCGCGGTGCGGGCGGGCTGCAAACGCTGGCAGAAGACGCCGCGACAGCCGGGTGGCGGGTAGTCCTCCGCCGGTGCCGCTTAGGCCGGCAAAGATGGCGACCGGGTGGGCGCTTGCCGGTGGGCGGGCGGCAGCGACGGGTCTGGCCTCGCACGGGCGAAGTCGGGCGGGCGGCGCTTTCAGAGGACGAGCGGGTGGGCGGGGCCGCCGGAGGAGGACGCGCAGGGACCGGATCAATCGGCCGGGAGCGCTGAAAGGCGGACTGGCCCGCCGCCAGGGAGCCCGAAAGAAGCCTCGATGTCCTCCCCTACGCGAAGCGACGAGCGAGCTGGTCACGCAGAGGCAGACCGCCCGGTGCTCGGGCACGACGCTGAAGTCACTCAGCGCCCGCGCGCGCCGCTGCTCCACGACGCACTCGGCCGTGCTCGGCCGCTCCCCGCGGCGTGCTCGCAGATCCCGACGGAGACGCCACTTAGTCAGAGACCGTAGGATCCCCGCTGCCGGGCGGAGGCGCCTCCCCCGACGCCATTCCCTCAAGGACGCCGGGCCAGGTAGCTCCGATCGGCTCCTCCGCCAGATCCAGTGGCGCCCCCGCTTCCCCCCCGACGGCGAGCGGTGATGCGAGGGTCGGGTGGTTGGGCTGCGCTACGGAGGGCGGGTCCCACGCCACGCTAAGGTCCCGGAGGAGGAACGGAGAAACGCTGAGAATAGCTTAACGAGCGGCCGGGCGAGCGCCACCAAAGATAGCCGTGCGTGCGCATTTTATCGAAAACGGTATCGAGTATCATGCGTCCAAGACCGCGTGCGCATAGCCCCGCTTTTTCGGGTGTTAGTGGGGCTGCTGAGGTGGCACCCCTACATGTCGAGAGAATTCCCCTAGTGGGGGATTCTTATATAGGTGTAATAGATAGATAGCAGAAGCATGTAGCCATGTATATATGACAAAACCTTCAGAATAATTATTACGTAAACGATTTGGCACACACGTATACCTCGTAGTAATTAGCTTCAAAAATTCATTCATGATGATCACTACGACCTACTTCGAACGTTCATTCATGCTGTAAAGCTACCTATAACTCCCGTCATCACCACAGTACAATTTCATAATGCAAGGAAGCCATACCATGCATGAAAGTAGAGTCGCCTGACACAGAAACATTGTTGGATCGCACGTCACATGAGCCAGGTAGGCAGGAAGCAATCAACGGGAAACCAGACGGCAAAGCCTCCACGTTATAGAGAGACGCAAACAGATCAACCAAGAAATTGGGAATTTGTGGAACGCCAACCTGCTGCTGGTACATGACGGGACATCAAGCGCCTCAACTTCCAAGGAGTCAAGCGCGTGGGCGAAGGTGAAGATGTAGGTGCATGCGCTCTATTGGTATCGTCCTTGCTTTCTTGCCCCGGCGACGGCGTCGAGGGGTCCTGAGGCGGCGCCCTATTTTTTCTCCGTTGGAAGACGATTGGATCCTGCTAAGGTGGATCCTTGTTACGTAGATTTTTAGAATAATGGATTTAATTTCTTACCTTTCTTTTAAAAGACAATAATGGCAAAGGTGGGTAATTTTTTCAAAAATAAAAGTTAGATCTAACGGTTATCAATTGCCGAAGTC
This sequence comes from Hyparrhenia diplandra, assembly GCA_015847255.1. NCBI lineage: Eukaryota > Viridiplantae > Streptophyta > Magnoliopsida > Poales > Poaceae > Hyparrhenia > Hyparrhenia diplandra. The sequence continues at coordinate 1,271,061 of JADLZK010009224.1, read as the reverse complement.
TATAGATTTGATGACTAGATATTTCTGATTAATGTGAAAATTTCTAGTATTTATCTTTTTTCTTAGCTCGTCCGGTGAGAATTAACGTAGAGCCTCCGTTAGAGCCTCCAATTAGTAATAGTAAGATAAGATAATCAAGCAGGGCACAGCTCTAGCATATACTATGTTGTGCCAGCCCGACTAGCATGAAGCTCCGCGTCACGGTCTTGGGCCTAGCACGGCACACGGTAGATGAACCATGCCATATATATGTTTTGCCAGCCTGACTAGCTAGCCTGCCGGCACCATGACTGAAAATAGCACTGATCAAAGGAATTAATTAAAAGATAGTTGCTAAAAAAAGGAATTAAAAAGATTTCAGTTACCTTAATTACAGAAATTACTTGCATGGTCACATTTGTATGCACACAACATTTTCTACTGCAGAATCAATTCCAAAAAATTATAAGTCCACCAGTTAATCGTTACCATTACATAAATCGTTACAACATTTACCGTGACCTCCCCAACCACCACAACAATGCATGGCCACTCTGGCTTGAAGCTCGGCGTCACGGTCTTGGGCCTAGCACGGCACATGGTAATAGATGAACCAAGCCATATATATGTTGTACCAGCCTAGCTGAACTAGCTAGCCTGCCGGCACCAAGACTGAAAATAGCACTGATCTTTTTTCGAAATTGGGTCGTTACCCATTTTACATTAAGAGGAGTGGCCAAAGAAAGGCCTCGAACCGATACAAAGGTCTCGCAAGTAATCCAAGGATTACCTGCAGAATCCGAAAGTCACCACAACAGCAAGAAAACACGAAGGGGGAGCCTTCCACCACTAAACACTAACCTACTATGCCTGCATAAAAGAAAAATAAATCCATGCAATGGTCGCCAACAAAAAGGGGGGGGGGGAGAAAGCCATGGTCACAAAGCATCCACCAGCGAGCAATGGCGGCAAAGCATCCGCCCATGAACCAACCATCAACCATCACTCCCGACAACTCAACAGCTGCCCGACGACAGACGCAGCGGCAAATCATCCGCCAACGAACCAATCCAACGGCCATCACTCCCGGCAACTCCCCTCCCGGGAGGAGGCCAACGACAGATACAAAGGGCAAAGCATCCAAGAACGAACCAACCCGCGGCCATCACTCTCGGCAACTCAACAGCTGCCCGGGAGGAGGCCGACAACACGGCGGCAAAGCATCCGCCAACGAACCACGACTATGGCATCCTCGACCTCCCTGGCATACATACCAAAGAGAAGATGAAGCCGGGCGCGACATACATAGTAGCCGGAAGCTTCTCCGGCGGGTGGTGGCCAACAACGAAGCCTCCAAGAAGGGGATGACGCCCAAAGACGCCAACAACGTTGAGGAGGCACTAGAAGGACTTTCGTCCCCGAAACCAGCCCCGACGACCCACAAGACAAACAGGTTCCTTTGACGCCGCCGCCCGGGAAGGTGCAAATGCAAGTGGCGCCATCCCCGCTGGCCCGGCGAAGCGCCAGGGGTTTCACCGAAACTTGTTTGGCCACGAAGCGCCAAGCAGGTGCCTTGGCCCCTACCACCAATGGCATGGAGCGAGCAGCCCCACAATCGAAGCTGCTGCTGAGATGACGGAGACATCGCTAGTCGTTGACGAAGTCGCCCGGCCGCGAAAAGGCTCCCCACTAGGCATCCGATGCTGCAAGGGAGCAGCCGCCAACCACCAAGGAGCCGAGATCCGGGCGCCGCGCTCGGCCACCATTTGGACGAGATCCAAATGACCGCAATGCGCAGCCTTTGCGGACATCGCCAGCGAAACGCCCGCCATGGCCGCCTCCATGTGCCGCTGCCGAAAAGAGGCGATCCACGGACGACATGAGGAGGGGCCGCCCAAGGGCCGGTCGGAATGGCGGCCTACGCCCGGATCCCGTGTTGCCCGACGCGGATCCGGTGAGTATACCAGCAGATCCGGCCGCCGGCCGGCCATCCCGTCGGGGTAGATCTAGGCAAGGTTTGGAGGTGGGGGAGGCGGGTAGGGAAGAGAGGAGGAAGGGAGAAGGCAGCGCCGATGGGGGCCTTTTGGGCCGCCGCCAAAGCACGCCGGAGGGCAGCGGTAGCAGCCGGAGAGGAGGCGTGGAGGGTGGGTCTAGGCGGTGGTGGCGGCGCCAGCCCCCCCGAAATCGACCGCTGGGACGCACGGGATGTTCTCAATTGTGCACGCACTACTAGGTATGAAAAATAGCACTGATAAAAGGAAATAAAATAAAAAAGATAGTCGCTAAAAAAGGGAATCTACTACTCCTATAAGAACAAACCCCACTAAACTATTTCTCTCTCGATCTTGTGAAGCCACATCATCAGCGGGTCACGTAGCTCACTAACCTTGATCTCACGCCTGCCAGTGCAGCTAGCCAAAGTGTCTCCCTGAGGAGCCGAATGGACGTTCCTTTCCAATTCCAGAAACTGAAAAAGAAACCGAACAGAACCAATGCAAAGTCCAGTAGTCGTCTGGCCTCTACACTTCCAATCTACTGAGTTTGGTGGACAGGCCATGCTTCTTGAATGAGGATGAGATCGTACGACTTCACCACCGAGGACGCCCTGGCTAGGGCTCCACCGACGCAGGCATGGCCTGTCCACCAAACTCCAGGGCGGGGCTCCAGTGCTGCGAGCACGGCCGGTCGAAGCTCCACGGACGTGGAGACAGTGTTGGTCCGGGCTCCATCGACATCCTCAGTTCCACGCAGCACAGCCAATTGGCGGCTCCTCCATGCCGATGTCGACACAGACGCAAACCATCGGATTTGGAACCGTACGGCGGCGGCGACATGCTGCTGGTGATGTGACTGATAGTATTTTCAAAACCCTAACAATTTGTTTTTATACCTCGATCTGAATGAAATAAAACCTATGATAATTATGTGCACTTTTTTGTTCTCAATAGGTTCTCAATCAGAGTGTGCACTTTAATTTCTGAGTTGTTCAATAAGAAACTAACTACTTACGTTCTAAAATTATAATTAAGTTCATAAATACTTTATGCTCCATAATAATAATAGTAATAATATGAGTGTAATCTATCGCTAATTGTCATAAAACCACGTGAAAAAAATCTATCGGATTCCGCGGCAACGCTGGGGAATTCTCCTAGTTTAAAAGATTTCAGTTACCTTAATTACAGAAATTACTTGCATGGTCACATTTGTATGCACACAACATTTGCTACTGCAGAATCATAATGTAACCTCCTAAATTACAGGCCCACCCTCGCACCCGCCATTGTCCCAAAGACCTCGGCAACCGTGCGATGCACCCAATAACTTAAGAAGCTGTCGGTGTCATCGGTAACCCCGACATTACACCACTCATATCGATCAACAAAGGAGTAGCTACAACATTACAATATTTGTTACAAAAAATATAAATCGAAAAGCGGAGGAATAATAACATAAATTTTACAAAAAATATGAATAAGTTACTTTTGAGTAAACTTAACTTAATTTGCGTAAGCTCGTAAGAACTACAGAGGATAACCGATCATGTCGAGCCCATCGACATAACCCCGTAGCAAAGATGAGTCAACATCCGCAAATGGGGGTCAACAAACCCCGAGTACGGGAGTACTCAACAAGACTTAACCGACAAGGAAAGAGGAGAAGACTCAGGAATGCAGGCTTAGGGGATCAAGGTAAGGTTTTAGCAAGAATCAAGAACTCTTTTGCAGAAAAGCTTACTAAAAGTGAATCCTTACTTTCAATATTTTTAATTCAGGTTAGTAGCTCATATACTCTAGGTGATCCTACACTAGAGCAAACATTTCTTTCTTAAGCCAACTTTCTTTCCTCAAAAACATCTTCCATCAGTTACTACGAAGTAAGGTCAGAAGAACGGGTCTCCATATCGAGGAGCAACGACGATTCGAATCAATTATAAACCCAGCTGGGGAGTCCTCACCACACGACATATGTAGCACTTAAGCTTGCATATATCAACCTTCTTCCAGTTCGTCCAAAACGGGACTGGGTCACATGCCACCCGAGAGTACAGTACCCCACCGCCGTACCAAAATTCAAGTAGGGCGGGTACACGCTACTCCCGCCATCTCTCCACTCCCAGTGCGTAGTTATCCGTTCCCGATTTGGCTCCACCAAGATCCGGCTTACCCCTTCCCATTCTCGAGGCATGTGGCCAAAGACTAGTTTCGACCGACACAGGGTGACAAATGAGGCAGACGTGCCATTGACCAAAAGGTCTCGGGCGCAACTTGCATTCAAAAGTCCTGAACATAACAAGCCAAACAACGGACGGTCCTTAAACGATCAACACGGGACAAGCACAAATTAGAAGTCCCTCCCGCTTTTCAACCTACGCCCCGGCCCAATCTCAAATTCATCACTACTTCTCATTCTTTTCCAAAAGGTACCATATTCTCATATAAAGCATTTTGATGAAAAAGCTTAACTAATGAAGCGAGGGCTAAGCATCACTAAGCATTTTCAAATAAAAACAAAGTTAACAAGGACGGTATTGCAATAAACAAGGATGATAATGCAACAATTAGGTTATCACTCAACTCCCCGATTACTTAATGCAATAAAGCATAAACAAAGGTGATATAAAGCTTTGTAAAACATCAAGGAAGGGTTTAATGTATCTGGGGCTTGCCTTCGTTGACGGGATAAACCAACTCTTCAGAAAAACCAGATATATCAGAACCCGCTTCCACTGGATGATAAACCTCCTCAGGGACTGGTTCAACTTTAACACTCTCGTTCTCGTTTACTACACGAAGTAATGTATGCTTCAACATGATGCCATAAATTTAAATATGATGCTTGCAGGTGCATGAAATGATAAACACTTGAGTACAACTTTTTCTTCACGATAAAGTGGCAACCCAACAAAACCAACTTGTTGAACTACTACTATCACTAAAGGAGTTCTCAAGGACTATTTGATTGTGGTATGATCCAAGATTCACAAAACAATCCAAAAGTCACACAAAAAACCTAAGTTATTAGACACTAAACAATTTATTTAACACATGAAATAATAGAGCATAACATAATAAAGAAATAAATTTTGTCAAAATAATCTCAAACTTTTGTACAGCTAGATCATGGCATAAAAAACAACACCAAATAAAATTTCATGATTTTTGAACAAATATTTTATTTTCTAAAATTCATGAAAGATGCATTTTTAATTAAAGATTGTATTTTTAAATCATGCAAGAACTACTCAAAATCTAAGTTTCAAATTTTTCATGGGTAGATATACTCATAGGAAGGCTACACAAAAATTTTCAGAATTTTTGAATCAACATTTGAATTTATTTGAAAATAACAAAATCAGACACTATTCAAACATATAGAAAAAAGATAAAACAATTTTGAAAACAAAACAGACTTCGGGCCGAAAGTCGGCCCAGCACTGTGCCTTGGCCTGGTACTGTGCTCAGCAGGCCGGCCCAGCAACGCACAACCGGCCCACCTGCCAGCACGCGCTGACCCCGACGGCCGCCGGCGCTGACCGGCGATTTCTCGCCAGAGGCGCCCTCGCCGGCGACGCAGACTGGCCCTACGCACTCCCCTCAACCCCGCGAGCAACCCTAGGGCATCAAAAGACCCTCTCCAGCACCGAGGCAGCCACGCCGGCGACCATGGCGGGCGCGGCGGCACGGTGGACAGCGGAGGTGGCGAACAGGGCTTCCCCCTGCGAGCACACCAACAACTTACACAAGCCCTGCGACCCTAACTAAACCACTAAGAGATACTAAAACGGCCCCAAGCGCCCTCGGCTATGCGCGCGGAGGATGGCGGACGACGGAGCTCACCGGCGCGGCTCGCGTTCCGGCTAGACCAACGCGGGACTAGGGAAAACGGAGGGCACCTCCATGCATAGGAGCTCACCTCGACTTGCATGCGTGCGCTGGTTGCAACGGGGACAGAGCGGAGCTAGGAGGTCACCGGTGATGACGGCGGCGGTGGCGCGCTCGGGCGGCAACGACGGCGTTCCGGCGAAGCCTGCGCGGTAACGTTTAGAAGGAGCCGACCATGATCACGGCATAGAGACGAGCTCAACGCACAAGGTGGCTCGGCGAGAGACTCACAGTGACGGCCGGTCGACGGAGAGGAGCTCGCGGCGGCGCGGTTGCCGCCCGCGAGGAAGACGACGGCGAGCGGGCTTTTCCGGCAACTAGACACGGCGCTAGCAGACCCAATCGAAGTACAAAGACTAAGCGGTGCTTCAAGCGAGATAGAGCAGGCGGAGATGGTGCGGTGGCGGGGAAATCGCGGCGGCGGCGATGCCCTGGCTGTCGCCGTTGGCATTGCAAAGAAAGGAGGAGAGGGAGAGCGAGCGACTGGGGACTGGGGAGAGGGAGCGAGAGGAGAAGGCCGGGTTGGCTTCGCTCTCTCAGGCGCTCTGGAAGCGCCGCAGCGAGCTGTCACGCGCGCGGTCGCGCGAAGGCGCGATGTTGGCCATGGCGTCACGCGTGAACAGAGAGGGAAGAAGGAGAAGGTGACGTCACGATCACTGTAGCAGGCTCCTCCTCTTCAAACTTATCAAATTACTCCCAAACTCATATAACAACTTGAAAAACTCCCAATCTATAGAATGATCAAAATTTGATGCTCTACAATTTTCTCAAAAAGGAAGATTTTCAGATTTTGAGTGGAAATATGAACTTTTAAACAAATTTTGAAAAGGGAACAAAAACCTAGAAACAAATATATATGAAATTACTTTTGATTTTTGAACAGAAGTTGAAAATCTCCAAAAAGCAAAGTTACTCCAATTTTCAAGATAAATATTTTCACTTTTTGAGACATTTTCAAATTCGGCCTCCAAAATAGACTTTTTTGAAATAGGGTCAAAATAGGATTTTGAATGAATTTAAAATTACTTTAAATTTCATATAAAAACTTGAAAAACTCAAAACATCAACTTGGTACATAAAAACAAGATCTACCAAGTTGCTTTAGGACTTCACATCAAATTTTGCATAATTTTGAAAATAATGAAAAGGGGGGGTAAAAGACGGTATAGAGTTAGAGTTTTTGGAATATACATATCATCACATGTAACCACACAATATTCACCAAATATACATTAAACTTGAAATGCAATGCATTAAAAACATAATGCTCGATGATTATGCTTAATGATGACATGATTAAAATTTTAATTAAAAACTAACATCCGATGTTACAATCAATTCCAAAAATTATAAGTCCACCAATTAACCGCTCCAAGCCATTAAATAAGCAATTAAAGAAGGATTAATAGTGTCAAACCTTAGGAAATAAAGCAAGTCTCGTGTTCTCTAGTGCCAAGTTTCTCTCTCGGCCAAAGCATCTGCATAAGCTGATCAGTAGGTGCAAGCAACTAGCAGCAAGTGTAAGTTTTTTTTTTGAAGTTTCACCGGGAGGCGCCCACACCAATATATTCAAGTGCCCTAAAATGGTATTGATAACCTCGTTTTTGAGGAAAACGAGGCCAAACCCCCGTCCCGTTAATTATGGAAAACCGACTAAAACCGCATAACGCCTCTCGAACCGAGGCAAAAGTGTGGCTAAACAACAAAAAGAGACAAACAACAACAAGCTCTCCAAAGATTGGAGAGAGGGGTGGCTATCCACAATTACAACAAAAGAGAGAGAGAACTTAGCCCAAACGAGGGAAACTCTAGACGAGGCCGCAAAGACGCCCACCGAGCGCCGATCCGCGCCCGCCGAACAAAGATACTCGCCGCTTTCACCAACGCCATAGGGCCCACCTCCACTCCTCGTAGCTACGCGCCCACGGGGTGGAAAGGGGACTAAGAATGACGGCAGCCGCGCAGCGAAGGATCACGGACACAACGACCTCCCATCGAACCGGTGGCGACATCCTCCAAAGACATCCGCCCACTTGCCACCACCCAACGCCGCCACGGGAGGAACTGTGAGGGGATGGCGGCAGCCGTGGAAACACCACCCGGCATTTGATATTCGCACCACCGGGGAGACCGCCGACGGAGCGTAGGCGCCAACGGAGGGCACTCGTCGACGCCGGCAAAGCGCCAAAACAACCGAGGCCAAGAGGGGCGACAACAACACGGGGAGAGAGCACACGGAGAAACACAAGACCACGCACGAAGCGTGTCCCTCCATGGATTTTGTTGAAGGTGACCTTGACATCACGCTGATACCGCCCCCGTGTCACAAAATGCATTAGCGGTTGTGAGGGCCAATGGCACGACCGACCTTACTCCTCCACAAAGGGCCCTCAAGAGGGTCACGCGTCGAAGACGCCGCTACCACCGCTCTAGAGAATTAGAGCTAGGCTTTCGCCAGGGAGGAGATCGACAACACATCGGCCGAGTTGGGAGGAAATCAACGCCCCAAGGAGGTGAACGGCGCCAATGGCGTCATCGCCAATCGCAAGAACCGAAGCCTTGCACGGCTTTCGCCGGGGTACCCAAACTCATGAACCAAAGTTCGCCGATTTAGGCCAAAGGACGGACCTTGCCGGCGTCGGAGGGGCGCCGGTGTAGCCGAGGACGAGAGCCGGAAGAACGCCGCCCCACCGCCGGGCAAGCCAGCGGCCAACCGCACGCTTCCGAAGCCCCCGGCAGACGCGCCCGCCCCGCCGCCTTGCTCGCGGCCAACCGCATGCCCCGCACCATCATCGCCGCTGCCGCCCAGGCCGGCATCGCACGCCGGCGAGCCCCTCAGGGCACGGGGGGTGTGCCCCCAGGAAACCGACCCGGGAGGCGTCCGCTGGGGCGGGCGGCCAAGGACCCGGGGGCCCCAACGCCCGCCAGCCACCCGAGGATGCCCGTGCCGAGGAAGAAGAGGAGGGGCGGCGCTGGCGGGAGACCGCCGCCGCCGGAGACGGCTAAGGGCCCGGAGGAAGGAGGGAGGCGGGGGGGATCCGGGACGGAGAGGCCGGACTGGGCTTGAGCCGCCGCCGCCCGAAATGGAGCGTAGCCGGCGAACCTTCACCGCCGCGGCCGGAAGTGCCTAGCCCCGGCGAATCACCCCGCCGCCTCCTTCCTCACACGCGGCGCCGGCTTCCGGCCGCGGCAGCGGCGGCGAGGGCCGATGGCGGCGGGGAGGAGGTGGCGGCGGGCGGCTAGGGTTTCGCCCCGAGCCACCCGCGGGACGACCGAGAGCCCCAAAAGCTTCCGCTGCGTGTAAGTTCACTTAATTTGTTTGTTCATGATCGAGCTGCTTCATGATTAAGCTTAGCTGCTTCAATCTCCTTATCGGCCAAGCTTTGTCAAATTTCAGTCAGCCTGTCCTATTCTTGTTGCTCGTTTCAACTTCTCATGTTTTGCACTCAAATCAGACAAAGCATCAGTTGCCTTTGTTTTGCCATTGCATTCATTTCCAACTCTCTTATGTCCCATAGGTCGCTTTCTACATCTAATTCTGAATTCACTACTTGAGCTGGCTTATTAGCATTTGCACTCTTTTCCTTTTCCTTCTTCAACGAACCCATTGAGATATGCGGACCAATTCTGTTCACCACGTACTACCTCTCACTCAACCTGAGCTCTCATAGCCGCAGAGTGAAGGCCTTATCATTAGGTCAACCGGCATAAACCTTTAATTCTTTGTTAGTCAGTACTCAATAGGTCCTCTAATTGTATTATACTACTACCCAACAGCCATGGAAATCACTTTAAATGGATTCTTATTAACACGATCCCAACGTATTTTTAGTTCTCGTGCGTATTTTCCGTGTGGCCCTTGTTATCATCACAAAATATGCTAATTAATTTGTAGCCCAGCGATGCAAACAGCCCCGGTCACCATTGATCTGCTTGCGGATGCCGAGGTTCAACAATTCATCAAAATAGTAGTACTTCTTCCGTTTCATTAATATTAGCTTTTGATTATATAAACTGTATTTGATCGCCGTCTTATTTAAATTTTTATGTAATTTATAAAACAAACAAAACATCATTATAATATCTTTTTAGTGATGTAATAAGTCATAACAAAAAGTGGTAATATTTATTAAAAAAAAGTTGAATAAGACGAGAGGTCAAACACGCTTTATATGAGTCAAAAGAATTGCAAAGATTGTGAAACGGAGGAGTATTACTACTACCAAGCCCCTGTTTAGAGCCTCAAATTTTCCCATAAATTTCACTATGCAAAAAGAAGATTCCCCGTCACATTAAAATGCCGCACATACATGGAAAGATCAAACGTAGGTAAAAAAATAACTAATTACACAGTTTAGATGTACTTTGCGAGACGATTCTTTTGAGCCTACTTACGCCATGGTAGGATAATATTTACCACTAACAAACTAAACGCCTTCTGATCTTTCGATGCGACATACTTTACAAATTTTTGCCCCAAATTTTGGGCTCCAAACACACCCAAGCAAAACTGTTGGATGGGGACATGACAAGCTCACGCGTGTGGACAAGTACTGGTACCGGCCTCGCTCGTCTCGTCTCGTCTCGTAGCGATGGCAGCCCGTTCAGACGGACCTTTAAAAAGGCGCGTCGCGCTGTGGCCTCGTGAGAGCTGGATTCGAGCAGTCAAGTCTCGCCCAGCAGGCAGCGTACTCCCTGTCTCCTTCACATGCATGCATGGCTGGCGTGGGAGACAGAGGACACCGCCACCAATAATCCCTTTTCAGACCGTGGAACGTGGAGTCAAGTCTCGCCGAGCGGGGGAGCGGGGGGGACGCGGGTGCATGCTAGTAGTAGGCCTGGTTTAGATTGCTAAAATTTTTTAACATTTTTCCTACTTTATCTCCATCATATTACATTAAATACATCAAAAGATATATGTTTGAAAGATTAAATGTAGGTAAAAAAATAACTAATTACATAGTTTAGATGTACATTGGTGAGACATTCTTTTAAAGCTCTAGCTATTTTACGATAGGATGATATTTACCACTAACAAACAAAAACACGCTACAAAAGATACAATACGACATTCGGTTATAATTTTTAGACATCTAAAACAAGGCCTCAGTCCATCGCACATGTGAGAGTCCTCGCCATGGCAGAGGCCTGCCGTCTTTTCACACTCAACATCGATCTTCCCTCCCGGTACACAAGATTCAACAACTTGAACGACACATGCTAGATGGGTGCAGACTGCGGCAGCCGGCAGCCCGTTCAGACGGACCTTTAAAAGGCGCGTCGCGCTGTGGCCTCGTGAGAGCTGGATTCGAGCAGTCCGGGTGTGTTTATAGCACCAACTTTCCTTCAAAATTTTTTAAAATTTTTATCAAATTGAAAACATTAAATCGATCAAAAGACGACGTCCGAAGTATAAAATATTGATAAATAAAAACTAATTGCACAGTTTAGATATATTTTGCGGTGACGATTCTTTTCGGCTGGGCTACTCTCGTGATAAGATAATATTTATTTATCCTAAAACAAACGAAATACGCTTACATGCATTTTCGATTTGGAAGGGTATCAAAGTTGGTGCTTTGAACACACCACGAGCCTCGCCAGCAGGCGGCTCAGCGTAGTCAGCGTACTCCTTGTCTCCTTCACATGCATGGCTGGCGTGGGGTGGCCCTGCTGGCGCTACTAGCTGTGAGGATGGTGACGATGCACGTAGTGCGGTACACACCGCCACCAATAATCCCTTTTCAGACCGAGTCCTCACTGTGGAACGTGGAGTCAAGTCTCGCCGAGCAGGCGGCTGCCCTCATCCTTCATCGTGGGCGCGTGGGGGCGCGGGGGCATGCTAGTATCTCAGTCCATCGCACATGTGAGCGTCCTCGCCATGGCAGGCCTTCCGTCTTTTCAAAAAAAAAAAAGAAAAAAAAACATCTTCCCTCCCGGTACACAGATTCAACGACTTGAACGACACAGACATTATGCATGCAAACTCACATCTTTAGAAATTACAGAGAAAACTAGATCACCGAGTTTCTTCACATTAAAACCACAGAGATTGTCGCCCAGAATAGCTTGTAGAATTGAATCGACAGAAAGATCATGCAGTCGATAGTTACAATGACCAAAAGAAACCATCAAGAAGAATTCATGATCTGAAAGAGTAGGATCAAAACACAACGGTGAGTTGAATTTGTGGAGGATTTCTTGTTCCACACGAGTGTATTCGCCATAGGTTCCGTTCTGTGGTCCGATCTATTTTCACTATTTTTCACAAAACTGTTGATTGTTTTGCTCGGGTGTACTGTACACAGCAGTGGCCCGGTCGGCTCTGTTCCCCGCCAGTCCCACACACACGCAATAATACCACCGCAGTACCTCGTCCTTTCAGCTGTGAGGGTCACCCCACGCACAGCTGAGAGGGTCCTTGCCATGGCAGCCATGGCAGAGGCCTGCCGTCTTTTCCCCCTCAAAGTATGAGCCCGTTCTGCGTGGCTTATCTTATTTCAAATTTATTCTCTCCCACCGAATACTATTCAATCAGCCTAAAATCACCATCACCAAAATCAGTAAAAACAGGCTCTATCTCCCCTTCCGGTCCGCACTCAGCTCTCTCTCTCTCCCTCCCTCTCTGCAGTCTTCTCTCCGCTAGCAGTGCGCCCCAAATCACCAACGCCCCTCACCCATACCCAGCACCCAAATCTCGCCATTTGTTGCCCCCGCACCCAACTAGCATGAACTGTTAGGATCGATCTCTCCAAATCCCAACGGCCCAACGGCCATGGGCCCCGATCAACGCCTTTGATCGGGCGCGCCCGCTTGCTTACATGGTCGGTGGGCCCCGGCCGCGATCAAGCATAATAAATAGAAAGGTGGGGGGCAGGCACACGGCACGGTTCACCACGCCGCCACAACCCCACCGACAAAACCCTAATCCGATCAAGAGGGAGAGCGCAGAGCAAAGTGGGAAGCACCACCGGCGTTCTCCATCGCCACCACGCCGCCTCCACCCCTCGCTGGAGTGAAGCCTGACGCCAGCCCATCGGCGCCGTGGCCCCTTTCCCTCGCCGCCGTCGACATCGCCATGACGGGTGATGGCTCCTCTTCCGCTTCGCCTCGCGGTATACCTTTCCTTTCCTCGAGATCAAGATCCTATGCTTACTCGAAAAGGAACTACCCGCTAGATCTCACCGCTAGTGATCCTAACAAAGATAACAATGGTATCAAAGAGCCCGTCTAGTTAGTGGATCTAGTTTTGGGTAAACGAAAAATGAATGAGGGTTCATGGAATCCTAACCCTAGTTCTCGGTTTCGGATCGTAAGAAAAGAAAGAAATCGAGATTGAGAAGCAACCGATCCACGCGAATCGGAAAGAAATGTATGATTGAACCCTAACCCTAATAGACATGGACGGAGGGGCGTAACTTGATTCATTTCCTCGATCGAGACTCTAACCCTAACAGACGTGCAAGGAGCATACCGGCTCCTTCACCGGGCGGCGTGGTGCGACGCACCGCACTACGCGGGAAGAGAACGCCGCCACGCGGATCGAGATGCTCTGGCCGCCGGCCGCGGATTCCCAGAAAGCACCGTCGCAAAACGCCGACGGCGCGCGCGCTCAACCACCTGAGTAACGCCGCGGCGCCGCGAGCTCAGCAGCGCGCCACTCCTCCATCCGCCGTCGTGGTTACCGGATGACCACCGGCGCGCGGCCGATGCAAAGGAGGAGTAAAGGGGGAGAAGAAGAAGAGATGGGTGCGATCCGGGGTCCCCGGGCCGGAGGTGGTCGCTCCCCTCCCTCGCCGGCGTCGGGCCGCCAAGACTGCCGCCGCCGCCGCCGTCGATTTTGAGGGAGGAGGCAGAAATGGAAATGGAGTTAGGGTTTGTGGGGGCGTCGGACGGATCGGGGGGGTTTTGATCTCCCAAACGCGCAGCCGGTCCGTCTGGATGCCCCTAGGTCACTCTTTCTTATATATTGCTCGTATCCACGTGCATTAGCTCGCAAAGAATCCCTCAGTCCGACCTCAATCGTAGTACAAGCAATTAAGCAATTGGTGCTCGATCATGATACTACTACAACAACGTACTTTTAGGGGCGGCTCGGGGATGGACTCTAGGGGCGGTTTTCGTGAATCGCCCCTAACTCTCCGCTCCTACGTTGCTTGCACTTTGAGGCGGTTCCCCCACCCGCCCCTACTAAGGCCCTTTGCGGGGCGGCTCATGTTTCCGTAGCCCCTACTCAACGCCGCCCGAGGCTATGCAATGCAGGCGACGGCCGGGGGGGCACAAGAACGAGGGGGCACAAGGAACGAGCAGATCAGCCCCGGTGTATTGGTGTGCGGTGTGCCCAAGCCCAACTACAGCCCAAGATGGAGAGCGGCATCAAAAAAAAAAAAAAAAAAAAAAAAAAAAAATCGTCGCCGCCAGTGCCCTTTGTGACTTGAGTTTAGGCATTTTTAAGCCAATCGCCACGCCGCCCGGTCCGCCACGCCACGCGCGACAAGCACGCAGATTGCCTATTCGCCTTCGCCCTTTGTCTCGTGCCCCCTCGTCCGTTCCACTTCACGAATCCCGACGCCTCATCCAATCACGCCAGACGCGACGCCTCCAAATAAGCGATCGCCTCGTGCCCCTCGTCCCATTCGACGTTGTCCCCGTCGCCCCTCGGCCGTTTGGCGTTGGCGGCGGCGATCAACCAACAGGGGGAGGGAGCCATTCATTGACGGCTGCCAATCTGCCATAGGTAAATATTATTCTTAATTCTTTAAAATAATTTATTTAATAGTTGTAATTTATTTAGTAATTTTAGTTGCAATTTGATTAGGTCTTAGAGCATAGATGGCCCCAAGAAACAATTGTCGGTGCTCGTAAAAAGAATAAGAAAAAAAACGTGATGTTGAATTCATTGAATCACAAAGGGGTGCCGTGCTTGATGATTTTGCATCAAGAAATGCCCGACGACAAATCTTTTTATGACAAGCTATTATTCTTTAAGGTAATCATATTATTTCTAGAAGTACAAATTTATTGGTTTTTATATTGTAATCGATACCGCACATGCTATATTTAAATATATTATAAGATATACATTATATATATAGTTTAGAGGGCACTTTGAAAGCACTTGGCGATGAGTTCGCCGCGGGTACTAAAAGTATAAGGCCGGCGCTGCCCCTACTAACGCAACAACAGGGTCGGCTGATAATACCAGCCGCCTCTACTTAAATACAACTGTAGGGGCAGCTGGAATTATAAACCGCCCCAAAAGAAAAAAATAAGTTTTGTCTCGTGAAGTGCATTAGCTCGCAAAGATCTCTCAGTCCGGCTTGTCTGAATATACGTAGTACAAGCAATTAAGCAATTGGGGCTCTGATCAAGATAAAAGAAAAAATAAGTTTTGTCTTGTGAACAACGCAAACTTGATGATAATACATTGTCGGTGGCAAGTTGATTGCGCGTTGAACTTGAAGCAATAATATAATGCAAGTTGATGTGTTGGGCCACTCCAAAAGGATCGTGTACAAGTTATAGCTAGATTTAGGTCGTCACACTCTGGTCATCTATAAATACTACGCAAAGCCATGAGCATTACACACAGTACCCAAAAGGCACACACTAGACACAAGAGATCTCGATCGATATAGCATATAGCTAGCCCTTGCTGCATTGGTCATTAACCAAGCAATGGAGAACGCTCCAAGTTTCGTAGTGACTCCCATCGCTGCACCTGTCTCAGCGGAGTTCACCAAACTCACCTTCCGTAGCTTGTATATTCGCCGGACTGGTCCTGACAGCAGGGAGATATCCATGGATGGAAAATCTGATCTTGGCAAGAGATATTTCAGTGACTTCCCGGTATACGATGGTACTGGCTCCGAGGCCAAACTTGTGGCTCGTGTGCAGGGCCTCTCAGTCCAAGCTGGTAACACGTACCAAATATTCACCATCGTCTTTGAGACCGAGAGGTATATATCTCTCTCTCTTTCTATATATAATAAGTGTGTGTAAATGTGTTCTTGCGGTTTATTTCAATCCATTGATTCATATATATGATGATTCCTGCAAATTGAATATACAGGTTTAAGGGCTCCACGCTCCTTACCAATGGAGTGATAACAGGTGGGTCTGATGAATGGGCAATTTACGGCGGAACTGGAGTGTTTGCTATGGCGAACGGTGTCATAAAAAGAAGATATCTTGCCGATAGGAATGGTGGGAATTCTGATGAACTTACCATGGAAGTTTTCTGCCCGGTGTTTGGCTCATCACAGCAACCAAAGGTACGGCCATATATGATGAGAGAAATCTATAAACTGTATCTTTGATACATAGAATGAATGTAATCAGCTGCTGCATGCATGCTAAAGGACAAATGGCCTTTTGTTTGTGGATGCTGGATGCAGGGCTCTGTCACGAAGATTGGGTTATGGGGTGGACAGGGAGGGTCACAACAGGACATAACGGTGCCACCAACGCGTCTTCAGAGCCTCACCATTCGTAGTGGCAATGCTATTGACTCCATTCAGTTCACCTATTCCGACAAAGCTGGCCAGAAGCACACTGCTGGCCCATGGGGTGGATCTGGTGGCACTCCTCAAACGGTGAGTTTTTTTTTTTTCGTTCAGGCTCGGATCTAATATTATTACTGCTGTCTATCAATAACAAATACTATCTGATCAATGATGAAAATATATGTATGACGCATAACTGAGATGATTGCCAAACGTTATCTGCTGAATTTTTCTTTGCGAGTGTTACTAAACATTCTGCCTTTATAGACACTCTTATATGTGTATTATATATATATCTTCCTCATGCGTGCAGATCGATCTTTGGGACACTGAGTACATCAAAGAAGTATCAGGAACAATAGGCACATATGGAAATAATATGACTTTCTTAAGCTCACTCAATCTTGTCACCACCTCCAGAACCTTGGGCCCATGGGGCATCAAGGATGGGACTCCTTTCTGCATTACCGCGCCGGCCAACAGCAGCATTGTGGGATTCTATGGACGTTCGGGAAGCCTCGTCGATGCCATTGGTGTTTACGTGCGTGAACTGTGAACACAGCAGGCCTTAGCTACTGCTTGCTCGATGATCCTTTAATTATTTCCCCAACTTCACTTTCCTCTGTTTCACGGCACAATAAACACAGTTAGCTTGCCAGAGACGACAGTGATGCACTCCCTGGACATTTTAAGTTGTCTATGGCCTCCATTGTCCTGTGTAAAATAAAGGTCTTGTTCGAAGACTGCTGCTCTGTTATGAAATCATTCCCTTTTTTTATCAGAGTTGGAGGTTTTGAATTAAACAATTCTTTATTGATGTTTATTTACTACGTACTTACACCAATTTCTGATTATTACGAGCACCAAATATGATGTACTGCCTACATTAGTCAAAGATCTCATTTGCCAACTACGAGCACCGTAGATCGAACCAAAATTTTCAGCATAATTGTACACCCGTCATTTCACAAAAACCTTGGTATCCACACGACAACCGCACCCTCCTCAGATTTGCTCTAGTTTTGTCCCCGAGTGGTGGAAAGCCGAATCATTATTATTAAGAAACACAAGGTTGATACGTGCCCTTGTGGTTTGGGTTTGTGATGAGTGATTGTTAACGGGCTCGCGTCTTGTGTTGAATTTGAGGACTTTGGTTGCAATACACGGTCAAACATGATCGTGTATATCACCACCCCATTGAAGTGTCATTGGGACTTTGGTTGGCGCTTGTTCCCACCATGTTCTGGGTCTAATGCCAGATTAAGTCACAATTTGTCGGACAATAACAATACTCGTAGACTAGTTGGCTGATAGAGAAAAACACTGGCTTTCTATGAACAACACGATTTGTCTAGCTTCCTATGAACACCACGAGTAGTTTGACACTTTGATCATGGCTAACTTGATGACACGCACAGGCGTTGTCTTCAAATTTTGTGTCTAGAACCTCATACTCGTCATGCAGTACTTGAAAATGGAACCAGTCCCTAATAACCCCGTTCGAAAATGCAAACATGTACAGATTATCATGGTGGAAGCCAACTAATACACTTAATCCCACGTTGGTAAAGAATGGACACGAACCAAAATTCAGAGTGCCTAGTTGTTGTGGTTTGAGTATTGAATTCTTTGAGCCGTCCTCTAGACTGTACTCCTAGACACGGTTCTTTCCAATCCTTTCGTCCATGGTATCAAACATGGACATGAAGTTCATCTTTTGTATATAAACCATCACTCCAAATGAGACGAGTCCGCCAAAACGACCGAATTTAACTCATTTGGTCTCCGATTCTATTCAAATTTTTTGGTGGAAGGGATTGTGCCTGGACTCCTGCATTTATTCATAGTTCATGACAAATAGGACGTGCCCGTCAACACCTAGCTAAGCTATCCCTTTAACCTTGGATGCTAAGATGCCAAAAATGAGACGAGTCCGCCAAAACGACCGAATTTTACTCATTTGGTCTCCGATTCTATTCAAATTTTTTTGGTGGAAGGGATTGCGCTTGGACTCCTGCATTTATTCATAGTTCATAGGACGTGCCCATGAAAACTTAGCTAAGCTATCCCTTTAACCATGGATGCTAATATGCCAAAAGTGAGACGAGTCCGCCAAAACGACCGAATTTTACTCATTTGGTCTCCGATTCTATTCAAAAAAAATTTGGTGGAAGAGATTGCGCCAGGACTCCTGCATTTATTCATAGTTCATGAAGAATAGGACATGCCCGTCAACACCTAGCTAAGCTATCCCTTTAACCATGGATGCTAAGATGCCAAAAATGAGACGAGTCCGCCAAAAGGACCGAATTTTACTCATTTGGTCTCCGATTCCATTCAATTTTTTTTGGTGAAAGGGATTGCGCGGACTCACTCCTACATTTATTCATAGTTCATGAAGAATAGGACGTGCCCGTCAACACCTATCTAAGCTATCACATTAAACATGGATGCTAAGATGCCGAAAATGAGATGAGTCCGCCAAAACGACCGAATTTTACTCATTTGGTCTCCGATTCCATTCAATTTTTTTTGTGGAAGGGATTGCGCCGGACTCCTGTATTTATTCATAGTTCATGAAGAATAGGATGTGCCTGTCAACACCTAGCTAATATATCCCTTTAACCATGGATGCTAAGATTCCAAAAATAAGACGAGTCCGCCAAAATGACCGAATTTTACTCATTTGGTCTCCGATTCCATTCAAAAAAAAAAAAAAAATTGTGGAAGGGATTGCGCCCGGACTCCTGCATTTATTCATAGTTCATGAAGAATAGGACGTGCCCGCCAACACCTAGCTAAGTTATCCCTTTAACCATGGATGCTAAGATGCCAAAAATGAGACGAGTCTACCAAAACGACCGAATTTTACTCATTTGGTCTCGATTCTATTCAAATTTTTTGGTGGAAGGGATTGCGCCTCGATTCCTGCATTTATTCATAGTTCATGAAGAATAGGACATGCTCATCAACACCTAGCTAAGCTATCCCTTTAATATAAGAAAAATACAAACTAAATGGAGGGAATGCATTAATTAATCAAGTAAACATACAATGAAATGCAAGAAATTAAATGATAACTACTCAAAAAGTTTAAAGTCTATAAGCAAGACTTTCTCACCTTTTGAATTCTTGTGACAACGACTTCTTCTTCCGTCTAAACAATGGTTAGAACAATATATATATATATATATATATATATATATATGGAAAATATTTTCTACTTCCTAGGAGTAGTTACTCCCATGTGTATATCTCTAGATTTAAGACATATATGACCGAACGAAGTGCATGTGGATGAAGTATATGATCATACTAGACCATCTAGGGTGGTTTGTATGTTAAGTATGCATGCATACTTTGAGTATGTGGATATACATTTTTGTATACAGCAAGAGAGTGGAATTTTATGTAATATATTAAAAAATATGGGTTCCTTCAAAAATTTTTCACGTAGTAACATTTGGACTATCTTAATATGAGTATCTAAACATACTCAAACCGATAAAAAAGTATGAACACATACACAATGTTGTTTTTAAAGATGGGAGTAACTACTCCCGGAGTACGTAAAGTGCACCCTATATATATATATATATATTAACAAACAAACCTTTGAGGTGGCGGGGTTCCAATGTTGATGAATCTTTGAATGATCAGGCACCCTGGGTTCTTCAATGTTTCTTCTTCTTTCTTGTGGAAGTTCGCCGGGAAAGTCGCAATAGCATCTTGTGTCTTGTCTATTCCACAACTCAACAGAACAAGGGTAATCCTACTAAAGCTAGTGATATACTAAATTAGCGATATCAAGATTATTATTAAAATCTTTACACCAATTGCTTCCCCGGCAACGGCGCTAAAAAGCTTGTTGATGTTTGTTAAGTGCTAAAAGAAAAACGAAAAGATTCTCAAAGCGCCGAGAACATCATTGTAGCTTTTCCCTAAGAGAGTATTCTAGAGTATCGTATCCACAAAAAGAAGCTTTGACTAAAGAATTCTAATAACTCACAATCATATATCTACTAACTTAGCAAACCAACTAGACTAAAGAGGGGTAAGTGATAAATGATAAATATAAATAATACTATGAATAATAAAGCATGAAAGAAATCTAATAATAATAACATGACTAAAAGAATTATAAGATAAATGAATAGCTTAACTAATTAAGAGGACAACGGGAGAGATCAAGGTTCCTAAATACTTCTCTATTACTTTGGCTCTAAGGTAAATCAAGAATGAATAAATATAGCAATCACACAATGAAATGCAAGAAATTTAAGCCAACGAACCAAATAAAATGATTATATTTCAACTAAATACATATCGTCACTTAACAAACAGCGGTGCGGTCATTATTGCACTCGGGGCAATTGTTCCTAGCCGACATGACTTCAAGCCTTCATTCCAACAGTGTCTAAAGAAAGAACACCCCCAATGAGATTGCTCTTGCTCTCTCATGTACTCTTCCTGCTCCCTTCGGTACATCTCTTCCTCATACCTCTGTTGTTTCTCAGCAAACCTTTGATCTCTGTAGTATTGCTTCTCCTGTTGCCTCTGCCATTTATTCAACAAAATTCGCGAAGTAACCCTAGGCCTGGAAGTTTCACCTCTCTCATTATGGCTATTCGGGAACCGAACCCTCTGCTGTAGCTCCTCATTGGTGATTTACCGATTGGGGTCAACCGAACCACTCTCCTTTGCTCTATCAGAGGTTAATACTTTCATTTTGCCTTTGCCTTTAGGATCATTGGCAGACACCATGTTCATGGAGAAAGAGATCATGTTCTGAGGAAAAGGATGACCATCAACCTTCATCTTGCCGTTGAACTTCAAGTGCCCTTCTTGGATAGCCTTACGACCCGCACTCACGAACATTCGGCAATCATTAATAGAGTGAGAGTTGGTGTTGTGGAAGCCGCAATACTTCTTGTCTTTCACTCCTTCAGGACGCAGCATGGGATGTTCTTCAGGCAGTTTGATACGCCCTTCCTTTACCAGCAGCTCAAAGAGTTTGTCTGATTTAGAGACATCAAAATCATAGGTCCCTTTGTGCTTTGCCTCAACCAACGTTGAGTAACCTAAGTAGGCTCCTTTGCCCAAACCAGCTCGGTGCAGCTATCTCATCTTCATCATCATACTCATCGAAATATATTCTAAGGGTATTTCGATGTCCAATGACACTTGAGCTTTTTGAGAAACCCTTTCATGATAACCCTAAAACATAGACATGATAACCCTTTCATGAGGTGTGACAAACAGAATTTCTAGGATTGATTTTTCTTTAGCACGATATGTATTTAGTTGAAATATAATCATAAGTATATAAGTTTTTGTTGCACCTCTCTGCAACATCATAAATCAATATTTTTGCTTTATAAACATTTAATCTAGTTCTTGCAATTTTTATCCACATGTAAAGTTCAAATTCTAGTGCTTATTACATCTTTGGTCCAATATTTTCACTTTTTATTTTCTTTTTAAAAAGACCTTAGGTCCTACAATATCCTTTAGTTTCTACTGATGACATAAATAGGCGTTTTGGCTTGCACTTTGCAAAGACTTAAAAATGTTGAATTAGTTACATGAAAGACTTGTGTGCATAATATTGTTTTATAAATATAGACTGCTCAAAGATAGATTATGAGTATTAAAGTGACACAGCTTTTTTTTGTCAAATTGTATAAATTTGTTTGAGGTAACAACCTACGGGTTTCAGAATTATGGAGGAAATATTTGTGATTATATTTCAACTAAATACAGTTTTCTTTAACACAATATGTACAAATGTATATGCAAGAAGATAATTTAGATTTCAGGATAGTTCATACTATTACTTCAGATGGTTAACTTAGGCATAAGTTTATAGGTTATTTATTTATTTATTTATAATATTGTTCATAATAGCATATTTCACATGAATATCGAGGTCTAATTTAATTAGTCTATTTGTACATAATGGTAATGGTGATATTAAAAATAGAACATACTATAATGATTGGCATTTCCAATATACTAAAAATGATGATTACAGGCTACCAAATAGATGGTCACAAGATAATAACTTTAAAAAATAGAACTTGACTCAAGTGTATTATTTTATTGGACAAGATTAATCTAATAACACAACACCCGACTAAGATTTTAGATTTCTTTAAACACCACATTTTTATTGAGGGGATAGAATGCCACTAATAAGCAATGAAGTTGTAATTTGTAGTCCTATCTGTAAAGAAAGAAATATATAATAACCTTCTTTTAGTATCTCTAGTTTGATCGTGAATATTATAATGAATCTGGCTTTGATTGTGATGAGTGAACTGTGTACTTTAGGTATTTGAATTACGTACGTATATATAGAGAGACTAATTGGTGCTGGATAGGACTTCTGCAATCAGATTGAGAGAGACTAATTGGTGTTGTATAGGACTTTTGCAATCAGATTGAGCTCTGACCTGTATGGAGTCATGAGTCATGCCCTGTATGGAGTCATGAGTCATGACGCGGCATCACCCATCAACGCCTTCAGGAATTCAGTGCACCACTGCACCCAAAGTAGGCTTCTTTGTTGCCGGATGACTGTCATCTTGTAGGTGTCGCGGATACAGGACAGGGCAAGCGATCGAGATTGTACATGCAGCTCGGTACTCTCATCCATGGTCCAAGCATGCAAGCGTGTCTACATGGTTCTGCTTGTTGACAGATGCCTGGGCCAGATGCGTGTCTACATGACAGATGCACACATGCATCTAGATTGGAAGAAAAAGAGCAACGCAATGTTGTGATTTCTTTTTCACGGATTTAGAACTCCACCACGTGATCGCAGGATGCATGCAGCGGCGGCAGCGGCGGCGGCGGTAGGTTTCACGCACGTGAGAGATAGGCCTGGCGACAATAGGTTTTTTCTTCCATAGGATATTTCTCAATGTGATCTAATTTTTTTCTATAAGTAATTTTTATAATGGCAATGGTGGGTAAATTATATGTGCATTTAGGGGGTTATTTTATGATTCTTCATAATGACAAAAGTGGGTAATATTTCAGAAAATAAAATAGATCGAATGGTTGTCATTGTTAGAGGCTTTTGGTGGATTGATGGCCGGATGTTTCTAATTTTTGTGAGAATTTCTAGAATTTATCTATTTTTTCTGAGCATCTCACCGTGGGATTAACGATGGAGTCTCGTTGGAGCCTTCAATTAGTAGTAATAGTAAGATGAAGTGGTCTTCCTGGATAAGATTTTTTTGCACCGTTTAAGCAGGTGAAGTAGCTTTTGCTTAGTCTAAGATAAGAATTTTGCAGAATTGCACTTATATGTTCCAGTGCTGATCTGCTGTTGCTACTCGCTTAGTTGCTTCGGACATCTCGTGGCGGACATATAAGCCTCTCGTGGCGTGTGCGCTCGGACGCACTACCCCCCGCCGCTAAAGGCCGGTTTTGGCTAACCAAACAAACAGGCACCAGCAGGAAAAAACAAACGATGCAACAATCAAAAGCTGGAGCTCCCGATGACATGAAGCTTCTTCGGCTGATTGGCTGAATTAATGAAAATGCTGAATGCATATGTCAATCTCCTCAAGGTTCCTCCAAGCAAGCAATTTTCTCTTGTGTTCGGCCCATGCGTGCGCAAGCTGGATGGGCCAGGCCAGATCGATTGAATTTCCTAACCTTTTTGGGGGGCCTCAATTATAAGCCCAAGGAGATGTGCGCCGCCTACCTCACGTGTTGCGGGCAGGCTGGCAGTGGCGGTGTAGGCGAGAACAAGATTGATGGACCTGGTAGCCAAATGGGCCTAGTGGCTACAGGCTTTGCTTGGCTTGGGCCAAAAACACACACTATATTACAGACTAGGCGGCAGGGAACAGAGAGCACTTGTGCTGTATCTGGAGGCTGGAGCCAAGGATTCCAGCTTGCAAAGCGACACGGAAAGTTGTTATTATGTGGATAATCCGGCACGCAAAGCGAATTGCAATTCATGAAATTTTGTTTCAAAACCCACTATCTATGCTCACTGCTTTGTAGATATAGCTTTTATCGCAGATTTGCAACTGTCTAAGGAGCCACGAAGGCAAGTTAGAGCATCTCCAGTGGCTTGCCGAGACTGGACTGAAAAATTCTCAGCGCCTCGAGGTTTTCAGCACGGAGACCCCTTCTTGCATGACAGAACCCCTACGGAGGCGGTGATCGCTGGCACAAAAGAGGACGCCTTGGCAAAGCTAGGGGCCTTAACGTCAGGTTTAGGAGTACCAGATGATCTGAAGAACGCGCCATTGAGCATCGTATCAGCTTCAGATATCCATGTCCATTTACTCCACTCACTCTGTGGTGCTACCTCACGCTTGGTCACCTGAAGAAAATTTTCAGAGTTCAGATTAGTTTGCTTCTGATCATCTGAAACTAACGAGCAGCTCCTGGTAGGCTTTCTAAAAAAAAGTGCATGTTAGTGGATTCTTTAGAATCGTCAGGAAAGATCATGGACAGAGTTTCAGACTAGGTGCTTATGAAGTTGCTGATGAAGGGAACAGAAGTTGCTGATGAAGGGAACAGATGATAAAACAGAAACCTCTTTCGCCTTGTTGGCAAGGAATCGATTGCCATGGCTTAGAATTGTTGGTGAAGCACTGCCACCAATGGCGTACATCTCCCATTTTATATAGTCGTTGTTGATGACGTGAACCAGTCCGAACCGGCACCTTGGCATTCTTTGGACAAGACCCGGTCCGAAGCGGTTAAACGCAACAGTGACCTTCATGTTCTTGTCATCAGTGTAATCGTCGCTGTGCCCAAGCAGTATCGTCTTGTTATGGTTCTGTTGACGCCGAAGTTGGGGGCTTCGCACCAAACACACCACGAGGGCCTTGGGCGCCCCGAAGGTTGCAAACAACCTAGTAGCAGCGAACACCGCAGCGTGATCGACCACGAACGATCAAAGAGATCGCTAAGGCCGATGTGGGCTTCGGTGAACGGCTGGAGAACTCCGAACGTACCTCCGGGAAGACCCGTCGGGAAGCACGCACGCAAGGGTTGCGCTAGGGGGCAGCGGATGCGCCCTAGCACGCCGGGCGGAGAACGCGGAGTTCGTCGTCGAACAGCAAGTATAGGGTTGGAAGAGACAAAATTAGGGTTTTGAGAGTTGTAGTATGACGATTTGGGTAGATGGGATCAAATCGGCCATGAACCCTTCATTATATATAGGGAGGTATCTTATCCTTTTAGGAAGGCGTCCTAAGACGTTTCCAATCACCAAAAATCGCGACCAACAAGTTTGGAAACAAAACCGAGTTGGTTACGATTGGATCAGCCCGAGATCGGGCTGGCCGGACGCCCTTCTGTAGCACCGGACGCGCCGGGTGCCCTGCGTCCGTCGATTCCAGTGGTCCGGAATCGACCGCGGCGCTTCCGAGCGCGACGGTCGCCGACCGACGCCGGGCGTCGAGTGACGGACGCCGCGCCCGATGCGCGGCGTCGGTCGATTCCGTTACGTTAAAATCGGCGCGCGCTCGGCCGGGCAGCGCCCGGTGCCGGCCTCCGGCGTCCGTCCCGGTCGTGCGTCCGGTCGGCCCCCCTCGGCGCGTCCCTCCGTCCACCGTCTTGACCTTTTTGCGCCATTTTTCCTCGGGCCTTTTTGGACCTCCAAAATATGGCTAAGTCTAGGGAATTTTGCGGTGGGTTAGCCCTTCAAAATTTGGCTAAGTCCGGGATTTTACCATGCTTTAGTCCAAGACATTTTTGGGTGCCAACAGGTTCCTGAGGAGGTTATTAGATAGGGTCACGTTCGTGGAGGCGCCCGTGACGTCGATGAGGCCGTCGGCGCAGGCCTCGAGCGTACAGTGATCCACCCACACATTCGTGGAGTGGAAGACGGCGATGGCGTCCCCCTCGTCTGAGTGGTCCGCCGACTCCGACGTTGTCCCCTGTGCAGGGTTGCAGCCGCGTATGGTGATCCCGTGGATGATGACGTCTCTGACGTCTCTCACCACGAAGCATGTCCCGCCGTCGCCGACGCGACCACGTTCACGCCGCGGCCATCGACGGTCTTCCGCGAGGCGACGAGCAGCTCGTGCTTCGGCCTGATGGTCATGTCGCGCGCGAACGTGATCCACAGTGGCTCCTTCTGCACGAGGCCGTAGCGGAGCGTGCCCGGCGATGGGTTCCTCGGGTCGGCGACGTCGCTGGGGTCCGTCACCACGTACGTCTTGCCGTTCTTGCCGCCGATGGTGCCGCGGCCGAAGCCCACCGCGCATTCCGCGAGGCGCTGCCGGTTGTCGGCCCAGCTAGCGTCGCAGCGCCAGCACTCGTCCACCGGATTGCCGCCGCTGCTGCATTTGCCTACCGTGGTCGAGGCGTCGATTGGCAATGGAGAAGCGATGAGCAGGTGCGAAAGGGATGTCAAGCATAAGATGGGAAGGCCATTGTTTTGTTGATAGATGACAATGTTGACTAAACCTTGCGCCAATGAGTAGGTTAGGATTGCATCTTATCTTTCGATTGTTTTGCAAACGCACGAGGGCCCATTTCTGTGGTTGCCGTGCGCACAGGATGTAGTGGCCGAGAATAGCTCACCATGGACCTGTCGCGGTCTTGAGCCAAGCACGGCACACGGTAGATGAACCATGCCATAAATATGTTGTGCCAGCCTGACTAGCTAGCCTGCCGGCACCAAGACTGAAAATAGCACTGATCAAAGGAATAAAAAAGATAGTTGCTAAAAAAGGAATTAAAAACATTTCAGTTACCTTAATTACATAATTTACTTGCATGGTCATATTTGTATGCACACAACATTTGCTACTGCAGAATCAATTCTAGAAAATTATAAGTCCACCAGTTAACCGTAACTGGCCATTAAATAAGCAATTGAAGAAGGATTAATAGTGTCAAACCATAGGAAATAAAGCAAGTCTTGGGTTCTCTAGTGCCAAGTTTCTCTCGGCCAAAGCATCTGTATAAGCTGATCAGTAGGTGCAAGCAAAAGCTGCGTGTAAGGTTCAAGCATTTACACTTTGTTCGTTCATGAGCTGCTTCGTGATTAAGCTTAGCTGCTTCAATCTCCTTATCTTGGTGCTTTGCTAAATTTCAGTCAGTGATCTTCTGTCTGTCTGTCCTATTCTTGGTGCTTTCTTCAATTAACTTCTCAAGTTTTGCACTGAAATTAGACAAAGAAACATCAGTTGCCTTGCCTTTGTTTTGCCACATTGCATTTGTTTTCAACTCTCTTATGTCCCATAGGTCGCTTTTCTTCATCTAATTTCGAATTCACCACTTGTGCTGCCTTAGCCTAGCTTTAAATTCTTTTCTTTTTCCTTCTTCAACCTATTCAGATATACGGACCACTTATGTTCACCACGTACTAACTTTTTTTTTTTTTGAAGGCCTTACCATTATGTTGACCGGCATAAACCTCAATTGTGCTGGTCAATTGGTCCTCTGCTGGTATATTTATCCAACATTAGATGTAAGTATTTTGGGGCCAGGCAAAAAAAAAAATCCCGGTAATTTCGGGTCAAAAAGTCTTACTTACGAACGTCCCATTGGGCAAACCAGGTCTCATGTTTTAGAATTTTTTGTGGAAACAGGATCCGTGCCTGGGTCTTGCCCGGTAAGATTTGTGGGTGAGGTAAACTCCATCGGGCTCGGGCCGGGCTTAGTTTGCTTAGGTATACCCAATATCCATGGAAACCACTTTTAATGGATTCTTAACACGATCTCAACGTTTTTCAATTCTCGTTCCTCTTGCGTGTATTTTCGTTGGCCCCTGTTGTAATAATCACAAAATATGCTAATTTGTAGCCAAACAAACAGCCCCGCCGGTCACCATTCATCTGCTTGCGGATGCTGAGGTTCATTAATTCATCAGTTTAGAGCCCAAAGTTTCTCCAAAATTTCACTATGCAAAAAGAAGATTCTCCATCACATCAAAATGCCGGCACATGTATGAAGTACTAAAATGTAAGTAAAAAAAAATAAACTAATTGCACGTTTAGATGTACATTATCATGAGACGATTCTTTTGAGGCTGTTACATATGGTAGGATAATATTTATCACTAACAAACGAAACGTCTTTATAAATTATGATGTGACATCCGGCCAAAATTTTGCACCAAACTTTGGGTGTTAAACACACCCAACTGTTGGATCGAGACCTGATGACACAACAATGCTCATGCGTGTGGACAAGTTGGTTTCTGGTACCGGCCTCGCTCGTCTCGTCTCGTCCTCGCCTCCTCAGCGATGGCGTCCCTCGTTCGAACTCTGCTGATGTGCCGACTCGACCACAAGTGTACTCCTCCCAATAAAAAAGACTGCAATCTTAGGGATGAGCACGTATACCAAGGAGGATGGCAAATTACGAAAATACCCCTAAAAATATCGGTCCTAAGTCAACCATCTCCCTCGGGGTTTTTATACCGGTCGGTTTCCACATGGAAACCGCTGATTAGTCGACCCTACCGTCCGGCCCGATCCTGACCGCCGGATAAAAGATTTAAAATTCAAAATGTAAAATTTGAAAAAAAATTCAAAAAATTCTGTAAAATAGCTCATAATTTGTAGAATCCAATGGTGTAAAATTTTCTCAAATTTGAGTTCGTTTTGGTATAAAAATTTCAAATCTAAGTTTGAAAAAAAAAAAAAAAAAATATTACAAACCGCCCATTAAGGCCCATTAAATCATGAAGGTCGAAAAAGCATACTAAACACACTCAAATTTGAGTAATTTTGACATCATTGGATTCTACAAATCATGAAGTATTTTTAGGAATTTTTAGCATTTTATGAAAAAAATTAAATTTTGAATTTTGAAAACCGCTCAAACCGCTTTCAAACCGCCGGTAAACCGTTTATACCGCCGCAGAAACCGCTCAAAACCTACCGGTAAAAAGATTTTTACCGATGAACTGAAAATTTGAATTCAATTGAATTCAAAACCAAACCGACCGGTTTACCGGTAACCGTCCGAAAATCCGAAACCGGACCCCGGCGGTTTGGTTCAACCGGTCGGTAAAAAACCCTTTCTCCCTCGTCCAACACATCTTCCCGAAGCTTCCTGACTCCCAAGTTTCCTGATTTCTCTCCGTCCCACGGCACTTGCGACTCGACGCCCACCCTTTCACGCCGTGCCGCCCTTCACGCGCCTCTCCACTGCTCTCGTCGTGCCCCTCGAAGCGGCGCTTGCAACCGCATCTCCATAGGCCATGGCTCCACCATGTGGATTCCGCATGCGAACCAAGGAAGGAGTGTCGAGGACGAGGAGGACGGGAACGTGGCGAGCGCGGCGTCCACGGCAACACGCGCTCTGGGTCTAGCTGGACGGCGTTGCTATGTGCGCGGTCGGGAGGTGCGTCATGGCAGTGGCCTCACGAAACAGCGCGGGCGGAGCTGCGTCGGGCAGGCAGGGCCGGCGAGGGCGCGACGGAGCAGGCGAGTGCGGCTCCGGCGCGGTGATGCTGGGCTGCCAGCAGCTGTTCGAGGTCGTGCAGCAGGCTGAAGGGAAGAGGTGGAGACGCAGAGCGACATCGGCGTCGTCGGCTTCAACCAGGAACGCGGCTGCCTGGTGGATTTTTTCATCGCGAACGCGATAAGAACGAGATGAATCGTGAAGCCCATGGAGTCTTGGAGTCTTCTGGAAGTGAAATGAGTGGACGAGAGAACACCACGTTAACTGCCTGGTGGAGTTTTTAATCTTTTTTTATTATGGGGCAACCGGAAGGGGCCTAGCCTGTAGCCTGACATGCTCTGTCTATTGTGAAAGTGTGCATTCTTTGTGAGAAAAAAATTTTGAATCGTTGGATTGCAGTCTTTGGTTGGACGGAGGGAGTACTAGGTAGCAGCAGACCAGCAGCTCGTTCAGACGGACCTTGCTGTGGCAGTCGAGATAGCTGGATTGGAGCAGTCAAGTCTCGCCGAGCAGGCGGCTCAGCGTATTCCTTGTCCACATGCATTGCTTGCACGGGGTCGATTCTGGCGCTGCCACCAATAACTCGATCCTTTTCGCGCTGTCGATTCTGGCGCTGCGTTTCAGACCCATAGTACAGGGAGAACGTGCTTATCCTTGGTACGGACAGGAAGGCCGGGAAGTTTTTGACAACAGGCCGGGAAGATGGTTGTGCTAGGGTGCTAGGGTGAGGTACTGCTGGCCCTGCTGTGCTGTGAGTCTGTGTATAGAAGGTTCGAGTGATTTGAGTCGTTTTAATAGTCATGTGATTTGATAACACATGCTGTATTAAATCATGTTGGCCGTAGCCCCTGCTGTGCTGTGAGTCTGTCTATAGAAGGTTCGAGTGATTTGAGTCGTTTTAATAGTCATGTGATTTGATAACACATTCTGTATTAAATCATGTTGGCCGTAGCCTGTAGCTTTCTTTCGGTCCATCAGAGTCTCGTTTGGATGGCAAATATTTGGAACCAAGATGTCACATTTATGTATCGTAGAAGACGTTTCGTTTGTTAGTGGTAAATATTATCCTACCATGGAGTAACTAGGCTCAAAAGAATCGTCTCGTAATGTATATCTAAACTGTGTAATTAGTTATTTCTTTTACCTACATTTAATAATCCAAACATACGACTTTTGATGTATTTAATGTGATGTGATGGAGAGAAAGTGGGAAAAAGGTTAGAATTTTTAGCCATCTAAACAAGGCCCAGATGATGATCTGTACGCTCAACAGTGAGGTACTGTTTCCAACTCCTATGATATGTGCCAGCATACTACTTCAACTAGCATACTATTCAACTGCCCATTCTTCAATTATTTCAAGGGCCCCAATGCTAAAGAAAACACGGCAGCGAATAGTGATACTTTTCAAGATTTGTAGAATGTGTGGTACTCAGCTCACATATCTGCGCGATTCATTCGTCCGCCCAAACTTTCGGCCTCAAAAACTGTTCCCAGCACGTTTAGTTTGTTGTGGTAATGGCGTATTTGAGGCGCCGAAAGAATCGCCTCCATGATATGCATTTAAACCGTGCAATTAGTGTTTTTTTACCTAAATTTCACACTCCGGACATACGCCTGCAGGTATATTTAATGTTTCATGTGATGAGATGTGATGGAAATGCAGAAAAATTTTTGGAGGGAAGTTGGGCTCTAAACACACACCGCTGGTTTGTTTCCACGAGTGCAGATGCAAAGTTAAATGCACCCTTAATATTACGACAACAGCACGCAGTTTACACCAAGGAAATATGTCGAATTCTGCAACAACGTACCAGCCGATCAAACTTAAGATGGGCGTTTACTACGTCGCCCACCACCAAAGGCCCAAATTTTGAGAGAGTGCCAATGTTGGATTGACCAAAACAACATGCAAACTGAAATTTGAAAAATCTAATTTGGATTGTACATGGCTGAGGCTGAGGACGCTGCGGACCAGGCCGAACTAGAGGCAGCATTATTGGTGCCTGGTGGCCGGAGAGGACAATGGTTGCGTGCATTGTCACCATCCCTCACAGCTAGCGCCTGCTCGTCGAGACTTGACTCCACATTCCGCGGTGACGAACGGTCCAGGATGCAGAATCGGCAGCGCGAAAACGACGCGGCATTATTGGTAGCGGTGCAGTGGAGCTAGAGGACATGTACCGTAAGTGCATCGTCACCAACCCTGAGACAATGCATTATCTCTGGTATCGAACTTGTTGAATTTGTTGAATTACAAAAGATAATTTAAAATAACCTCCGACTTTGTATCTAAATTACCTACATACTTCATTACCAATGATAATTTAAAATACACAATAATGATTTTATAGATTACTTAACATAACATGTGAAAAATTGGACAATTCAATTAAAAGTCAAAAACTAAATTATGATTCATTCATTAATAGATAGGGATACAACTAGAGTTTATATATATCTTAATATTAGGTTCCAGATAAATACACGTCTTGCTAGAAAAAAAAGATAAGCACTAGGAATTCTAACTAGAGGTTCCTAATGAAGCCTCCACACTAATCCTCATTAGACACCATATAGGAAAACAAAAAGATAGCTAGATCACATAAATTATCAGAAAAATCTGAAACATGTGATCAGCAATTGGTATAACCTAGTCACCATTGCTAATCATAGCTATTGGATCTATTCTATTTCCTAAGTAATTACCGACCTATGCTATTGCTTAAAACAACATAGAGTTATATTAGAACTACCCAACAATATACCGTTAAGAACTACTCCCTCCCGATGGTATTAGAAGTCGTTTAGGACAAAATGACACGGTCTTCAAAACACAACTTTGACCTCTTTATTATTATAAAAATATTTATGAAGATGTGATATATATATATATATATATTAAGACAAATCTACTCATATAATTTTTACATTTACAAACTCAACAACTTAAAAGTTATTGATGATTTATATTCCGATGTTTGACCCAAACCTTGTCCAAAAACGACTTCTAATACCATCCCGAGGGAGTATATATAATCTAAAATATACCTAAGTTTATACCTAATT
Source organism: Hyparrhenia diplandra (assembly GCA_015847255.1). Taxonomy (NCBI): domain Eukaryota; kingdom Viridiplantae; phylum Streptophyta; class Magnoliopsida; order Poales; family Poaceae; genus Hyparrhenia; species Hyparrhenia diplandra. The sequence continues at coordinate 1,238,225 of JADLZK010009224.1, read as the reverse complement.
ACCCATGTACTCTTATTATGATGACAAATGTATCCCACTTTTATCTTATTATTTGAAAAAAATTAAATATCCTCTCAAAGCTAAATCTAGAAATGAGCAACAACTTCTATTAAAATTTGTTCAAATAACCATATAGCATGTATATGTTTCTACACTACGCACTTCTACAATATAGTGTGTGTGTGTATATATATATATATATATATATATATATATATATATATATATATATATATATATATATATATATATATATAGTGATATCATTAAAGTAAATATACAAGTTGTGCCCGCATGCATGAGCGATAAACACATAAATAATGTTTGATCAACCAAAAATTCCTAACAACTCATGTACCAATTGACAGATCATAAATTGTTTAAAACCGTATTAGTGACCATGACATATAATTTATGTAGGTTTGTACATGAGATATATTTATATGCTTTAAGTTAACTAAATGTTTGATGTGTCTATAACCTTAATTAACTATAAATATAATTCATCTGCAAGGAAAATTCAATCATCTTGAGAAATAGAGGTGACCACTAGTGGCTACACTTGCCATTTAAGATTACTTTAGAGTACGAGGTGATTATTATATAGCTTGAAGTAATAAAATTTTCTTGAGGTTAGCAATCGCAACATTTGTGAGATCCGACCGCAATCTCTATCACTTATCTTATAAGTAACAAAATTTAGGTTTCAAATTATTGCTTTTGGTGTTGTAGTATTTCATGTACATTATGACCTAAAAATCCTTATTTTTAAAAGTTCATAAAAAGGAGAGTTAATAGAAGATACAATAAAGTAATAAACACAACAATGTCAACTTTAAGAGAAAAAAAAATGTCAACTTTAGATCCATGACTTCATAAGATGTGTGATGTAGCAAAGGCCAACAAGGTTAATGATAATATTTCAAACTAATTGCATATTTAAATTATAAATAGGTTGTCGGGTCGAATATGGCGGATATACCACGGACACGTGAAAAATCGGCCGATTGGCTCGTGTGGGACTTCGATGGCCTATCTCAAGGGACACAAGACGCAAGATTTATAATCGGTTCGGGGCAATCGCCCCTAGTCCAAATGGAGTCACTATGTGGCTGAGCTCAAACGCCAGACGGGCTTAATACAAGCATGTCGAGAGAGGGAGACCGGCTCCCAAGTCTCCTCGGGGTGGTGTGTGTTCGAAGGAGAATGCGATGGGAAGAAGGTCCATCCCCCTCTTCCTAAGTGGCCAAGGCTCTTCTTTTTATAGTCGTAAGGGAAGGATACATGGGTGCCACCGTGAGAAGGACTAAAGGTGTGAAGAATCTAAAATAGAGGGGGTAAAGTGTAAAAGTCGCCTGGTTTTGTCGCGCACGCACGGTGTCCGGCGTGCGGCGACATCAACCGCCCTACCCGTAGTCCGCTTGCCGGCGCCATAGAGTCTTGTAGGGGCGGCTCCATATTTCGATGTGTCGACGTCGTCCAATCGGGCTCGGAGCTCGTTGGTTGCCGACGGAGGGAACAAAGAGCTCATCGCCACGCCGTTGTCGCCGCCCACTATAAACGCTGCGTGCGTGTCACAAGAAAATGTGTGGATTGAGAGAAGTCGGCTACCGCCGTTGCCGAGGTCGTGGGCTGTCTAGTAGTGGTTGTCCGTGGCGTTGTCGAGATGCGGATTCGCATCCGGGCCGATACGCCGTGGTCCGCCGGGGGCATTGATGTCCGGCCGCGGTCGACGTGGCAGCGGCGCTGCGGTGTGGCTACGGATGGCGCCACACCGCTACGGCACTCGAGTGCCTCCGGCCCGTGCGCGATTGACTTTGCCCGTTCGCATGCGGAAGGGCGGCGCGTCGGATGGTCACGAGACTTACGAGGCTCGCGAAGCTTTGCGTCGGCCCGTGTCGTACAAGATGAGATATGCGGGCGGCCTCCGTGTCGCGCAAGGCGGGGGGCCCGTCGCGGTGACCTTTGAGGTCACGGACTACCATGAGGTCATATGAGACTTACGAAGCTCGTGCGAGGGGCGGAAAGAGCTCGTGGCGAGGAGTTCGTGACGAGACGGAAAGAGCTCCTGGAAGAGCTCGTGAGGGAGACGAAGAAGAGCTCGTGGCGGAAGAGCTCGCATGAGAGGCGGAAAGAGCTCGAGGAAACCCGCCGAGGTCGCACATGTAGAGGCGGCGGGGCGTGCGTGGGCGGGACAGGGAATGGACGGGTCGGCGTGACTTAGTAGTCGTCTTTGGCGGCAGACATCGGCCCTCCTTCTCCGAGCTCGTGCGAGACGGAGTTAAGCGAATGCTATTATTGTTTTAAATTAGCGATTGCCGCGGTAAAGTGTTCGTGGTACCTCGATATTGGTACCCGACAAAGAGCCCCGAAACATTTGGGAGATGGATTCTTCCTCGCGCTCAAAGCCGATGTCGGGTCATCGCGGATCGGGCCGTTGGGTTCAGTTCCGCTCCGGAGGGTGCGGCGAGCACACCCCGGTGTAGCCCCTAAGGGTGTACGGTGTGTGATACACCTCTCGAGGGGCTTGAGGACATCCCAGAAGCCCGCCTCACAGTGGTACCACCGACTCCGTCCTCTGAGCATAGGGCGGAACGCCGACCTGGCGGTGACGATCCCATCGGCGCCGCCCGGACACGCTACCGTCCTCATCAGGACCTGCTCCCGAACATCCCGGGGCGCGAGCCGCGGGCTTCGATTCAGCGGCGTGACCTTCTCCACCGCCGGCGTGAGTCCCGCCAGCTTCGCGCGGCCCGAGGCGGCTGTCGGTCGGCGAGTTCCACGGCGGCCTATGCGAGATGTACCCGGCAGGCGTGAGGCCTCCCACTCTTGGGGCGGCAGCGGCGGACGCCAGCGTCCATGAGCTAGAGCTCGCCCTCGGCGGGACCAGGTCTCATGTTGCGACAGCGTCGGTGCTACATGTGCCACACCCTCGAGGTGCGGTGGAAGAAGGTCGCTCGAGCGGCGCTTCCGGCACCGCCTCGGGGTTCCGCCCGCGCGCGGCTGCGAGCCTCCCGTTGGCTGCGCCAAGCCCGTCCTACCGATGAGCTAGAAAGAGCTTGAGCACGTGGCGGCTCAAGAGCGCGAAGCCCTTCGCCCCAGGGGGGGGCGGCAATCGCGGCACGAGCTCGGGCTCGTGAGGTGCAAGACCGCATCAACCCGGATGAGGGTCCCAATCGAGAGACTCCGCCGGTTTTGGGAGGGCATCCCGAACACCCCGGCCGCCGCCCTACTTCTGTTTCTACCCGACCCCGAGGAGCCCGCCGGCGCGAGAACCCATGAGCAACTCAAGAGGCTCTTGGCGTAAGCGGCGGTCCCGGGACGGTGAGCTCGGCGTCACATCGCCGTCTGGCGGAGGGAGCACGAGGCCTCATCGCGCCCGAGGTTCACGTCTGACGCCGAAGTCGGCGAAGAACGGGATGCGAGGGACACCATCAACGCCCGCCGGAAGCTCGGCCGACAAGAACGTGCCCTGAGACGGCGACAAGCGCCAGCTGCGACGACGCATACAAGCGCCCACGCGACGCGTCGACAGCGGCGCGGTGGCCGCTACAACAGCGAGGAAGACAAGAGTCGTAGCCCCACGCCAGAGCGCCGCCGCGAGCCCTCGCTTCCCCAAGAGGGATCATCGTCCTCCGAGCTCGAGCTCAAGGAGGCCAAGGGCTTTCGCTCACGCATCCCGCGACGCATTCCCTTCTCGCCCGAGCTCCAACCTCGGTGCGTAAGTACAACGGGAAACCGACCCCCGCCATGTGGCTAGAGGACTATCGCCTGGGGTGCCAAGCTGGTGGGGCCGACCGATTGCGATGAAGAATGTGTGGATAGCCAACCCCGTACTAGTTAAGAAGAAGAATGGGAAATGGAGAATGTGTGTTGATTACACGGGTCTCAACAAGGCATGCCCAAAGGATCCGCTTTCCTTTGCCGCATATCGACTAAATTATTGACTCCACCTCCGGTGCGAGACACTCTGTTTTCTTGACGCCCATCCGGCTACCACCCGGTCGCGATGAGCGAGCTCCGTCGGCTCGCCACCTCCTTCATCACTCCGTTTGGCGCATTCTATTACGAAAACGATACCCTTCGGTCACGAAAAACGGCTGGCGCCACCTTCCGAGAGGTGCATGCGTGAAAAGTCTTCAAAGAGCTCCTCGGAAAGCTCGTAGAAAGCGTCGTCGATGACATCGTTGTCAAGATGAAAGCGCCGAAAGAGCTCGTCCACGACCTCGAAAAAGGTCTTCACCAAGCTCGCGGTGGTCAAGCTCAACCCGAGAAATGCGTCTTGGGGTCCCTCGAGGGAAATTGCTTGGCTTCATCGTCTCAACGAGGCGTCGAGGCCAATCCGGAGAAGATCACCGCCATCACGAACATGGGGCGATTAAAAACGTCAAGTGTGTGCAGACTCACGGGGTGTTTGGCGTCTAAGTCGTTTCATAGCTGGCTTAGGAGCGAAGCCTCCCCTCTACAAGTTGTTGAAGAAGACGAAACCGCTGGGACCGTGATAGAGCTGCTCGGGAAGAGCTGCGTGGCGGAGCTCGCTGGTAGAAACTTGGCCAGGCTCGGGCGACCCGGCGGGGATGGGGGCACCTGGCGGCGCGAGCGTGAGGGCAGGCGAGGACTTGCGCGGTCGTGTGATACGCCGGGACTTCGGCCCGGCGTAGTAGCGAGGGCGAGGCGGTCCCACGTCTTTGAAATCGTCGTCACGGGAAGCGGCGACCGGGCGGCCCTTGACCGTGAAGGTCGCGCCGGCGAGAGGAGGTGGCGTCTTCGCGACCGCGAGTCATGCGGGGCGGGCGGGTGACGCTGCGGCGGCCGGTCTCATGATCAACTCGCGGATTGTGCGGGCGGAGCCAGCGGAGGTCGTCGGCGCGGTCGGCACGACGCAATCCTCACTTCCGCGTGTGCGGGGGCGCACGACCCCATACCGTCTTTGTCGTGCCGGGAGGGTGAGTCCCATCGGACCACGGCCGAGGCCGAGCCGCGTCGATGGGGCGAAGCGCGCTCTGGCGCCTCCCCCGGACGATGTCGTGCGAGGCTTAGAGGTCGTGCGGGCCGCTAGGCGTCCCAGCGTGTCGCGTGGCATCGCGACAGTTGGTCGCCGGGCCTTCACTACATGCAAGCCGGGCGGAGACGGGTCCTTGCGGTTAGGTCGCTACGGCGTCGCTGAGCGCCGTGGGACGAAGCGCGACCGTCGCGGCGGTCACGCGGACGGCGCGCACTGGTGACGGATACCTCCCCGGTTCGAAAGGGAGGTCGTGCGGGACGATTCCTTCGACCATGACCGCGTGTTGTGAGAACCGGGAAGGGAGGTCGGCGCACGATGGACGCCGCGTGGCGAGCGGCCAGCCGCCGGGGGTCGGGCCGACGCAAATGCCCTCCGCATCCCGGCAGCGAGAGCTCATGGAGCTCGGGGCCTCGAGTCGGAACCGGCGAGAGGCGGATCTTAGCGGCAAGCGCCGGCGCCGCGCGCTCTTGGGGTGTATGCCTCGGGCGGTGGCGATGGTCGAACGGCGATGAAGAAGCGATCCGCTAGCCGGGCGGATGGAGCGTACCAACATGGAGTCGGGCGGCGATGTGGACCGGGCCGGAAGGGTGGCCCCAGCCGAGGGGCCCTTGGGACGGTGTTGACGAAGACGAAGTCGGCCCCGCGCGCGAACGCTGCGGGCGCCGGCGGCAAACGGATGAAGCCATCGGTGGTGACTATCGCCACACGAGCGCCGCCTCGCCTGGGCGCGCCAACCGCCGCGGGTCGAATATGGCGGATATACCATAGACACGAAAAATCGGTCGATTGGCTCGTGTGAGACTGATGGCCTAGCTCAAGGGACATAAGACGTAAGATTTATACCGTTCGGGCAATCGGTCCCTAATCCAGTCTCTAGTCTCCTTTTATAGTCGTAAGGGGAGGATACATGGGTGCCACCGTGAGAAGGACTAAAGGTGTGAAGAATATAAAATAGAGGGGTAAAGTGTAAAAAGTCGCTGGTTTTGTCGAGGCACGCCAGGTGTCCGGCGTGCGCACGTTGTCGCCGCCCTACCGGGTGGTCGGCCGGCGTGCCACATCGTCGCCGCCCTACCCGGTGGTCCGCTTCTTGGTCGTCATAGAGTCTTGTAGGGGCGGCTCCATATTTCGATGTGTGTCATGCGTCGTCCCAATCGGGCTCGGGCTCGTTGGTTGGTGATGGAGGGAACAAAGAGCTCGTCGCGCCGCCGTTAGCCGCCGCCGGCCATAAATCGCAGCGTGCCGTGTCGCAAGAAAATGTGTGTGTGACCGGGGGAGCTCGGCCGCCGCTGCCGAGGTCGTGGTTGTCCGTAGCGGTTGTCGGGATGCGGTCGGCATCGGGCCGATACGTCGTGCCATCGGGGGCATTGATGTCCGCTCTCGATACCTAGCCGCGCGCGCCGCGCGTGCGGGCTGGATGGCGACATCCGGGCCGATCTGACGTGCCCGTCGGGGGCATTGATGTCCGCTGCCGCGTGCGTAGCCGCGGCGCGCGGTTGTGGCTATGGATGGCGCCGCACCGCTACGAGATTCCGAAAGTGCCTCCTTGCCGATCTTGTAGGTGGACTTTGCCCGCTCGTGCGGCGGAAGGGCGGCGTCGTGTGGATGGTCCGGAGACTTACGAGCTCGCCCCGGCTTTTGGCCGCCCCCGAGCCCGGTCGTGCGGGACGAGATATTTTCGGGCGGCCTCCCGGGTCGCGCAAAATATTCGGGGGCGGCCCGCGCGACCTTGAGGTCACGCACTACCTTGAGGTCGTATGAGACTTACGAGCTCGTTTGAGATGGAAAGAGCTCGTGTGGAGGGAGCTCGTGCGAGGCGGAAAGAGCTCTAGCGAAGAGCTTCGTAGGGAGGCGAAAAGAGCTGCGTGCGGAAGAGCTCGTCTGAGACGGAAAAGAGCTCGAGGAAACCCTGAGAACGTACATGCGAGGCGGCGCGGGCGTGCGTGGCGCGGGACAAGGAATGGGACGGGTCGCGCGACTTAGTAGTCGTGTGTGGCGGACATCGGGCTCCGCCTTCGAGCTCATGCGAGACGGAGTTAAGCCGAATGCTATTATTGTTTTCGCCGCAATTTGCCTTGTGTTCGTGGCACCTCGATATTGGTACCCGACATAGGTGTAATACAACTTTAAAATATGATCGCCCATCACAGACCAAATCCATTGGCCTGTGGGTGGCGCCGAGGCGGTCGTTGACGCCCTAGCGCAGGTTGTCGTTGCGAGGAAGAAGGAAAGCGCTGGGGCGTGGCATGGCGGCGCGCGGGCAACGATGCCGTGTGGCAGCGGCAGCGCTGGCTCGTGTGAGTTGGGAGACAGGAGCTGAGGGTTAAACCCTATTTTATTTTATTTCTTTCTTGATCCGAAAAGGATACATCTCCCTTTATTTTATAGGGAGGACTCAACTTGAGTCGCAAGCAATCCAGAATCTTCCTATTTTGACCAAACTTAAACCTTAAGTAATGACGATAACACGTAAGGCGGCGGCAGCCATGCAAAGGTTTATGCGTTTCTTTGCGGCATGCGCGTGCCCTCATGGGCCTGTTGGGCCCCCTAGTGGTGGCATGTGATCTCTCCCCCCTTTTCATGCGGCGCATGTCCTCGCCACGGCTTTTGATCGCTTAAATCGATGTCGCCCGAGGAAGGGGATATTGCTGGAGTCGTGGTGGTGGCCATGGTTGTCGCCCGAGATAGTCCCATGGTGTAGCTAGTGTTGGGGGCTTGCACATGGCTGTAGCAATGGGCGATGTTGGAGTCGTTGTCAATAACCATGTCGATGTCGGGGAGAAATCGGCGACGTTTGGGTGCTGCTCTAGGAAGTTGATGTGTTGTAGCTTGGTGGTAGACATGCTCGTCGCTTGAGGCGCTTGTGATCACGTTGGCGTGGGCGCTGGCGTTTGGCGTGGCGTCGTCGGCGTGCATGTCGGACCACATCGCCATGAGTTGTGGCGTTCTTTGTTAGCATGTCGTCGAGGTTGGTGTCGTTGTTGTCGTCATCGGCATCGTCGTCGTTGAGGAGGTAGTTGTTGTTCCCGAGGAGAGCCAGCTTGCCATTGTGCTTCATGCGGGAGAGGTGGCCGGAGAGGATGGCAAAGTGCTCGAACGGAAGGCTGGAGCCGTACCTCGTGTTGGTGTAGTCAAAGATCGTAGCCTTGTCGGAGTCGTCCTCGAATCTGAGCGCACAGAGGGCCTCCATGATCATCTCCTGGTACGACGGGAGCGGGGTGGTGCCGTCTTCCACGGCCATGGACCTCCACAGCCGAGGATCTTGTGGTCTCTAAACACCAATCTGTCATAGACCAAATCCATTGGCCCGGCCGTGGGTAGCGTCCGGGAGGTCGTTGGACGCCTAACGCAGGTTGTCATTGCGGGAAGAAGGACAGCGCCGGGCAGTTGGCGGCGGCGGCGTTGGCGCTGTGGTGAGCGGGAGATAGGAGCTCGAGGTTAAACCCTATTTTATTTTATTTCTTTCTTGATCTCAAAAGGATACATCTCCCCTTTATTTTATAGGGAGGACTCAACTTGAGTCGCAAGCAATCCGAATCTTCCTAATTTGACCAAACTTAAACCCTAAGTAATGATGATAACACTGAAGGCGGCGCCACGCAGTACTGCGCCCCTCCTTGCAGGCACGCGCATGCCCTCATGGGCCTGTTGGACCCCCAGCGGCGGCATGTGACAATGACTATGGATGAAAACATGTAAAACCAATCCTTCGCAAAAAAGAGTAACTAATAAGTTCATGATAATTGGATAGAGAATATGAGCATATCTATTTTGTAGAAAAAATAAATAAAGAGAAGATTATATAATTTAATTAAATATCTCTTTGTTAATCATATGTATTAAATACTCTCTCCATGTTCCTAAAAGAAGTCATTTTGGATAGCGACACGGTCTCCAAAACATAACTTTGACTTATTGTTTTCATAAAATTATTGAAAAATAATATATGTAAATTTTTTGTGTTAAAGTATTTTTTAAAACTAATCTGTTCATATATTTTTCATATTTCCAAACTCCACATCAAAAAATAGTTACTCACAATTTATATTCCCAATGTTTGACTGAAATCTTTTTCAAAAATTACATCTTTTAGGAATATGGAGGGAGTAATATATCTATTAGAATTCTTGCACAATGATAAATCGGAGATAAAAATGAAGTGTCTGAGTCGGCGGCGCCAACACGACTCTCTATGATTGGTGTCGATCGACGGTACTCCCTCCGTTCACGAAGACATACAACTATGGGTTGCATGCCAGGAAAACTAGTCTATGTTTAATCAAATTTGTAGTGAATACTATTCACGTTTACGGTTCAAAATCAATTTATTAAGAAAGTATGTTTCATAATCGAATTAATAGTATTTACTTGATATATTTTAAATCTATAATTAATCAAACTTGATACTAAACCATCACAATGCGCTAGAATTGCATAGCATTATTGGTGCTTGGTGGAGAGGACTTGTACTATGGGTTGCGTTGCGTGCATTGTCACCATCCCTCACAGCTAGCGCCGGCAGTAATCCTACGTTGCTTTGCAGCCGCCCGCTCGGCGAGACATGACTCCACATTCCACGCTGAGGACTCGGTCTGAAACGGGACGTCAGAATCGACAGCGCGAAGAAATTATTGGTGGCGGGTGGCCGGTGGAGCTACAGGACATATGTACCATACTACCTGCATCGTCACCATCCCTTACAGGTGGTAGCGCGCCAGCAGGGCCACCCGACGCAAGCCATGCATATGCATGTGAAGGAGACAAGGAGTACGCGGAGACTGGACTTTGTGTGAAATTTAGCCTTTTTAAAAAAGAAATTTCAAATCCAACCCTGGTATGAAACAATTTACGCTGCATATCCCTTTTTGGTCGCGCCAACTCCGATGACGTGATTTTTTACATGTCGCCCACCACATGTGGCACGACCGGCGCCCCCGCAGGTTGGCGTTGACTGCGCCGCGCCATTGCATGCGGCGCGACGGGATGTGAGTGTGTGAGTGCATGCTTTGCTTATATTTAGATCCACGTAATTTGGGAAAAAATGTCACAATCGAGATTATATCACTTTTTGTTTGTTTGTGAGAATTGTTGTCCTACCATAACATAACTAGGCTCAAAAAAGATTCGCCTGCACGTGTACATTAAAACTATATAATTAGTTTTTTTATTTACCTATATTTAGTGCCCCATGCATGAGATAAAAAGATTTAATGTGATAGGTAAATAGTGAATTTTGGAGAGAGAATTTTGGAATCTCACAGGGGCTATTGTTTTTCCTCACACGTAGGCTTGTATAACAGTGACAAGATACAACATGAACTAGCACTTTTTGTTTGTTTGTGGTAATTTTTGTCCTGCCATAACCTAACTAGGCTCAAAAAGATTAGCCTCGTCGCGGTACATCAAAACTATATAATTAGTTTTTTTATTACCTACATTTAGTGCTCCATGCGTGAGTTAAAAGATTTTAATGTGATAGGTAAATAGTGAATTTTGGAGAGAGAATTTTAGAATGTAAACAGGGCAGCGCTGCCGCCAGTGCATGCTGTCTTGCTTTTTAATGTGTTTAGATCCATGAAATTTGGGAAAAAATGTCGGACCAGGATACTATAGAACTTTTTGTTTGTTTGTAGTAATTATTGTCCTACCATAATCTCACTAGGCTCAAAAGATTAGTCTCGTCGTATACATCGAAACTATATAATTAGTTTTTTTTATTTACTTACATTTAGTGCTACATGCATGAGATAAAAGATTTAATGTGATAGGTGAGCAGTGAATTTTGGAGAGAGAATTTTTGGAATCTCACAGGGCTATTGTTTTTTTTTTCACACGGCCACTCTCGCGAGCTTTCGAGGCATGCTGCCGTTAAGGCTATTGTTTAGATTCTAAAATTCTCTCTCCAAAATTCACTATTTATCTATCACATTAAATCTTTTATCTCATGCATGGAGCACTAAATGTAGGTAAATAAAAAAACTAATTATATAGTTTTGATGTACACGACGAGACGATCTTTTGAGCCTAGTCGAGGTTATGGTAGGACAACAATTACCACAAACAAACAAAAAGTGCTATAATATCGGTGTGGCATTTTTTCCCAAATTCTATGGATCTAAATATAAGCACGACATGCACTCACACGCCACAGCCCGCCGCGCCGCGATGCAATGGCGCAACGCGTTATCCCATGCTCACCACGCCAAAGACCGGTCAACGCCAAAGATCCAAATGGGGGCGCCCGGTGGCGCCACATGCGGTGGGCGCGACATGTGTAAAAATCACGCCACCGAGCTGGCGCGACCAAAAAGGATATGCAGCGTAAATTGTTTCAAACCGGGGATGGATTTGAAATTTATTTTTAAAAAGGCTAAATTTCACAAAAAAAAAATCCGTCGAGACTTGAGTCACTTGACTGCTTCAATCCAGTGCAGTGGGGTATGGCTCTCCCCAATCATACCTAACATCTCTCCATTTGTTGCCAATGCACCCAACGACCATCCACTACCAATCAAGCAAGAGAAAGAGAGAGCAAGTGTGAGCGGTCTTCGAGCTAAGCATGGAGCTCGCCTTGGGGCCATGGCCCCCAAGCTGAGCGAAGCTGCTCATGGCGGAGTACGCCGTCGAGAGAAGGGCCTCAAGCGACATCGAGTCCCTCTCCGGGGAGCTGCTGATGATGAAAGCAGTGCGGAGGACTTGTCTCTTGTTCCACCGGAGCAGCTCACCGAGGTCCAAAAGCTTTGGGCACGCCACATCCGGGAGCCGTCGTATGACATGGAGGATGCCGTCGATGACTTTGTCGTGCGTGTGGCCAGCGGAGAGTGTGCAGCTGATGCCAACGTCTTCAAGAAGATCCTTGGCAAGGCCACCGCTGTGGTGAAGAAGGTCAAGCATCGCCGTCAGATCTCCGACAAGATTAAAGACATCAAGAAACTCTCCAATGAGCTCGGTATGCTCCGTGACAAGTACACAGTTAGAGGCCCGGGAGCTGATCTTGCCGCGAGCACCGGCATCGACCCCCGTGTCCACAATCTGTACAAGAAAGACTCTGATCTGGTTGGCATCGAGGAGTCAAGGGACAAAGTCATCAGGATGTTGTCTATAGGGGGCAAAGATGATGCTCATGCTCATGCGTCTGATCAGGACCTAAAGATAGTGTCTATAGTCGGGGGTTGGAGGATTGGGTAAGACTGCTCTTGCCAATACAGTGTATGATATGCTTAAGAAACAGTTCGACTGTTCTGCTTTTATATCTGTTGGTAGGAATCCTAGTATGACTAGGACATTTGAGAAGATGTTAGTGGAACTCGATAAGGATAAGTACGAGCAAGTCAACATGGCTGGATGGGAAGTGGAGAAATTTGCAAACAAACTGCATGAATTCTTAAAAGACAAGAGGTATGTCCATGTCATTCTTTGTTCAGTTCAACTCAATTGTTTGTATTCACTAGCAGTTTGTAGGTTCCTATTTTACACCAAACGCTTGGAGTGGGTTGCAGTTTTTCCTAGGCGCCCGATCAGGCCTAAGCTAGGTGTTCGGTCAAATCGATTATGAAGAATTTTGATTTCAGTGAAATGTTAATCGAATTTGCTTCCTAGATCTTAAAAAATCTATAGAATTTCCAAAATCAATGGATTGGATCTTTAAGTCATAGTACAAATTAAATTAACTAATTAACAAATACTCCTCTCCCTTGGAGTGGGTTGCAGTTTTTCCTTGAATCATATTATCGTGCGTCTGGTTTATATGGATACTCTATAATCTATAAAGACTTAATTTGCCAAATTATTCATAGCTCTACACTCTTGTGTCAAATTATAGGTACTTCATCGTTGTTGATGACATATGGGATAGAGGATCATGGAAAGACGTAAGATATGCTTTAAAGGAAAATAACTGTGGAAGTAGAGTAATCATGACTAGTCGGAATTTTGAGGTTGTTACAAATGCAGAAGAGTTTTTTAGACTAAAACCTCTTTCTGATGAAAACTCACGAGAAATTATTCTTCAAAAGAATACAAAGTCAGAAAGGAGAAAGTCTTGATGGTGTGTCAGGTGAATTGTCTAGTAACATCATAGATAAATGTGGCGGCATACCATTGGCTATCATTGCAATAGCTAGTTTATTGGTTGAAAGACCATGTGAGGACTGGTCAAAGGTATATGACTCAATTGGTTTTGGAAATGAAGACAATACAACAAAGATACTATCATATAGCTACTATGATCTACCTTCTTATCTGAAGCCATGTCTACTGCAACTAGGCACATTTCCGGAAGATTATTTGCTTGATAAAAATTCTGTTATATGGATGTGGATAGCCGAAGGTTTTGTCCATATAGAGAAACAGGAAGGTAGCCTATTTGAGGTTGGAGAAAGATACTTCATGGAGCTTGTAAATAGAAGCTTGATCAAACCAACAGAGCCAGATGACACATATGATAGGTTTGCAGATAAGTTCGATGTCCATGATATTGTGTTTGATCTTATCTGTAAGTTAGTGAAAGAGGAAAACTTCATTACTCTTTTGGACAGCAGCGAGCAATATTCATCTCCAGACAGTTCAAGAAGAGAGAAGAAAATCGGCATGTCTCGTTTGGACAGCAAGGTGCGACGGCTGGCTGTCAAAAATCACCATGTGCAGCGCTTCCCTGATCACAGCATGGACATGCCACAGGTGTTGAGGTCACTTAGCATTTATGAGAGTAAGATTGAGATTATGGACCCACTTGATAGCTTCAGTGTTTGCCGTGTCCTACGTATTGTTGACAGCAACATCCCAAACAACCTAAAGCATCTAGGGAGGTTGTTGCATCTGAAGTACTTATTCATATGTCACACACGTGTTGATGAGCTTCCTAAGGAAATTGGGCAACTGAAGTCTCTTCAGACATTGGTATTATGCGAGACTGGACTAGAAGAGCTACCACCAGCCGTTTGTTTGCTTACACGGCTGATGTGTCTGGTAGCTCATGGATTCAAAAAAGGTTCCCAGCTGATAGGATGGGAACCTAACATCCCTAGAGGAGCTAAGTTTAACGAGGGTAGTTGACCGGAGGACAAGCGAGGACCTTACTGTAGAACTTGGCAAGCTGACGAGGTTGAGGGCAGTCTGCATCTTCTTTTCCAACGAACTAGATGAGAGCTTGCTAAAAGCTTTGGTGCAGTCTCTATGCAATCTGCAGGAGCTCCAGAAACTGCAGCTTCTTACTACACGATTACCCCAGCAGAAACCCACTTCGTGGGAACACTGGGAGGCACCTCGGCAGCTCCGGTACCTGCTTCTACGATGCATCACCTTCTCGCGGTTGCCTGGGTGGATCAACCGCTCCTACGTGCCACACCTCTGCTTCTTATATGTGAAGGTGCATGTTTTTGAAATACAGGACTTTGATAACTTAGCGAGGTTGCCAGAGCTGAGCTACCTCTATCTAGTTGGTTCTGGGGGTCTGCCAGGGTATACTGTTCACAAAGACGACTTCCGGAATCTGAGGTTCTGCGAGGTGGGCACAACGCTCAAGTTTCATATGGGCGCCATGCCATGTCTTGAAGAGCTGCGGTTTGTAGTTTTTGTAGGGCATTGGTGCTGGGAAGAACATGATGTGCTGTTGGAGCACTTCCCAACAAAGGATGTAATCGAAGGTCTTGACTTGGGCATGGATAACCTTCTTTCACTTGAGCAAGTCACCGTCACATTGGACTGCGCGGGTGCTACTGCCGCAGAAGTGCAGGAGGTGGAGGCCACGGTCACGCGTGCCGTCGAAAATCATCCCAACCGTCCAACCATAAAAATGAAACGAGTATGGGAAAATTTTATCTTATCTGATGAAGAACGGGAGGAACTGGTGAGGCATTGTCTCTGTTTTTTTTTTCTAGCCTGTTCAAAAATACCTTTAATTGTTATTTATTGCTACCACTACGATATATCTGTGGGTACTGTACACTGACCTGTGTACTGCATTATGCTCCTTGCAATTCTCAGCTTCAGTGTGACATTGAAGAATATTTCGATGTGCTTCAGTGGAAGGATGAACCTGATGCCAGCTTCATCTGCCACCTGCGGAGTTACCGACATCTTCAGAAAGTTGTTATTTCCATCGACTGTTCTGGCGCTAGCAAGTGTGAGGTGAAGAAAGTGGGAGCCGCTTTTAGGCATGCAGCCGAGGTTCATCCTAACCATCCTACTATCCATCTTTTTAGAACCAAAACCTACAAAATGGTCTCCTCATCTGACCATCCCGATACAAAGGTAGATGCCTGGATTGAATTTTTTTAGTAGTTAATGAAAACCTTAGCTTTGAGTAACTTACCGTCGTCACTTATTTTTTTGCTTACACAGCTAACATGCCTGATAGCTGAAGGCTTCCAAAGGTTCCCAACTGACAAGATGGGGAACCTAGTACCCCTAGAGAAGCTACAATTAAAGAATGTAGTTGGTCGAAGTGCCACCGAGGACCTTGTGGTAGAGCTTGGCAAGCAAACGAGGCTAAGGGTGGTCACCATCGCCTTTTCCGAGGAACTAGAAGAGAGCTTGCAAAAAGCTTTGGTGCAGTCTTTGTCTAATCTGCAGGAACTCCAGGACCTAGAACTTTCTTTTACCGGATTATCACAACAGGGAGTTGCTATGTGGGAAGAAGACTGGAAGGCCCCTAGGCAGCTTCAGAGTCTGGTTATAGAAGGCATCAACTTCTCGCGGCTACCCGGGTGGATCAACCACTCTCACCTGCCACTTCTCTGCGTCTTATCTCTAAGCATGTACGTTGTTAGAGTACATGACCTAGATAACCTGGGGAGATTTCCAGAGCTGAGCAACCTCGAGCTAGTAGGTTCCAGCTGGCCACCAGGGTATACTGTTGGTACCGACGGATTCAGGAATCTGAGGATTTGCTGTGTGGGCACATCGCTCAAGTTTCATGTGGGCGCCATGCCAAGGCTTGAAGAGCTACAGTTTGAAGTTTTTGCAGGGCATTTGAGTTGGGAAGAAGATGGAATGCCGTTGGAGCAATTGCCTACAAAGGGAAGTAATCGAAGATCTCGACTTGGGCCTGGATAACCTCCTAGCACTTGAGGAAGTCACCGTCAGAGTGGACTGCTCGGGTGCTACTGCTGCAGAAGTGCAGGAGGTAGAGGCCGTGGTCACACGTGCAGTGGAAAATCACCCCAACCGTCCAACCATACAAATGGATCGAGTGTATGAAAAAAATATATTATCTGAAGAAAAACGGGTGGAACGGGTGAGGCGCTCTCCGTGTTCTTTTCTTACCTGTTCAAAATTATCTTCTCTTAATTGTTATTTATTGCTATACCACTCCGATATGTGTGTGGGTAATATATACTGACCTGTGTGCTGCATTCTGCAACTTCAATTCTCAGCTTCAGCACGACATCGAAGAAAATTTCGATGTGCTTGAGTGGAAGGATAAACCTGAAGCCGGCTTCATCAGCTACTTGCGGAGGTACCGACATCTTTAGAAGGCTGTTATTTCCATTGACTGCGAGTGTGCCAGCATGTGTGAGGTGGACAAAGTGGAAGCAGGTTTTAGGCATGCAGCCGAGGTTCATCCTAACCATCCGGCTATCCAACTGATCAGAACAAACACCGACAAAATGGTCTCCTCATCTGACCATCCTGAAACAGAGGTAATTGCCTGGATTGAACTATTTTCACTAGTAAATGCAAACCTTAGCTTCGAGTATATAACATACCACAAGCGCTTATTTTTCCTTCCCAAACTCCAGCAGGGCGACGATCATGATAATTTGCTTTGCAAACTCCACCTCAGGAATTGATAACTCTGTTTGTTCAATCCTTCCTGTCCGGCAGGTATGTCATATGTGCATGGCTCATACCACGGCCTTTTCTTTCTGCAGTGTAACTCTGAATATCCAAACTGAAGGCTATTGGAGCCAAAATGCGTTTACAATTGTATAAAAGCATGTACGTCACTATGCAGCACGTTTGGGCACCACTTATATTTGGCAGACGCTCAATGAGTTTCCGCTCAGTTTAAATATATTTTTTATTTTAGTTAATAGTACACATCCATGCTCAATGATTGTGCTGAATGGATAACCACTGAAACACAACATGCATGCTAATCAAACCGATAGGGAGTCGTTATGTATGTCAAAGTGACTTATAATTTGGAATGGAGGGAGTAGATGTTAACCAGTTGGTCTCATAAAAGCATATACAGTTCTTAAGATGATTTTAAGTGAGATGAAAATACCCAAAGCAACAAGGGAAACAAATATATCATGCACCTTTTTTTTTGACAGGAGTATATATCATGCACCTGTAGGTGGCTCGTCGCTCGGGTCGGGTGCCTAGGCGGGTATATAAATAGAAGGGTATATATCTCGAATATAATAGAAAAAATAGAAGGACTAAAAAATAAGAAAGGAAAAGATCCAACTGTTACTGCTGCGTGGGCATGCACAACTAGATCTTTTTCCTTTCCCTTATTTTTGTCCTTCTATTTTTTCTATTATATTCGAGATATATACCCTTCTATTTATATACCTGTCTAGGCACCCGACCCGAGCGACGAGCCACCTACAGGTCCTGGTTCTATTTATGTTAATCTTATAAGTGCTCTAGCCAAACTTAATTGTTTTTCGATTAGATTAAGCATGTTACTTGGCGAAAAATCACATGCTCTGCTTCAAGAAAATTTTGTGATTATATTTTCTTTTACATGGTTGCTCCATCCATTGCACTTCAACTAATTTACTATTATGGGCAGGTAAATGGAGTGGTTTTTAAGTACTGAAGGAGAGACATTATAGTAGCGTTCAGCAAGATGATTACAAGCATTCACAGAGCTCGTTTGATTTGTGGTTCTTAGCCTAAAATCACATTGCAGAGGAAGCAGATGGACCACAAGTGATGCAGTTTACGTCTGAACTGAATTGTCTTCGCCTTTTCCATTCCAAAAATAAAAAAATAAAATCGTCTTTGTTTCCATAAGACAGGTCATATATTTCTTCGTTTTTGCTCATGACAGATTTCGTGTGAACTATATTTTCTGTAACAAAAGTCATGTATTTCCATGGAGACAATCATGAGAGTTTGTATGTGAACTATGTTTTTGCCCTTTTTCTAAGATGGGTTATTATGTATTTGCTTGAAAGACAGAATGGGATGCTTTCCCTGAAAACAATCTTGAGAGTGTTTGGACTCTAATTTATTAAATGAAGTGGTCTTCCTGGATAAGACTTTTGCACCGTTTAAGCAAGTGTAGTAGCTTTTGCTTAGGCTAGGATAAGATTTTTGCACAAGTGCACCTATACGTTCACAGTGCTGATCAGCTGTTGCTACTTGCTTCGGCCGGTCGGTCTGGTTCCCTCTTGTGGCGTGCGCGCTCGGACGCAATATCTCCAGCTCCAGGTCCAGGCTCTAGCCCAGCCTTGCTGCTCCTCATCCGACGATCAGGGTCGTCTGGATCAGGGGCGCTGACCACAATGGTGAATTTGATGATGACATACGTGCTTTCAAACATCTGGAGAGGATCGGAGGCCCGTCCATTCTGCAAGTACTGACGAGTAATTACCACTAGTGAGAAGGCGCGCATTTGCGCGCCGATAACTTATGCGAAGAAACCGGGCCATGTGAGCTAACTATTAATCTAGGAAATAATAGCATAGGCAAACTTTGAGGAAACAATTGTGGGGGTATAAACATGAGATAGAGAAGTAGGTAGGTGTATAAGCATGACATTCAGTGTGCATACATTAGAGGAGGCGCCTACTGGTGCAGGCTTATGTTATGTTCTGTTTATTTGAGGGAGAGTATAATAAAGTTGATGTACGTGTGGAGTTATAATGCAGGAAGCATAATTACATAGAACGGTTTGTACAAGGAGGTAAACGAAGGGCTATAACATATGTTGTTTGACAATTATACATGGTAAATATAGGAGGAAATTAGATAGAAGTGCTCTGGGAACTTTGATGATGTCCATTCAAAAAAAAGAGAGTATTGCCTTGTAACAATTTTCTTCAGAAAGATCCGATCTGAATCCACACTTTTTAGTGAACCTATAGCAGCAATGGCAGGCTGCTTGCCATCTCTGTTCTTCAAAACTATCAGATGAAGTGGCTTTGTCCTGATGCTTAAGGGTGATTGTGTGCTCTGTTTTCTTCGTTTGACTGAAATCTTTAATCTCATGATGTACAAACAAAACTTTCGATGAGAAAGAATTCCAGAAAGGGGATCAATGGTGGGAACTCCCCATATTCCAACTGGGATAGATTGAGCAAGCGGTGGAGCCTGGGCATTGCAGCAGGTGCCAATAAAACTAATCTGATCAAGCAAAGAGCAGATTTTTACAAAGTATATTGCAAAATTTTCAGTTTGAGAACCGGAAGTAAATTATATGGTTTTCAACCTCAACCCTCACCACCAATGTGGGAATGTTTACAGGCTGCCCCCAAACTCTGCAGAAATTGATTCGAGTCACATTTTGGCGAAATTGCTGCAAAAAAAAATACTCTATACAATGTAACAAGGAATTAGTAATGCATCCAGAAGAACAGAAAGGTATATAGGTTTGACTTAAAAACATCAAAACTTGATACACAGAGTCAGATTCATCATTTTTTCTTTCAGAACTCGTACAAAGCCCGACCATTAACAACTCTATAGCATAAGTAAATGAAAGATAGACACACATAGATTTTAAGTTAACAACTCTATAACATAAGTAAATGAAAGATAGACACACATAGATTCTATAACAGCTCTATGTCATTTTTCTTTCAGAACTCGTACAAAGCACAAGCATGGATGGATGTACTATTTGAAAAGAATGAAACAATGTTTTGAAAAAAAAAAGTGTGTATCTGCTGCTACTTTTAGTACTTATCAAGTCACAAATGGGGAAAAAACAGGTATAAAACTATTTTAGTACACAGGAAAATACATCAGATCCCCTCAAATTTTATCAGTTTATTTTTCTGTATAATGTACAGCTGGAATTGATAATAGCAGGTCCACCATTCTGTTGGGAAGCCACTAGTTTAGAGAGTCTGAAACTATATCATTTTATTTCATGGATAATTAGTTGTTCAAGCTAGCATGACCAAACTAATAATCTAATCAAGCAGGCACATATACTGATACACATACACAGTAAAGTGAGATGACTTTCCATGGACCCTTAACTAACGTAGTTACAGGAAAAGTACATTTTTCTAAGAGCAAAAATGCATATGCTTTTTTTTTGGAACTCAAAAATGCATATTGTTCAGGATATGCAAATTTCACTATTCAAGAAGGAGTTCAGATTGACAGAGCCCATAATAACAATAAATGACTCAATCCACCGGAATGGTATATATTTTGTATGTATAGAATAGAGGATCATTTTCGATGTAATCACTGCAAAGAGACAGAACAAACCGATTTTTGTTGTGTTTGAGCTTTTGCCCATCCTTCACATAACATTCTTTGCCCTTAACTGATAGGAAGAGATGATGCCAATACAATCACCTCGGGAAAAAATTAGATTGACCGTGCTTGGAAAAAGGGGAAAATGTAAGATAAGACAAAAGAGCATATCTATCATATAGCTTTCCTAACACAACCATGGAAATATATTAACAAGAATTATAGAGTAAATTAGCAGTTTTGAACTAAGAAACCACATAATGGCTGTCACTAAAGGCTACTTTGTCAATCAGTCGGAGAGAACCATTAGAATGAGATATCCCTACACACGAAATTCAGGCCTTGCAATTGGTTGTAGCGCATGGAACACAATGAAGTAAACATGTGTCCAAAACAAGGCATATATTTTTAATAAGAATGTATAGCCCATTGGGCAGCTGCATTCTACAAAAACCGGATAAACTAATATGTATGCGCAACATATCGAGTAAAACAATTTAGAAATATGCAAACCATGATGTGTCTCCATATAGAATAAAGCAAGCACAGAAGGCATAGTGGGCATCATCAGATATGAATAAATGTACCCAAATATACAACCAATTCTTTTACTTGGCATTCAAATTAATTAGTGAGCTCTTTTCCACAGGAACTTGATACTTGGAGCCATGTGAACTGTGGTGGGCATTTTATCAAACACCTAACAAGCAACTATTGTTTACAATACAAACAGTTAAGTATGCAGAATATATATTTCAAACCAGCCCATTAGATCTAATCGATTATGTATCTTTAGTACTTAATTGGAAACCATCAAAGACACAAACCACTCACACCTATATTGCACATGAACTCTGAATCTTTTTTTTGTGGAAAAAAAACCTGAGCACATAAATTCAAGGAAAAAAACCGAGCACATGAGCAGGCAAGGAAGAGAGAGAGGGGGTGGGTTCCGACCACATGGGTGATGGAGCTTGCATCATCCGGCCACCAATCCAGTTGTCGCAGCTGCCAAAAAAGAGTGCAATCGTTAGGGAGGAAAGGATATAGGCAAGATGAGCGGTAATTGATCTATTTTTTTTTCAGCATGCATTCTCTGTCTATCTGATCATGCACCCAATAAAACACCATTTTTTGAAGATTAGGTATCTGAAAAAATAATAATTGGAGTGCCTACCTCATGTTGATTATTGTAATTTGGGGAAGAATACTGTGCTGGCTTCCCAGTCCAGCTCCCACTCTATTCTTATCCTCTTGTTCTTTACATATGAGCCCTTTTACAATCTACAATTTACATCAACACTCCCCCTCAAGATGGGCTAAATATATCTAACATGCCCATTTTGTTACAACTCAACTCATTCTCACTAGGTCCTAAACCCTTTGTGAAACAATCTGCTAGTTGACTACGAGATTTTACATATCCTAGCCTTAGAATCCCACTATCGAAGTTTCTCCTTGATGAAGAATCTATCAATTTCCACATGCTTCGTGCGATCAAATTGAACTGGATTGTTTGCAATATTGATTGCAGCTACATTGTCACATTGAAGCATCATGGTCTCATTTCTCAACAAACCGCAGCTTCTTTCAACAAACCTTTTAACCACATCATCTCACACAAACTCAATGCCATTGCTCTATATTCCGCCTCCGCAGTAGACCGAGCCACCACCGCTTGTTTCTTGCTTCGCCATGAGACAAGATTGCCTCCCACAAACACACAATAACCAGAGGTAGACCTCCTATCATCTCTGCAACTTGCCCAATCAAGATCACAAAGTACCCTCCAAGTCCAAGTGTCTATTCTTCCTAAACCATAACCCTCTTCCAGGGGTTCCCTTTAGGTACCTCAAAATTCTATAGACCACCTCCATATGCCCTATTCTTGGATCATGCATATATCTGCTTACCACACTCACTTTGCATAGGAGATGTCCGCCTTGTATGACAAAGATATATCAATCTCCCAACCAATCTCCGATATCTCTTTTATTAACCGGATCTCCGTGACCGGGCATTGGTTTGATGATTTTTGTCAATGGGGGTACTACATGGCCGACATCCAAGCATCCCCTGTTTCTCGCTAACGGATCTAGGACATATTTCCTTTGAGAAAGAACAATCCCTTTAGAGGCGACTCGGCAATCTCAATTCCAAGGAAGTATCGTAGAGGTCCTAGATCCTTTACCTCGAATGCTCTTCCTAAATTCTCCTTCAAACATTTGATTTCCTCCACATCATCTGCTGTAATCACAATGTCATCCACATACACAGCCATAATGGTGATAAATGTTCCTCTATGCTTATAGAAGACTGTATGATCACCATTGCATTGAGTGTATCCCATGTCACGATCGCTCGTTCCAACCTCACAAAACCATGCTCGTGGTGATTGCTTTAGCCCATATAATGACTTCTTAAGTTCGCAGACACCTTCCCCACCGCTTGGCTATTTGCAAACCCTGGTGGAATCTCCATGTAGACCTCCTCCCGCAGTCCCCATGAAGAAATGCATTTTTCACATCCAACCGATGAAGAGGCCAACCAAAGTTGATCGCACAAGAGATTAAGGTCCTAACAAGATTTATCTTTGCCACGACAAAAAGTTTCATCATAATCGATCCCATATGTTTGACTATAGCCTTTTGCAACTAATCTTGCTTTGTATCTCTCCACATCTCCTTTCGGGTTCTGCTTCACAGTAAAGGCCCCACTTACAACCAACCCTTACATTTGACGGTAACCAACGACATATTTTTCCCGTCAACTTACTACTATAAAGGGAGTAAAATTAAACCTTTTTATACTCATATGCATTTATCACTAATAAATTCCACTTGTAGTGTCTTGTATTTTATTTTGCAGATTTATAATAAAAGCAAGTGGAAAATCGACCAAAGTACGCCATCCAGTGGAATCGCATTATTGCAAAACTCTCAAGCCCAAGAGCAAATCGACCCAAAACATCAAATGCGGGCCGAGCAAAGCCCGCCCACAACTTTTCAGGGCGAAAAGACGACACCCCGCCAAGACCCGGGCCAGGCCCTGGGGTGCGCGCGCACCAAATTGGTGCGGCCGCACCCTCCCCGAGGCGGTTTCGGTCCAGCCTCGGGGGAGGCGGTTCGTGCACCTTCCAACGGGGTTTCCCGCCCTTAGTTGGTCGGTTTTGGCCACGAATGAAGGTTTACCAGGTCGGTTTGGTGTAATTTAGCACTTAGGCCCCTCCTCCAAGTGTATAAGTAGGCCCCCCTCTTTCCTCTCTCAACACACACCACTTGGAGTCCAAAGAAACCAAAGCAATCTCTCTCTCTACCACCTCTACCTCTCTCTCTTCTTCTACTTCTTCTTTCTTCTTCTACTTTCTTCTTCTTTTTTTAGTTCTTGGTTAGCACTTGGAGTAGACGAAGCTACAAGGAGGGCTTGTCTCCTAGAAGAAAGTGCTTTGGTAATACATCTACTCTATGGAGCATTCTTCTATTTACAAGTCTTATTTCTATGTTCTTGGCCTAACTTATGAACTAGAGTATAGTCTTGTTCATGTTCTTGTGTTGGTATATGAACTAGCATATAGTTTACATATCATAATCTTGACATGTTCATTACATTTCTTCATTGATCATCATATGCCTAACTTGATTAGAGGTGGGATATCGGTTCGTTGTTCCTTCGGGTTTGCTCTTGTTCTAGTCCGTCCATTCGACGAGTGGGGATCCTGGGAGGACAAGAGTAGTGCTTTCGATATGCGGGCATGGTGCCCGGGTATTACGACACCTGCGAATATGAGGGCATGCCACGGTTGATGAGGGGGTAGGCGGCTTGGTCGTGACAAGCCTTGACCGTCCCTTGAAATCCCCCCACGTTCGTATGTTCCGTAGGAGTTCGTAAATGCTTCCTATCGGGTCGTATGGTATCCGTGGAGTCTCCCGTTATCCTAGACCTAACCATGACTAAATCGGTTTGCATATGATCCTAACTATTCATTTGTATGGCCATGACTAGATACATTAGAATTACTCCATTAGATTATTCATTTATTCTTTATCTATTTTCCTTATCCTTTTCTTTGGTGGATTCTTAAGTGTGTGTCACACTATCCATGAACCGTTATTGCTTACCCCCCCGTTATGAACAATTTGGTCTAAGCAAACACATGTTCCTCTATTCAGATGCCATGCTAATTTATTAATCACATGCCTTCCTTTGGGAAAATATAAATAACGATACCCTCAATACTTCCGGGTGAAATGCTACAATGATAGATCCGTGCGCTTGCGGATGAAATATCTACGATGGCAAGATCAATCCCGTTGACAATCTCATTTCGGATCACCGACATGGTGGTTTGCTTGGGAATGTCGGTATGGCGCATTTCGCGCTTTTATTGGGATGGGTTTTATACCTGTTTCCTTTGATCGCGTTAAGAAATGCCAACAAACATTTCTCGGCGCCGTTCTTAAGAAGGCATTGTGAAATAATAATAATAATAATAATAAATAGCCGGCTATGAATATGAACTGTGTGCGTGGCTACCATTTGCTCGTACAGGTTAACCTTTTATGTTTTCTCCTGTTGTGGGTGAAAATGTAATAGTGTATGTCGGGTTTCCTACTTGTAGGAAAATTTCATCTCCGATCCGAGAGGCACTCCTAAGGAAGAACAGGTCTCGTGCCGCTTCATCTTTGGCCGGAACCCCGGCTGCACGAGACCGACATCCCCGCACCAACCGCAACTCAAGCCATGGCCCCGAAGTCCCCGTGAGCTCGCCATTCATTGCCAAGAAGGGCGACCACTCGACGTCCGATCATCACCGTGCCACGTGCCCCCACAACTTCGCTAATGCATTTTGTGACCCGGGGGCGGTATCAATGTGATGTCCAAGGTCACCTTCAACAAAATCCATGGAGGAACACTTACTCCTGCCAACTTCGTCCTCCAAATGGCAGATCAATCGACAAGGCGGCCAGAGGGAATACTCGAGGATATGTTGATTAAAATCCAAAATGAGTACATCCCCTGCACTTTGTGGTCCTAGACATGGGCCCAAAGGAGGATGTGTCTCTCCTCTTGGGGAGACCATTTCTCTATACGGCCAAAGCTGACATTAGTCTGGGGAAGGGCTTCATTGTCTTCCATATCAAAGACGAGGCGGTAAAGTGCCCATTCATTGGGTACAAGCAACAACACACCCGGCAATCAACATCATCAAGACCGGTGTGGAATGTTGAAAGATCTGACTCCGAAACCCCCGGAGCAGATACTCTCCGCCAGTGAGCAGGGGAAAGTCAGACAGGCTGACTATAAATAACCTGTGCGATACTATCGTCATCAAAGATGTCGCGGCAGAC
Organism: Hyparrhenia diplandra; assembly: GCA_015847255.1. NCBI lineage: Eukaryota > Viridiplantae > Streptophyta > Magnoliopsida > Poales > Poaceae > Hyparrhenia > Hyparrhenia diplandra. Next base: position 1,212,482 of record JADLZK010009224.1, on the reverse strand, counting down.
GTCATCAGGCTCCGTCTGTTTCCCTTCTCCCTCGTGGGGAAGGCGAAACAGTGGTTCTACAAGGACAAGGAAGTCGTCAGTACGTGGGCCAAGTGCTCCGCGGCGTTCCTCGCTAAGTTCTTCCCCATGGGCAAAACTAATGCCCTGAGGGGGAGAATCGCCAATTTCCGCCGGTCGATGGAGCCCATTCCGAGGCGTGGGAAAGGCTGCGAGGAATACATTCTAGCATGCCCGCACCACGGGATGGAGAATTGGCTGGTGCTCCAGAACTTCTACAATGGTCTCACGGCCATATCGAAGGGGCACCTCGACGCCGCTGCTGGTGGCGCGTTTCTATCGCTCACCATAGATCAGGCAACAGCCCTGATCGACAAGATGGTGGCAAACCAGAGCTGGGGCGAAGATAGAGCCCTCGCCAAAACACAAAAAAGGCATGCATACCGTGAAGGAGGCGGATATGCTTGCCGCAAAATGGATCTTCGCTGAAGAGACCGGAGGAGCGCAGCACGCGACGCTCTTGCCCGGCGGCGCCCCGTCTACGCCACGCACGCTCACATGACCTGTGAGACGTGTGGTGAAGTTGGCCACTCGGGGGATAATTGCCCCGAGACCCGTGAAGAAGCCGTGCATTCATCACTAACAAAGAACGGTATCGCCAACCTCGCCAGGGGGCTGGAATAACCCCCAGCCACCGTTCCAAGGCAACCCGGGGTACAACTCCAACTATAACCCCGGTCAAGCCATCATTGAAGGACCCGCATGGGGCCGGCGAAAATTAACGAAAATCTCACCAAAAGATGAGCCACCAAGACAAGATCCCGGAAGGTGTGAATAATAAGCTCGAAGGGTTGACATCGGGCGTAAAGAACCAACTTCGGTTTCAACAAGATGATAGAGACACAACCGGCTCGGTTGTTTGCTCAAGTGCCGCTTAACGACTCGGAAGGATCCCGGGGCAACCGAGGTTCCGACGAGTCGGTTAACATGATATCTCTGAGGCTCAGTCAACCCAGCGAGCTAAAGAAGATCCCTGTGAGCTCGCCATTCATTGCCAAGAAGGGCGACCCTGGACGTCCGATCATCAGCTGTGCCATAGGCCCCCACAACTTCGCTAATGCATTTTGTGACCTGGGGGCCAGTATCAATGTGATGTCCAAGGTCACCTTCAACAAAATCCATGGAGGAACACTTACTCCTGCCAACTTCGTCCTCCAAATGGCAGATCAATCGACAAGGCGGCCGAGGGAATACTCGAGGATATGTTGATTAAAATCCAAAATGAGTACATCCCTGCAGACTTTGTGGACCTAGACATGGGCCCAAAGAAGGATGTGTCCCTCCTCCTGGGGAGACCATTTCTCTATACGGCCAAAGCTGACATTAGTCTGGGGAAGGGCTTCATTGTCTTCCATATCAGAGACAAGGCGGTAAAGTGCCCATTCATTGGGTACAAGCAACAACACACCCGGCAATCAACATCATCAAGACCGGTGTGGAATGTTGAAAGATCGACTCAAACCCCCCGGAGCGTATACTCTACGCCCGGTGGCGAGGGAAAGTCGACAGCCGACTATAAATAACCTCGTGCGATACTATCGCCATCAAAGATGTCGCGACGGGCGTCATCGAGCTCCGTCATTTCCCTTCTCCCTCGTGGGGAAGGCGAAAAAAGGTTCTACAAGGACAAGGAAGTCGCCAAGACGTGGGCCAAGTGCTCCGCGGGCGTTCCTCGCTAAGTTCTTCCCCATGGGCAAAACTAATGCCCCGAGGGGAGAATCGCCAATTTCCGCCAGACCGATGGAACCCATTCCCGAGGCGTGGGAAAGGCTGCGGGAATACATTCTAGCATTCCCGCACCACGGATGGAGAATTGGCCGGTGCTCCGTAACTTCTACAATGGTCTCACGGCCATATCGGCGGGGCACCCCCGACGCCGCCGCCGGTGGCGCGTTTCTATCGCCACCATAGATCGGGCAACAGCCCTCGATCGACAAGATGGTGGCAAACCCGGAGGCTGGGGCGAAGATAGAGCCCTGGCCAAAACACAAAAAGGCATGCATACCGTGAAGGAGGCGGATATGCTTGCCGCAAAAATGGATCTTCTGCTGAAGAGACCGGAGGAGCGCAAAGACGGACGCCATTGCCCGGCCAGCCGCCCGATCCCACGCCCGAGGCGCTCACATGACCTCGTGAGGCGTGTGGTGAAGTTGGCCACTCGGGGGATAATTGCCCCGAGACCCGTGGAAGAAGCATTCATCACTAACAAAGAACGGGTATCGCCAACCTCGCCGGGGCTGGAATAACGAGTCCAGGCCACCGTTCCAAGGCAACCAGGGGTACAACTCCAACTATAACCCCGGTCAGCCATCATTGAAGGACCTGGTACTGGGCCAGGCGAAAATTAACGAAAATCTCACCAAAAAGATGAGCCACCAAGACAAGATCCTGGAAGGTGTGAATAATAAGCTCGAAGGGTTGACATCGGCTGTAAAGAACCAACTCAGTTTCAACAAGATGATAGAGACACAAACTGGCTCGGATTGTCGCTCAAGTGCCGCTTAATCGACTCGGGAAGGATCCTGGGGCAACCTCGAGGTTCCGCACGAGTCGATTAATATGATATCTCCGAGGCTCGATCAACCCAAATGAGCTAAAGAAGATCCCCCTCGTGAGCTCGCCATTCATTGCCAAGAAGGGCGACCACGACGTCCGATCATCGGCCGTGCCATAGGCCCCACAACCGCTAATGCATTTTGTGACACGGGGGGCCAGTATCAATGTGATGTCCAAGGTCACCTTCAACAAAATGCATGGAGGAACACTTACTCCCGCCAACTTCGTCCTCCAAATGGCAGATCAATCGACAAGGCAGCCAGAGGGAATACTCGAGGATATGTTGATTAAAATCCAAAATGAGTACATCCCTGCAGACTTTGTGGTCCTAGACATGGGCCCAAAGGAGGATGTGTCTCTCCTCCTGGGGAGACCATTTCTCTATACGGCCAAAGTGACATTAGTCCGGGGAAGGGCTTCATTGTCTTCCATATCGAGACAAGGCGGTAAAGTGCCCATTCATTGGGTACAAGCAACAACACACCCGCAATCAACATCATCAAGACCGGTGTGGAATGTTGAAAGATCTGACTCCGAAACCCCCGGAGCAGAGACTCTCCGCTAGTGAGCAGGGGAAAGTCGACAGCCGACTATAAATAACCTTTTGGCGATACTATCGTCATCAAAGATGTCGCGGCAGACGTCATCAAAGTTCGCGTCTGTTTCCCTTCTCCCTCGTGGGGAAGGCAAAACAAAGGGTTCTACAAGGACAAGGAAATCGTCGAGACGTGGGCCAAGTGCTCCGCGGCGTTCCTCGCTAAGTTCTTCCCCATGGCCAAAACTAATGCCCTGAGGGGGAGAATCGCCAATTTCCAGCAGAATTCGATGGAACCCATTCCGGAGGCGTCGGAAAGGCTGCAGGAATACATTCTAGCATTCCCGTACCACGGGATGGAGAATTGGCCGGTGCTCCAGAACTTCTACAATGGTCTCACGGCCATATCGAAGGGGCACCTCGACGCCGCTGCTGGTGGCGCGTTTCTATCGCTCACCATAGATCAGGCAACAGCCCTGATCGACAAGATGGTGGCAAACCAGAGCTGGGGCCAAGATAGAGCCCTGGCCAAAACACAAAAAGGCATGCATACCGTGAAGGAGGCGGATATGCTTGCCGCAAAAATGGATCTTCTGGCCAAGAGACCGGAGGAGCGCAAACGGGCGCGCTTGCCGGCGGCGCCCGAGCCTACGCCACGAGGCGCTCACATGACCTGTGAGACGTGTGGTGAAGTTGGCCACTCAGGGGATAATTGCCCTGAGACCCGTGAAGAAGCTGCATTCATCACTAACAGCAACGGGTATCACCAACCTCAGCAGGGCTGGAATAACCAGTCCAGGCCACCGTTCCAAGGCAACCAGGGGTACAACTCCAACTATAACCCTGGTCAGCCATCATTGAAGGACCTGGTACTGGGCCAGGCGAAAATTAACGAAAATCTCACCAAAAAGATGAGCCACCAAGACAAGATCCTGGAAGGTGTGAATAATAAGCTCGAAGGGTTGACATCGGGTCAGAAAGAACCAACTCGGTTTCAACAAGATGATAGAGACACACCGCTCGGATTGTTTGCTCAAGTGCCGCTTAACGACTCGGGAAGGATCCCGGGGCAACCTCGAGGTTCCGCCGAGTCGATTAACATGATATCTCGAGGCTCGATCAACCCGGCAAAGCTAAAGAAGATCCCCGTGAGCTCGCCATTCATTGCCAAGAAGGGCGACCCCGACGTCCGATCATCGGCCGTGCCATAGGCCCCACAACCGCTAATGCATTTTGTGACCGGGGGCCAGTATCAATGTGATGTCCAAGGTCACCTTCAACAAAATGCATGGAGGAACACTTACTCCTGCCAACTTCGTCCTCCAAATGGCAGATCAATCGACAAGGCGGCCAGAGGGAATACTCGAGGATATGTTGATTAAAATCCAAAATGAGTACATCCCTGCAGACTTTGTGGTCCTAGACATGGGCCCAAAGGAGGATGTGTCTCTCCTCCCGGGGAGACCATTTCTCTATACTGACCAAAGCCGACATTAGTCCGGGAAGGGCTTCATTGTCTTCCATATCAGAGACAAGGCGGTAAAGTGCCCATTCATTGGGTACAAGCAACAACACACCCGGCAATCAACATCATCAAGACCGGTGTGGAATGTTGAAAGATCTGACTCCGAAACCCCCGGAGCAGATACTCTCCGCCAGTGAGCAGGGGAAAGTCAGACAGGCTGACTATAAATAACCCGTGGCGATACTATCATCATCAAAGATGTCGCGGCGGACATCATCGAGGCTCCGTCTGTTTCCCTTCTCCCTCGTGGGGAAGGCGAAAACGATGGTTCTACAAGGACAAGGAAGTCGTCAGTACGTGGGCCAAGTGCTCCGCGGCGTTCCTCGCTAAGTTCTTCCCCATGGGCAAAACTAATGCCCTGAGGGGGAGAATCGCCAATTTCCAGCAGAATTCGATGGAACCCATTCCGGAGGCGTCGGAAAGGCTGCAGGAATACATTCTAGCATGCCCGCACCACGGGATGGAGAATTGGTTGGTGCTCCGTAACTTCTATAATGGTCTCACGGCCATATCGAAGGGGCACCTCGACGCCCGCTGGCGGCGTGGCGCGTTTCTATCGCTCACCATAGATCGGGCAACAGCCCCGATCGACAAGATGGTGGCAAAGCGTAGCCGGGGGCGAAGATAGAGCCCCGCCAAAACACAAAAAAAGGCATGCATACCGTGAAGGAGGCGGATATGCTTGCCGCAAAAATGGATCTTCTGCCGAAGAGACCGGAGGAGCGCGCAAGACGACGCCATCGCCCGCCAGCCGCCGGGCCTACGCCACGCTCGCCACATGACCCGCGTGAGACGTGTGGTGAAGTTGGCCACTCAGGGATAATTGCCCCGAGACCCGTGAAGAAGCCGCATTCATCACTAACAAAGAACGGTATCGCCAACCTCGCCAGGGCTGGAATAACCATCCCAGCCACCGCTCCAAGGCAACCCAGGGGTACAACTCCAACTATAACCCCGGTCAGCCATCATTGAAGGACCCGGTGCTTGGGCCGCGAAAAATTAACGAAAATCTCACCAAAAAGATGAGCCACCAAGACAAGATCCTGGAAGGTGTGAATAATAAGCTCGAAGGGTTGACATCGGCTGTAAAGAACCAACTCAGTTTCAACAAGATGATAGAGACACAGCCTGGCTCGATTGTTTGCTCAAGTGCCGCTTAACGACTTCGGGAAGGATCCCGTGGCAACCCGAGGTTCCGCGACGAGTCGATTAACATGATATCTCGAGGCTCGATCAACCCGAGCTAAGCTAAAGAAGATCCCCGTGAGCTCGCCATTCATTGCCAAGAAGGGCGACCACGACGTCCGATCATCACCTGTGCCATAGGCCCCCACAACTTCGCTAATGCATTTTGTGACCTGGGGGCAGTATCAATGTGATGTCCAAGGTCACCTTCAACAAAATCCATGGAGGAACACTTACTCCTGCCAACTTCGTCCTCCAAATGGCAGATCAATCGACAAGGCGGCCAGAGGGAATACTCGAGGATATGTTGATTAAAATCCAAAATGAGTACATCCCTGCAGACTTTGTGGTCCTAGACATGGGACCAAAGGATGATGTGTCTCTCCTCCTGGGGAGACCATTTCTCTATACGGCCAAAGCTGACATTAGTCTGGGGAAGGGCTTCATTGTCTTCCATATCAGAGACAAGGCGGTAAATGTAACACCCTCGGTGTTACCGCGTAATTAACTTACTAAAATCCGTCATGAGCATCATGTTTGTGTGTAATGCATGTGATAAAATATAAAATATTTCTTGTATATCTACACACACGCATGCTATATATAGACATACACGTGACCTTGAGTTATTAGAGCTGAAGCGTAAACCGTATATACTAGCTAGTGGATTAGTGTTTGATCTTTATCACCTTGTCTTTGATGTCGTGCATGCATGCATGGCCGATCATACTTGTCTCTGGCTATTTATGGCCGTCGTCGTATAGCTGCACAGCCTGCTGCCATGCACCATGCACTTCTTGGCCTAGATCCCTCAACTACGTGCTGCCAATAATCTCCAACGTGCGAGAGTGGACTTGACCTGCTGCTACGTATCAGCTCTGCCATGCACTGCTTGGCAATTGCTACGCACTGCTGCCTCTGCGTCGCACGTTGTGGTGTCCACCATAGCTGAACCATGCTCGTCGGAATGCACCTCACCCACTGCCTTAGTCGTCATTTCTTCTTAATGACACTAGCAACCATCCACTTGCTGCCAAGGCAAAACACCAGCCTTTGTCAGACATGTTAACACACGAGGCCATGGTTGCTCATCGTCGTGATCGTCTCCCTGTAGTCGCTGTGTCTTGGCCCTGCCACTGCGGCGCCGTCGCCTCGCCGTCGTGTTGGTCATCATGCACATATGGCCACCGTCCACCTTAATGGCGTTGCGGACGCACGTTGTCCTAGTCTTGTTGCCATGGCAGTGTTGCACTGTATCGTCGTTTGCCCTTCAATATTGACGTGCCTTGTCTCTGCATGCCTCCTGTTTGATTTAGCCGAGCGGAGCGCTGAGTCAGTGCATACACGGTCGGAGTTACGAGCGTCCATCTGAGCGCTAGCAGCCAGAGCCTTCAGCTGCACACCCGTGTGGCCATGTCCCTACTCTGTAGCATAGTGGCTGCTCGTGTGCACATCTCCACGTACAAGCAGAGCTTCCTCTTCCTTCAAATACACACGCAGACCCGTGTTTCCGGCCTAAGTCCTCGCACCGAAGGTAACCATGGAAGTTGTCTAGATAGCCAACCACATCGAGCCTCAGTCGTTCGCAGTCGACCAAGTTCGGACGTCTCGCCGGCGTCGTGCTCGCTGCCGAGCGCCGCGCGTGTGGCCGTCACGGTTGAGCTGTCTCCAGCTCGGCCAGCACCTTCATACGAACCTCTGTAAGTTGTTGATGTTGATCACCGTGCGTTAGTCAATTAGCTGCTTAGTTTAGCTTGCCGAGATGCCGGCCGTCGTGCGTATATATATATACATATATGTTCATATACGTGAGTTAGTTAGAGCACGTGAGTGTGCCTGTTAGCTTCTTAGCTTTCGTACGTAATACATGCTCCATATATAGTTTGTTTGCTGTAACGTTTGTAGCTTAAAACTGAGCTATTTGAGGTAGTAGCTGAATATTCCTTTTAGATTAATATGAGTAAGAATAGAACACGTGTTGTACCTTAGCTTGCTGAAGTCGATAGATAGCTTCTTATATTGGTCATTAGAGTTAGCTTGATAGCTTATCTTGTGTGTATTTATTTTAAGAGTTGTTGTTGCCGTATATTAAATCATTGCATCATCATCGCATACATGTAGTGAACGAGTTGGCGGAAGTCGTGACCGTGGGCGACCAGGAGTACGAAGAAGTCATCGAGGAGTACGAGGAGGAGATACTCGTGCCGCAGGAGTTTCCGAGAGCGCCCGTGACCGACTTTGTTGAGTTTGCGCGACCAAGGCAAGCCCCGTGCATAACCCTTATTTTTAATAAATATGATTTATATATGTTTGCATTTACGTTTCAGGAATTATATGATACCCACATGCATAGATATATTATCCTATGAGTCTTACTAGTACAGGATCGAGTAGTTGCCATGCTTAGGTTATTCGGTAGCGTGAGTAACCTCGCCATTACTCACAAAGTAGGTGAACATTACTACACCGATGATGAGATGGTGGAAAGGAAATGGTGACCGGGCGGGAAGTGGTTTGGGTTCCGTGGGTGTAACAAGTTATGTCCCGCGGCCACGGGCTTAGCTTGGTTGCACCGTTTTTTCCCGTCCGAGTCAATTAAGGACCGCTCGTTGCAATGGAATGGTGGTCAAGTCACGATCTTATTATCCCGTGCACATACTTGCTTATGGGAGCGGGAAGACCTGTTCTTTTCATGTCGAGGTTTACGGCTCTTTCCGTGCCGACCGAATGGAGGCGGGGAAAGGTTGGAGGTCAAGGACCATACCGAGTCCGGGACTCGGGGCGAGTGGTGGCTCGGAGTCCAAGTTTGGGGCGGGGACCCGGAGCCTCGGCAGAACCGAAGGGGGTTGGTCTTTGCTTGCGCCGTATTTTTGTAGCGCAAGCGGGCGTGTGTTTTTCGGGTACCCAAATGGGGATATTGGTTCGCGAATCGCCGCCGTGTTGGTACGACTTGACTGGTATCCGCATCGTAGTAAGAAGAGGAATATGAAGGAAGGAATTAAGATGGTTCTGATTGCTCAACTCTTGCTTGAAATTAGAACAGTGCTTATCTAGAATGGTTAGATGATGAACTTAAAAGATGGCTAATAAATGAAAAGTAAGGATTTACTTTTAGTAATGCTTTTCGCAAACAAATAAACTACAGCCATAAAGCCTATCATATTCCTTGAGAGTCGGGAAATATATATATTCCCTTCGGGTAAGTCTTGCGAGTACGATTGAGTACTCAGGGTTTATTTACCCTTGTTGCAGGTGGACCATAAGGAGCTAGTCTTGTGTGGAGGATTCTTCTGGTGGGCACAGATGGATCCTTGTATCTTCATCGTCGCTAGATGTTTATTTTATTTCCGCTGTTTATTTCCGCACTCTGAACTTTGGTATTGTAATAAATAATTTCTAAGACTTGGTATTGTATGAAATAAATTAAATATTGTAAGCTTGTACTCATTATTGGATTCTCGAGGTAAACGTGGATTGTTTCGAGTTCTCCCGTGGGGTGTGCTCGACGGAACTGTTTGGGATGACTCATTTTTGGAGTACTTAGTGTCTAGAGAAAGACAAGTGCTCTAAAAGTGTGTTACTTCGGGGCGGTTCGCCCACGAGAAAGTGCCCATTCATTGGGTACAAGCAACAACACACCCGGCAATCAACATCATCAAGACCGGTGTGGAATGTTGAAAGATCTGAATCCGAAACCCCCGGAGCAGATACTCTCCGCCAGTGAGCAGGGGAAAGTCGACAGGTGACTATAAATAACCCAGGCGATACTATCGTCATCAAAGATGTCGCGGCAGACGTCATCAGGGCTCCGTCTCATTCCCTTCTCCCTCGTGGGGAAGGCGAAAACAGTGGTTCTACAAGGACAAGGAAGTCGTCGATGCGTGGGCCAAGTGCTCCGCGTTCCTCGCTAAGTTCTTCCCCATGGGCAAAACTAATGCCCCGAGGGGAGAATCGCCAATTTCCGCCAGACCGATGGAACCCATTCCGAGGCGTGGGAAAGGCTGCGGAATACATTCTAGCATGCCCGTACCATGGGATCGAGAATTGGCTGGTGCTCCGTAACTTCTACAATGGTCTCACGGCCATATCGAAGGGGCACCTCGACGCCGCTTGTTGGTGGCGCGTTTCTATCGCCACCATAGATCGGGCAATGTACGATCGATAAGATGGTGGCAAACCGAGCCGAGGCGAAGATACTGACCGCCAAAACACAAAAAGGCATGCATACCGTGAAGGAGGCGGATATGCTTGCCGCAAAAATGGATCTTCTGGCGAAGAGACGGAGGAGCGCGGACGACGCGCACGCTCTTGCCAGCGGCCCGCCCGATCTACGCCACAGACGCTCACATGACCTGTGAGACGTGTGGTGAAGTTGGCCACTCAGGGGATAATTGCCCTGAGACCCGTGAAGAAGCTGCATTCATCACTAACAGCAACGGGTATCGCCAACCTCAGCAGGGCTGGAATAACCAGTCCAGGCCACCGTTCCAAGGCAACCAGGGGTACAACTCCAACTATAACCCTGGTCAGCCATCATTGAAGGACCTGGTACTGGGCCAGGCGAAAATTAACGAAAATCTCACCAAAAAGATGAGCCACCAGGACAAGATCCTGGAAGGTGTGAATAATAAGCTCGAAGGGTTGACATCGGCTGTAAAGAACCAACTCAGTTTCAACAAGATGATAGAGACACAGCTGGCTCAGATTGCTGCTCAAGTGCCAGTTAACGACTCAGGAAGGATCCCAGGGCAACCTGAGGTTCCGCACGAGTCGATTAACATGATATCTCTCGAGGCTCGATCAACCCGAGCTAAAGAAGATCCCCGTGAGCTCGCCATTCATTGCCAAGAAGGGCGACCACGGGACGTCCGATCATCGGTATGCCATAGGCCCCCACAACTTCGCTAATGCATTTTGTGACCAGGGGCCCGTATCAATGTGATGTCCAAGGTCACCTTCAACAAAATCCATGGAGGAACACTTACTCCCGCCAACTTCGTCCTCCAAATGGCGGATCAATCGACAAAGGCGGCCGGAGGGAATACTCGAGGATATGTTGATTAAAATCCAAAATGAGTACATCCCCGCAGACTTTGTGGTCCTAGACATGGGCCCAAAGGAGGATGTGTCTCTCCTCCTAGGGAGACCATTTCTCTATACGGCCAAAGGCGACATTAGTCCGGGAAGGGCTTCATTGTCTTCCATATCGAGACAAGGCGGTAAAGTGCCCATTCATTGGGTACAAGCAACAACACACCCGGCAATCAACATCATCAAGACCGGTGTGGAATGTTGAAAGATCGACTCGAAACCCCGGGAGCGTATACTCTCCGCCGATGGCGGGGGGAAAGTCGAGACAGTGACTATAAATAACTTTGGCGATACTATCGTCATCAAAGATGTCGCGGCCGACGGGCGTCATCAGGCTCCGTCTGTTTCCCTTCTCCCCTCGTGGGGAAGGCGAAACAAATGGTTCTACAAGGACAAGGAAGTCGTCGATGACGTGGGCCAAGTGCTCCGCGCGGCGTTCCTCGCTAAGTTCTTCACCATGGGCAAAACTAATGCCCCGAGGGGAGAATCGCCAATTTCGGTAAATTCGATGGAACCCATTCCGGAGGCGTGGGAAAAGCCTGCGAGAATACATTCTAGCATGCCCGCACCACGGATGGAGAATTGGCTGGTGCTCCGAGAACTTCTACAATGGTCTCACGGCCATATCGAAGGGGCACCTCGACGCCGCCGGTGGCGCGTTTCTATCGCTCACCATAGATCGGGCAACGACCACGATCGACAAGATGGTGGCAAACCGTAGCTGGGGCGAAGATAGAGCACCGACCAAAACACAAAAAGGCATGCATACCGTGAAGGAGGCGGATATGCTTGCCGCAAAAATGGATCTTGCGAACACATGGTTGATTTAGGTCGCATGTGTTTAGTTTTGTGATGTAGTGATTGTCAACAATCAACATTTTCCTTCTATTTTCTTTTATCTTTTTGCTTCGGCTATGTTTCACCGGCACACGTGGAGTGTGTCGAAGACGATTCTTGGTTCGTGTTGTGCGGGTGTTAAGCTCGGAGATGGTAGGCGACGGCGAGGTGAAGGGGCCAAGGAGGGCGTCGTGCCGGGCCGACGGACCGCGGAGGTGAAGGACGGACGTGAGGCTTGGACCGAGGGACCGGATCGCGGGTGGCTAGCCATGGAGGCCGACATCCGGGACATCGGCGGATGCGAGAGGACGTGGCGAGGACCGTGTCGATCGAGTCAAGACGGCGAAGCGTGCGGCGGAGCGGGAGCTCGGATGACTTGGCGACTTGGGCGGTCAAGACGGCGATGACACGTGTCGAGGAGGTTTGGTGGTTTGCCCTCAAAACCATCGGGCGCTGGTTTAGTGGTTTGGGCCTCAAAACCACAAGCGGGGTTTCGCGGGTTTGGGCCTCAAAACCCGAAGTGTTCCCGCGGGACGGAAGGGCGGCACGTGGCGGCATCGGGGGAGGTTGCGTGGAGGCAAGGCTACCGATGAGGAGGCGCGGTGGCCGTCGGATCGAAGATTACCCGAGTCGACCGAAATAGCCTTAGGGTTACAAAATCGACTCATGTATCTTAGGGGTAGTTTAGGCGGAGGG